>JARLTB010000207.1:195000-480000 GCA_030141615.1 Unio pictorum | reverse complement strand
GGAGAAGGAATGCAAAAGCTGTTTCTGGTACTCAGTATGATACGTATTCATGGTAACAATTTCAGAACACATGAAGCGGCAAAGATGGTATAGTAAGAATCTTAAAACTTTTGTGTACAATTAGGTACTGTGTATATTTGCTTACAAGACAAGTCCAATTGCAAACTGTGCAGAACCAGATCTGCCATCACATAATGCACCAGCAGATCTGAGTCTGTTCAACTTGTTTACAGTAATCAGTAAAACAATGGCCGATCAGGGCCTATGTTATCTACAGTTGGACTCCACTAATAAATGAGTATATACAGTACATGTGTAAGGGGAAAAAGTTGCTTAATGATGTGATTTTACTCATTAATAAAGTAAACCAATTAGTGATTATTTATTTTAAGGACATATTATTTGAGACATTACAAAACTATAGGGGCCCCAAGTGGTCATAAGCGCTCTCCGTTATGGATCACTGCCATCTCACCTCTGTCAGCGTGGGTTCGAGTCTAACATTTGGCTAATGTAGTTATGTGAGAAAGCTTGCCAGTAGCTTCTCGTGGGTTGGTGGTTCTTTCCTTGGGTTTTCTTGGGTTCTTCCTCCACCAATATTACTGGCCGCCATGTATAGCCTTTCGTGTGCTGAAAAATGGCTTTAAACATCAACATCAACAAAACTATAAGAAACTATCAGTAATACACTCATAACATTATAGTCATCTGGTCACAAGATCACTTTAAACATGTATACAAGTAAACTTTTGACTGTGCATGGCAAAAACTGCCATGATAGACACCAAATTGTAATACTTTTGAAACACAATTATAGCTTTCCCAAGTTAAATTTTAGGTGTAGAAAAGCTAAAGGTTGTCTACCCATAAAGGTGGGAGCCAGACAAGAGTGGTCTTCCCTTGGATGGATAGATTGGCAATAAATCCTGTTCATAGTTATGTTCTGCTTATAATAGGAAACATACTGTTGCATAGTGTTTTTTCCCCACACTGCTGGGAGTCTCACATAAGGAATGTATACTCCATCTATATTTTTAACTATTTCTTGCTCTTTTCTGCCCGAGACTTAGTTTTTATTTCTTTATTAGAAAAACAACATCATCATATGACATAGTTATTGCTGTTTTTTTGTTATACCAGCCACGATTGCTAGTACTTTCTTTTAAATTTTATTTGACAATATGATTTCTATCACTTATTGTCTAATAATGCAGACAAGAAAGGTCATGCATGATTTTATTTTGGCATTTGCATATTCATTAGCATTCACTTTAAAGTAAGCTATTCAAAGCTAGGATGATTTCACTTGTGAAGGCTGTTGTTTTGTAGAGGCTGTTGTTTTGTAGAGGCTATTGTTTTGATATGTATTATTAGGTATCAACTTTGATGGGCATACGTAAGTGCCTTCAGTAGATATACCTTAACTGGATGATAATCTAGAACATGGATATGAAAAATATGGCCAACAAGACTTATTTATCCAGCTCACAGACCATGTTTCTTAGTGTAAAATTTGTATGCTTATGATAGTTTATAATACATATGATCCAATAGAAGTAAATTTTTATGAAATCTGGCTTGCAGTAGCAAATGAGTTTGATACCCTTGCTTTACAATGTATGGGACCTGATTCAGGATATACATGTTGCATGCAAACATTGAATGGGGGTTACAGTCTTGGCCAGGCATAGTGTAAAAACTAATAGGCAAATAGTGCATCAGTAAAAGAGAAGATAAAACCATTAATAGGAATGCCTTGATTCTACATTGGTTTGATAGCCCATCTATACTTACAATGACATCTGAGGCAAAGCAACTGGACAACATCAGCTCTGACAGGCTGCAACTGATGCAAGTGAGGACTGGTTATAGAGATCCAATATCCCCTTACCCATCCCAGCATCATGTACCTCAAACAGAACGGACATTTTTAGCAGTTCTGTTTGGACTTATTCCAGGTAGGAATGACAGCCCATCAATACATACTTTGACATTCAAGGCATATTGACAGCATTCAGCACCAACTCAGATGCGGCTTCAACTGATGCAGGTTGGAACTGGTTGTAGGGATCCAGAATCCCCTAACCAATCCCAACATTATGAACCTTGCACCATAAGGAGATTACATTCTGTCAAGAACAGACTGTCATCTGATATAGATTGCTTACAGTCAATACTGAATCCAGTCTCACCTATAGATATGTCTGAGGGGATGGCTTATAATGATAGTGTATCATGCATCATGTTCATGCATTATAGCAGTCCCTCATTGGGAAGATATATGCAGTATTGTACCACCACAGTCCCAAGTACTGTATGACTAGTTTACTGCCGTTGAACCTAGTTGTTATTAAAGACACAAGTCAGTCTATAAAACTGTCCATACCTTTTACAGGTCTTAGTTGGACTGATACCTTACAGATCTGTCTCAATCCAATGTCATCACTGACCAGTAATTTCAAATGGCTTCAGGACAACCATGCTTGACTTTTTGCCAGTATCAGCTAAAGTGACATGTCAGTTCCAGATGACTGGACCAAAATCATTTACAAATATTGTATGGCTTTATGGTCCATCACGATACTGCCTATGTTGGTGTTACAGTCTCGGATACCCAATACCTTATCAGTATGCAACAACTGACATGCAAGCTTATTATCATTTCTTGATCCAATGACATCAGAAGATGAATTGGAGAATGCTATAGTTGCATACTTATTAGATGGTTGTCTTTGCTCAATAATCTAAACAAATAGCCTAAACCATTTATACAACACTCATGCTGGAGAGTCAATCTAACGTCAATCTAACATATGGCTTGGACATTAACAGAGTAGTAAGTACTCAAATGCCTAATGCTATAGCTGCATCCATTATTCTTTTGGTGGAAGATTGACATTTTTCCCTACATCCTCTATCTGGGCAATCTTTATGTAACCTTTCTAGTGTCAAAGTAGGCCACCATAGAGGCAAATCACATGGATCCATAATCTCAGATGTTGGCATTTGACTTCCTGTTATTTTAATTAGGTAAGACATAAGGCCATATTTATCATTCTCTTATTTCATCCAGTTAGAGAAATCAACTTTTCCAGTGTAGGAGTTGTTACATTGCTGTTCTTTGGGTGATACATAGTATTATATATTATCTCCAGATCATGTTATGTAAAAAAAAACAAGAAAAACAAAACATCCTGTATATGTTAACCATCAATACAAAAGTCTTGTTACTCCAGATAGCTCTTGCCGCCAAATGATATTGGCTGGTTATAGATTTAGCTCTCAGCCTGCTCATTCAGGCATCACGGTTTGGAGTGGTTTGGAGTATGGTCATATCAATAAGTGGTTTTCACTAAGAGAATTCATATAATGTCTAGTTGGTCCTAAATGGAAATAGTACTGTTCTCTATTTAAAAATTGATATCATACAAATTTAAAGTGATTCACTTCTTTTTCCCAAACATAGTCCATATCTTTGTGAATTACAGGAACCACAGGTACTAATCTATATCTATGTTTTTTTTTTTACAGATACCACAGGATGATGATCTCCAAAGTGAAGCCACTTCACCAGAAGGTTGATGAAACCACTCAGGCTGTAGATGATGCTGAACACAGAATGTTGACTCTTGAAAACAAACGCAAGGTAACACATTTGTATACATTTTGACTTGAAAGTAGGGTCATTGACAGGATCTTTACATTAAGTCAAATATCAAAGGTTCAAATTAATAAAATTTGAAGATTGATATCATTAACCAACTTGAAATTCTGCAGTGCAGCATTATTGAATTCTCATCTTCTGTCATTTTTTACTGGATGTAAAGTAATTTTTGCCTCATTAGTGATTAATTTGGAAGCTGATGAGATGTGGTAAAAATACATCATCTTCTTGGTGTTGCAGGAACTTAATAGAAAGGTCATTTCAGGCAAAAGATGGTGTAGTGCCAAGAGGAGTCAAGAAAATTCTGGGTTCTTAGCTCCAGTTTTTCTCCTGTGTAATATTTGAGTGGCAATGTCAAGCACAGAATAGGTCTTCATGGTAATGGTTTCAAGGAGTTTAAATATATATCTAAAAATAACAATTATATCATTGGTACTAACTAGGAACGTTGGCTTGGACACCTGAAAGGTTGATTGCACATTTCGTGTTAGGTGTATACTAGGTTTGAATTCAAGGTTTTGGGTGCATGGTCAGATGTAGGAGAGACAGGGATATATTCATATGTGCACATTAATTACCATCCTTCTGGTTTGTATTAGTTTCTTTTAAATTGTCACTGTATTGTTTTTTAACTTTAGTTGTTTTTTTGAGACATGAAAGATATAGGTCAGTGAGTCAATGGCTACAGGTGTTCTTGGTCAATGGACAGGAAATCATTAGTATATGGGTGGCATTTATCACATGCAAAATAATTTAGTTTATATTGTTACATTGTTTTTTTACATTGTTTTTTTTCAGGGACTTGACGTAAGACTGGCAGATTTGGCACGGGGCTTTGAGGAGGCAACAATTGACAAAAATGAACAGGAAGACAAGACAGTCAAGATGAGGAAAATGCTTGACACTGCTGGTCAGCTTAGAAAGGTTAGATCATTTTTCACTGGGAAGAAAAGTACAGATTCAGCAAATTAAAATATATCTTCTATTATATAGCTATAGTTTTATTTAATAAGGACATTGCATTCCAAGCTTTAGCTAGGTACTTTCTCTGATGTTTGTCTCTTTTTCTTAAGACAAGACTTTAAGTTTTATGGTTGCTTAAAAACTATAATATAGAAAGTTAAATACATTTGCAATTTTCAAGTCCTGATATGTGCTTGTTAGTAACAATTTATTGAATTCTTTCATATTAATATTGGTTTTGCATGGAAATTTATGATCTCTACCTGCATCTGTAAGCTTATGGTTTACATCTCAGATTTGACCTATCTACCTTGTCAAATTTTACTTCTGTCATTTGATTTACAAATACATGACTATGCCTGTAAACCTTCAAGCATTACAGTCAATAATTGCTTTCCAACAAAATATTTTTTCTGATTTAAAAATATGTTTTAATCATTAGATCCTGAAAGGAGAAAGACAGCGCTGCCAACAGATTTTTGATTCCTTTGAAAGAAGACTGATTGCAATCCCAGGAGGCTGTGCTATGGCTGCAGCTTTTGCAACGTACCTTGGGCCATACCACCATAACTTCCGACGGGTCATGCTGACATTACACTGGCCTATCTGTCTTAGAGAGAGGGGAATTCCACTGGTCATTGATTCCATTGATGGTCTTAAAGGTAGGCATTCAGTTTCAATATTTTTTGTGATCACATTTGCATAATCCAGTTTACCCATGCTAGAAAGCCATGTGGTATTAATAACATCATACCATATGTAGTGATGTAGGTAATGAAATACCATCTGATGGTATAACATGTAAACAGGATATAGACTTTACCAAGTTTCTGCATGTAAATTCTGACCCATTGGTTTGGATTTCCCTATCCCACATCAACACTTCTGATGGATTATTTTTAATTTTTTTATCACCCAATCATAATACTTTTGAAATATAAGTATTTCATTACAATTACATTTTATTTGTAGCTAAAATTTTACTGGTGGAGATATTACCACATTCTTTGGGGGCCCCGAGTGGCCGAGTGGTCTAAAGCGCTGTCTGTTACGGATCACTGCCATCTCACCTGTCTGTGTGGGTTCGAGTCTAACATTTGGCTAATGCAGTTATGTGAGAAAGCTTGCCAGTAGCTTCTCATGGATCGGTGGTTCTTTCTGGGGGTTTTCCCTGGTTCTTCCTCCACCAATAATACTGGCCGCCATGTATAGCCTATCATGTGCTGAAAAATGGCGTTAAATCCTAAAAAACAAAACAAAACAAAAACCACATTCTGCTGTTGTAACTGACATCTAAGACAATATCATGTCAGTTTCATGTCATCATTACACTCATGTTAGATCAAAAGAATGTAGGTTTGATTTGGCACTGAGATAATGAAATCCCAGTTGAAGGGTTACTTATAAATTGGAGACTGTGCTTTTCTCCTCTTGGTACCAACTCTTACATTGATTATATATTTCACCCATTTATTTATTTATGGGCCAAAGCTAGTGGGAAACAGAGATATAGCATTATATTTCCTCAAATTGATCTTGTTTCAAAATGTTATGAATCATTATACAGTTTTTGGTCAAAACTCTTATTAGCATATATTTCCAGAACTTCTTGATAGATTCTCTTCATACTTGGCAAACTCGTTATGGAACCAAGACAGTTGAGTTTGCTTGCTAACCATTTTAATTTTAGGATGAAAGGTGCAATCTTAAAAAATTTTAATTTGGTTTTGGTTTAAGGTTTTTCATTTTTGTATATTTCCTAAACACTTGAATGGATATTTTTAATACATGAAATGAATCATCATGAAGTTAAGATATTTTATTCTGTAACATGCTTGCATGCTCCTTAAACTATGAATTAGTGCACAAAGAAAATTTGTATTCAGGTTTTGCTTACAGTTTTTTCAATTGCTTATACTTCCCAAATTCCTTGATTGATTTTGACCATGTTTATGATGAAACAATACAAAGCTTAGGAAATTCATTGGGCAGTGTGCATTTTTGTTTCTCTGACCTTGAGGTCAATATCACACTCATAGAAGATAGGAACTGGAAAAATTGCTATACCACTTGAATGTACTTCATAACATTGCCTTACTTCATTATGCCTTGAATGTTTTGAACATTTATTTTTTTCCTAAAGTAAATTTTGTATCAAGGAGAAAAAGATTAAATATTTTGCAAAATTAAACTTTTGCCATGAAACATTTATTAAAACTAAATATTTGTGTTCTTTCTATAGACATAAATATTTAGAGAATATATTTTATCAATTGATATAGGCACATCATCTATTCTTCAGCATTTCAGGAAATACTAATCTCATGTAAAGCCGTCAAGTGTCAACTTTCATAACTGATCATTGCAAGCTTGTGTGAGCCTACATCAAAACGTTTAGATGCTGCATGCTTGTTGGCTTGCAGCAAGCATGTAGACTTGGAAAAATTTCTTTAACAAGCTTGTGTGAGCTTACATTAGGAATTTTAGATTTTGCAAGCTTGCAGGCTTGCGAAAGCTTGTAGACTTGGAAATATTCCTTTTACAAGCTTATACAAGCACCCTTACTAGCTTGTGCAACCTCAGCTTGTTTGTCCTAAGCTTGCAGCATGCAGCATTTGGTTTGGGAGAGGCTTGTGTTAGGAAGAGCTTGCATTAATTTTATATTTGGTAGGCTGAGTATGTTACTACTCTTGAATACTATTTTGTTCTGATTTGGTTTTGATCAAACTTGGTAAATATTCTTATATTATCAAGTCTTGAACAGATGAGGTGAGCTTTCACTATTTTGATCTGATGTTGCAGAAAATTGTTAAATAGGTTTATATCATCAATTTCTAGCAAGATCTATGCATATTTATTAGGTAATCTTGCATATGATTGTTTGGGATTGTTATCTTTCTGGAATATAGGACACAAAAGTTCAATAAGATTTTTGCTCTTTAAATAAGTCTTTATATCATCAATTTCTTATATTAATGCAGGTCGAGTTATAGACTGGTCCATTGACTATCTAAAGACAGCATCAGGAGCCAGTCAGGTGTATGATGTGGACTATACATCTGATTTATTAGGACAGAAATATGATACTGAAAAACTGAAAAAGGTAAATAACAAAATTGTAAGAGTAGTCAATTTTGACTTGTATTTAATCATTTCCATCAACTTTTAAAAAAAAAAAAACATCCATTAAGGTTACCAAATAAGCTAACCTTTTAATTTTTTTCTTATTCATAGAATGACTAGGCACAAGGATTTTTCACTAATTACTGAATTTTCTATAGATATTGTATGCAGAAAATGGACATTTTGGAAACCTTTGTAAATGTTAGAGCAATTTAATACAAGTTATATGTTGATAAAGTTTCAGTTTCGTATACATATTTCTTGCACTCATTTCAAGTACATTTTAGGGTTTCTTTTTCCTTTTTAAACAAATCCATAATTTTAGATACAGTATTTATATTGTTGCAACTTCAAAATTCACAAAAATTGGTACCTAAATAGAAGACGTTTGCCATTGCATAATCCACAAAAACATTTCATTGGGGTCTGTTTAGTGCATTAGGATTAATCAGTAGAACAACTACATAGACGCTGGTCTGTGTTATTTGCTGTTACAGCTAAATAAAGCATCATGTCATCTTGAAAATAATAAACATTTCTTATCAACACATGGTACAAATTATAACTGTTAATTTTCTTTGTCAGATTGAGGAAGAGGTTGAGGAAGAAACAGAGAAGGAGAAACTGAAAAAGACTGATGGAAGTGAAAAAATGAATGAAGTTGTTGAAGGGGAAGAGAAGACAGGGAAGGGAAAGGAAGGAGAGGATGGAGAAGAAAAACAAGATGAAGGGACAGAGAAGGTGGGAGACACAAAAGAGACCTCTGAGAAGGAGGATGCTAAAGCAGATGAAGATGAAAAAGGTTAGAGATTATTTTTATATTTAATTTTAATTATGAATTAAGATTTTACATGTATCTACTTAAAAACCAGTAATAAAAAACTTTTTGGAAATGCATTAGACTCATTTTCTTCCACATTTTACATTCAAGAGCCATTTTCCCATCCCTGTTCACTATTTTTACAGTAAACTATTAACAATTTTTTAGTAAAGTTTCGCATACATGTATATCAAGGTACTGTTTAACTGTGGTCTCAGTGTGATCAAATTGTTTTAAAATTTCTTATGTGAACTGCAAATATTCCTTTTCATGTACTTTTTATCACAGAAATGGGAAAATATGATTTTTCTTATGACTTCTTAATATATTTTCAATTCAAGTACTTCATTAGTATTTTTGTACCACTCTGGTGGCCTAGTGGTTAGAGCATTGTGATTTTTAGGTTCTTACAACAACTTTTATTTTTTTAAAACACATATTTTGAGCTTTTTTGGTAAAAGTTTTTTTGTTATGAAAACATTGCCAGTACAGCTGAACAAATACTACTTGAGGCAGAAAGCTACAATTTGTAGTTTTTTTTAAAAAATTTGAACTATTATGACAAAAATAACTTGTTAGCTGTATTAGGTAAACTTTACATTAACACATTAAATATTTAGCAGGTGTAAATAATTGTATATAGATGTGCTGATTAAATGTTTGGACCATAAACAAAAAGTTCAAAAGCATTTTGTTTGGTGCATAGTTTGTAACTTTTGGAAGGATTGAACAAAAACCATTGATGTAAAAAATGAAATTTAGTAGTCATGTTTAGATTTGTATAGAGATGACCTGAGCAGAATTTTGGGCTATTATTTAAACTTTAAAAAAATTCTTTTTAATGTTTTAAAAATTACCATTTTTTTGTATTAAGAACAGTTGAAAAAGAGCTTTACAGCATATGGAACACACATATTTTACAAACATAAATTCATGTTTGTTTTTATAAATATGTCACCCAAAATATAACAGTTAATGATATTATCAAAAGAAATGTTTCAGGAAAATACACCAGAATTAGAGGGTTAACTGAGAGTCATCTTTATTTTCTTCTTTTTTTGAAAATATTAGAATTTTTTATTTATTTACAATATTCATGAACCTGTCCTTTATTTGCACAATTGATGGATTACTGACCATTTGCTGTTACTATATCTATATTATGATCAACATTATAAAGAGCACTGCTTTTATCAAATCATAGCGACTAAACATACCCATTTCACCCTAAAAGGACCTTTTTACCCTTAAAGAACCTATTCACCCAAAAAGGACCCTTTTACCCTTAAAGGAATGCATGCATATACCCTTTTCATCCTAAAAGGACCTTTTTACCCTTAAAGAACCTTTTCACCTTAAATGGACCTTTTTGCCCTTAAATGAATGTATGCATATACCCTTTTCACCTTAAGGAATGCATACAGTACATATGTAAAATGCAGTGTATGATAGCCTATTTACAATATTAATACAAACAGCTTATCTGTTTACCTTAAAGGTGTCAAAGCAAAGTGTTTCCAAGGGTCTCATCCTCCTTGTTTTACTTTCAGATTATCTGCATGAGATTAGAGCTGAGCACAAACTAGCTCTCCCTGTGTGGATGTAATAAACCTTACTCAAAACCAGAATCAGGACATAAACTCTCTGCACTGATTTTGTGAACATACTATAGTTCTTATAGGGTCAAAAATAATTTCTTATAGTAAGGTTTAATTATAAGCATTTTAAGTCTCATATTTGGCTGAAATCCCTCAATATATATATATATATATATATATATATATATATATATATATATGGAAACTCCTTGCAGACCGTGCCTCTCCAGTTCAGAAAGATGATGATGAAAGTCCACGGGTGCCAGATGTGGACCAAACACAGAGGGAAGAAGACGAAGGAGAGGAAGAACGGGCGGTCCCGCCAGATGACATGGAGAGCCAGTACACAGAGAGTTCTTCCCCCATGTTATCATCAGCACAGTACAACAAATATGTCCGCTCTCTCATCAAGCTACTGGTGGGAGAACAAACACTGAATGAGTGGACCAAGAAAGGTAGTTACCAGTTATGCCATACTAATTTTCTTTGCTATTCACTTCCTATTGGATACTTTACCAATATATTAGGTCACTTTTTTATTTGATCAGAGCTTAGAAAGATGCAAAGTCTGTTTTCATTATTAGCTGCTAACTTTTGTAGTTTTTTAGTATCATGTTACAAAAAGAACTAGGTGTATATATTGCCAGATTTATTATTAGTCATACTGGCTGAACATCCATCCATCCATTATCTGTTAGGAGATGATTGTTATCACTTCTGTGTAAAAACTGTTTGAAAGAAACTCATGAAATTTGGCATGGAGTTTCGACCTAAGGTATTGCTGTACCTAAAGTAAAATGGTACACCTAAAAAAAAACATTATGGCAACTACAGCAGCCATCTTACAAATCTTGTTATCACTACTCAATTAGATCAGATGGTCATATCAGCATGTTTTCACTTAAAGACTTCTTGAATAGTTCTAAATGAAAGTGATGCCAATTTGACACCCATCATGGCCATCGGTTTGGCTCTTGAAAAATTTCTTATGGTTTATTTCTTCTGTAAGGATCATCAGATATAATTGGGGTTTTCACAAAGACTTCTTATCACCTACAGATGATTCTAAATAGAAATGATGCATATCTAACTTCAAACATGGTTGCCATGGTGGTCATCTTGAAAATCTCATTATTGTTACTTCTCCAGAAATAATTGTCTTATCAGCATAGGAATTCCACCATAAACTTCTTATGATATGTAGCTTGTCCTGAATGAAAATCGCGTAGATTATAATTTCCATCTAATATGGACACGACAGTGCCTATCTTTTTTCCTTTAAAACAGAGAGTGATAATGGCATATGGTATTCATTAAAAATAAATCTAGGTCATGCAATATGTAGTTAGTCCTGTATTTAAATAATACAGAAATAACATCCAAAATGGCTGCCTTATCAGCCATCTTTTAAGTCTCCTTATTGCTTCTTATCCAGAACAGGTGATTGTATTGTCTAGGGCTTGTCACTAAGATGCTAACAAATAATTGTATTGACATGGGCATGTCATTAAGACACTAACATATAATTGTATTGACATGGGCTTATATCTTAAACACTATAACAGATGATTGGATTGACATAGGATTATATCTAAAACACTATAACAGATGATTGTATTGACATGGGATTATATCTTAAACACTATACCAGATGATTGGATTGACATGAGATTATATCTAAAACACTATAACAGATGATTGGATTGACATGGGATTATATCTTAAACACTATAACGGATGATTGGATTGACATGGGCTTATATCTAAAACACTATAACAGATGATTGGATTGACGTGGGCTTATATCTAAAATACTATGCTAGATGATTGGATTGATATGAGCTTATATCTAAAAACGTTTGTTCCTGTAATTTGTTAATCAAAATTAGCTTGATTTCCTGAATTTGTCCTAAACGAAAATGGTGCAGATCTGACCACCACCGTGGCTGCACTATCATGGAACAATCCATACATAGTATATCAGTATATCGGAACTGCTGAGATGAGTTCGTTGATCTTTTCTCCTTATCAGATTTATACTCAGACATGAAAAAAAAATTAATAACCAAATCTGGTAATTTGGTTTTCCTTAAAATTCTTTTTGATAATTTTAATACTCAGAAATTCCAAAATATAAAATTTGGGAAGAATAGGAGTTGTCATACATGTTTAAAAATTTGTGTCAACTACAGCAACACTCTCCTTGAGGGACTCTTGTTTTCAATGTATCTTTTTTGACTGCAATCCTCATGGAAGTATTTTTGAACAATCAATAATGAAAATCAATTAAAATCAATGTGTGTGTGTGTGTGTGTGTGTGTGTGTGTGTGTGTGTGTGTAATATTCCAAACAAAGTTTGGTCAGCTTTTATTCATTCTTTTTTTGTTCTGTTCAAAACTTATTTTTCTCAAGTCAGTCTGTTCAAATGAAGCATAAAATTGCAAGCAGTGACCTCTGACTTTCACTTAATATATTTTAAAATCAGTTTAATAATGTAGAAGTATTCAATTATCTTTCCATACTATTAACAAAGTAATTTCCCAGTTGACAGAAACATTGTTTTGCAATGTTTGAAAATAATAGATCTCTGCAGACCTATCCAAGACCCAAGAGAAGAATAAATGATTTCTGTATAATTTTTCAGACTTTGGACCTCGCAAGATAGAGAATGCCACCATTTTGTGCTCATCTTGGCAGAGATCTCCAATGCTTATTGATCCCAATGGTGAAGGGGCCATTTGGCTGGGACATCTTAACTCTCTGATAAACAGCCGCAAGCTCATTTCACTTGACATGGAGACAAGGTTAGAGGATAGCCTTAATTGTATTCAAATCAAATGTTATATAAATAAAGGGCCAACATTTTAAAATATTCACAATGTACCCCTTGCCTCCATGCTTGCAAAATGTAATGAATTTGTATTTGGTTCCAGATGAAATTTATTAAGTATTCAATTGTATTAATCATATTGCTGCTGAGCATTAGTGAGTTGCATAGGTTTGATAAGAAATATGAATTCCTTCATAAAACATGATGATTATCATTGAACTATGTTCAGTAAACTTCAAAGTTGTGTTAGTAAAATGAACTTGCCTTGCCTGATATTATGAAGACATCATGATGTAATATTAAATACACACCTTCTGTCAAAAATAGGATATGAAACTTCATTTCACTAACATCATTTGATTAAAGTTAATTGAGCATTGATAGATGAAAGTTAATAGCTCCAGCTCTTGCAAAAGTTGTCGTGGTTTCTTTAGCTTTATACAAGCTTTGATATGGAGGGCTGTTAGAAAAGTACCAATATGTTTGTCTGTCCCTGACAGATTTATTGGAAACTACAACACTAAGGTTAGCCTGAACTACTTGTCAATGAAAGGTGTATACATCTCACTTAAAGCAAAATTGGTGATATTTATATGAAGGTCTAGACATATATTTTAGGGTCAAAAGGTCACAGGTCAAGGTTATTATGATTGAAAGAAGATTGGGTGGTTTCTACAAAATAACTTGAGTTTGCCACCATTTAAAATTACCAAACTTTATGGATGGTTTGCACATGGGGTAAGGAAAAGCCCTATTGATTTTGATTCAAAGGTCACCGTT
The DNA here is from genome assembly GCA_030141615.1 of Unio pictorum. Classification (NCBI taxonomy): domain Eukaryota; kingdom Metazoa; phylum Mollusca; class Bivalvia; order Unionida; family Unionidae; genus Unio; species Unio pictorum. The sequence goes on along the minus strand of JARLTB010000207.1, from coordinate 466,222 downwards.
ACTGTGCCTGAAAGTAGAAAATATTTGCATTTCATGCAGTTTTCATCAATATAAATTACAGTAATTTGTTCTGTATGTAAACAAGTTTTAACATGTACTTCAAGTATTCTCCAAACCATGTAAATGTTGTCAAATAATTGGAGTTCACTGATCATTAGCTGAATATGGTAAGTAAAACCCATTATATATACATAGTTTTGTACAAGATGGGTATCAGAATTATTTTGCAAACGTTTTAAAATTACCCTCCCACAATATAGACCATTTTATATTTCTTTTGCTGTGTGTATTGGTGCTAGTGCTAGATATTTTGTTAAAAATTAAGGTTACTGACAGGAAGAAAAAAAATGGTTGCAGTTCATGTAGCTTTTATAAATAGAATTAAAATTATTTATCACATGTTACACATTGTTTTACATGAACTTCAAAAAAAAAAGTATTTCTCCCAATGATATAAATATTGTTGTATAATATTCATTAGATTCTCATCAGGCATTGCCTTATTTGTCATTTGAATATGGTAAGTGAAAGGCATTATATTTATGTAGTTTGTACAACATGGGTATCTGAAATATACAGCAAAATATAAAAGTAATTCCCCAAAAGAGACTCTGTTATATTTGTATAGAATGGTTTGTCTTAATTTTTTTTATAGTAAACATTTTTGCTGTGTGTATTTGTGCTAGTGCTTAAACTGCTACTTGGCTTAAACCAATGCCTATTCGTTCTCTTTTATTTACAAAATCCATTGGATGGACTGCTACTAACTGCTTGCTGTATTTTTTTAATTAGATGGTAAGTATTTTTAACATATTGTTTTAAATCATAAACTGATGACTACTGGTAATTCATTTACTCGTGTTTGCATGTATTTTTTGCATGATCATGGTAAAACTGAGTGAAGTTAATTTTGGTACTAACATTACTATTTATGATATCATGAAAAATCTGTTTGTTTACCTTTTTTATCCTTTCAACATTTGATTTTTTTATTGCCCCCATTAGATACAGAGGCATGTTAATTTTAATCTAATTTGGCATACACGTTAATATTAATAATTTATTGTTTCATGTTGTTTACAAAACTTTTTAGCTGATGTTGTGAAGGATCCTAAATGATTGTACTTTATATCGGCATTATCAAACTTTAGTGCTTTTTTTGTATGGATCTTTTAATGTTATCTTGTAAAACCCATACATGTGCTAATATATCTTACATCTGTTTGGAATTATTTTATTTTACTGGTGCTTCCATAATCTGCGGATATAACCCAAATAAATCCATCCAGCCATATATAAATTCTTTAAAGTAATGGAGTCCTTTTTCTGTTTCTGTGTGTATAGGTCAGATCCTCATGTCATCTTGTCATTGGAGAAGGCAATCATGAGAGGCAGGCCAGTCCTGCTGCACAATTGTGAGGAACACATCGACAACATCATACTCCCACTCATAATGCATCGCAACACAGCTAATGAGAAGGACACTAATGAAGGTATAAATGCTATACTATTCAGCATAAATTCAGACCCGTGTTTAATACTTTGCATACAGAGTAAAGTTTATTGTGTTCATTTTAATACGATTTTTAGCAAAGAACATAGACTTAAGACTTTGATTTGCCAGTGACAGGCATTTTACATTAGTTTGTAATGTTACATGAGCAAACTTGTCAAAATTATTCCTGCCCTTTTTTATCTTTTTTTAAAAATGAGTACATTATGGATATTAAGGGTTTCTGCATTTTAGAGTATTTGGAAGAGAATGAGAAACAAATATGAATTTTTTTCAGAAACATTGCAAGCAAGAGATAACTGGTGCTATCTAGTGCTTTTACCATATATACTTGCTTATATGTCAAGTCCAACTGCAAACAGTGTTGACTTTCTTGTTGGTTCTGCTAGTCACTCCTAATGGTACATTTAGGACATTATGTCACATGTGGAACTTTTCCATTATATAATGTCATTTTACTGTGAAAAATATGGATCCATACTTTATTCTATAACACACAGTTAAAATCTGATTAACAAACTTAATAGGGGTTTTCTGTTATCTTCTATTTACTGCCACATGCTCACTCTCATGGATCATAGACTGGAGTTCATAGACACATTCTTTTGTGCAGGGAGAACTTCTGAATATCAGTAGGCACTTACTCTTTCTGAAATATATAGGGTTCTCTCTGCCTTCACAAACTGTTAGGAAACACAAGTTTTTGTCCTCAGCAGGGTGGTTCAGAAATGGAAGCTTTGATACCATAATTCAGTTGTGCATTAATTTTATAAATGAAATCATTGCTGGATTCCATATTCAAGTCAAATAATTGTTTTTTTTGCTGAGTATGCAGTAGAAATAACCTTGCTTATAAGATATAGGAAAATTACTTTTGGTAGTAAGTAAGGTTATTTTGCATGCTCATTATTACAAACTGAGATATTTATTACATCATATAACCTTCCTATTTGCAGAGCCACGTATGATTCGCTTCTGTGGGCGCCGCATCCTGTGTCACCAAGATTTCCGATTTTACCTGTCCACACCATTACACAAGCCAAAGTTTGATCCTATCATAGCTTCATCAACAGTATTGATTAACTTTGGAGTGTCACATGACACACTTACAGAGGACCTACTGACAAGAGCCTTTGCAAGGATCCGTCCAGATCTGTATCGAGAACGAGTTCTTGCCTTGAAAAACATCGAACTTCAAAAGAACACACTACACCACCTGTCTGAAACTGTCAGAGACAGAGTCCTGACCAATCAAGAAGCCATCATGGGCAGTGCTAAAGCAGTGAAATTCATTGCTGACTTCACCAATGCTAAAGTAGAGGTAGTCATCATTTTCACCATCATCATATATTAAGAAGAGATGTCATGTTTCTGCTTTCAACACAAAAACACAAAAACGTTACATCATAATAAAGAAAACCTTTAAAAAATCAAATCTTCAGATAGTGTTTTATTTAGCTTCTACTTTAAAGAAAGGAAACAAAACTAAAATAAATTGAACTTAGAAACAAAATAGGAAACAAACATGTGGAGAGAGAGAGAGAGAGAGAGAGAGTGAGAGAGAGAGAGAGAGAGATTGATTTCCATGAAAAAGAGATAAAGATAAAGAGATACTCATGTATTAAGAATCTGTGCTAATATAATGCAGATTTAATGATGTTTTAATTGACAGTGTTTTATGTTGTATGTTTTATAGTCCAGAAATGATTTCTTTACTTTGTTAAAGGGGCTATCATTTTATTATATTCCATTTTTAACTTATTTCCAGCTTGCCAACAGACTTGAGGATACAGTCGCTCTTTTGGGAGATTTGGAGATCTTAAAGGATGAGTTATTCCCCTTAGCTCGTAGAGCAGCCATGCTCTATGCTGTAGTACGCAGTCTGCAGAGTGTACATAATGAGTACCAGTTCACATTGGATTACTTTATCAAACTGTTTGATGAGGCAGTTGGAGGGGAGTTACCAGAAGAGTATGAATTTGACATGAAACCCACTGAGGTATCCTAATAATATATTTAATTTTAAGGTCATATATATTTGATTTAAGATGACCCCAGATATTAAATTAAAAAAATATTCAGCAAGAACTAAGGATAATGAGCAAATCATCTTTAATTGTTTGAAATAACGTCAACTATAATAAAGCCATGAAAATTAAACTCTGCTTAGGTTTTTATTTTTCTGTATATTTAGTAGGGCATAACCGATTAGCATTTTTCTACCGATTTCCGATTCCGGATTTTTGGCATGAAATTTTTCCGATTCCGGATACGATTCAAATAATCGGAAATGCTAAATCTGTATTTTATTTCTAAAAAATTTTATCTTCCGTTTCCGGGTTTCTGGTATCTGGTTTTGCCGTGTCTAGCATGTTACTTAGTTCTTTACCATATCCGGCTTCATTTCCGGTTTTCACCCTCCAGTTCAAATAGATTGTCTCACAGCGTGGATGTGTTGACCATATTGGACTTTTCTGACTTCTTATTTAACTTTATTAACGCACTATCGAATGACATGCAGTGTTACACACGGTGCTATAGAAATTCAACTTTATTATTTTTATTATCTGAATTGGTCGTTCCTGCCTTGTCCGACTCCGATTAATCGGAAGTTCATACTGTCCAATGGAATCCGATTTCCGGATCAAAAGTCGGTTATGCCCTAATATTTAGCAAGTTGCATTTCTTCCCCCAGTTAAGATCATACTGACATGCTGTAAAGTCCTGTATTTACATAAATAAAGCAACAGACTGTATAGCAAAGATTCCTCATTGTAATTTAGTTTTATTAAAAAAATATTTGACTAAAGTTTCTTTGTTGCATCATAATTATTAAGGTTTACAGTTATCTCAGTTTCTGAGGAATACTTTTATTAAATATACTAGAAGGTTTAATAATGAATTGTTATTAGTTTTGTTTATTTCAATGGAATGAAGCCCATTAGATGCATCTATCTTGACCATACAAAGAAGAAAGGGACTAGATTATCTTGCCATGTTTTGAAAAGGAAAATTATTGGGGGATGTTTATTTCAGCATAATGATATTGTAGATTTATTGTGTTTAAGTCATTTTCCATTGCAAACAAATTAGATGAGTCAGGTAGATTCTGTCCTAGTTTCACCAAGCTACACCACAAAATGTGTTGTCAGTTAACCAACATATCTGAAAATCAAGATTATAAAACCTTCTGTTCAATGAGTGTGTGTATGTGTTTAAGAAGGTAGTCTATTTTCTGGGTGGGCATACTGTTTTGAAAAGCTATTAATGGAAAATAATTTTTCACTATTGTACACATATTTGGATGGTTCCTGCATTACCCAGTAAGCAATCAAGTCATAAAATTGGTAGGGGTAAGATTTCCCAGCTATTTCTCATAATAAAAACTTTTGAGCGATGTTTCTATTTCTGGTTATGAAAGAAAAAAGTCCAATTGACAAATGCAAAGAATATTTTTTTAAACTCCAGGTTATCGAAAGTATTACCTTTGCCATAAAGTTGGTGGTTGGCAAAAATAACTATGTCTTAAATCATGGAAAAATAAATGCAAATCAGACATTTTTTTTCATGTTCAGTGTGAGGAAAAAAACTAATTTGTTGAACATCATTTTCTGTTGATAATTATGCTTTGAAAATTTGTAATCTTCTAATGTGGCAATTTTTAAAGGAATTTGTATAGTTTAAATAATTGTGGATTTGTATAGTTGAAATAATTGTGATCAACCTCCTTAATACAAAATGCAAAAAGGGCCACGAGTGACCGAGTGGTCTAAAGCACTCTCCGTTATGGATCACTGCCATCTCACCTCTGTCTACGTGTGTTTGAGTCTAAGATTCGGCTAATGTGGGTGTGTGAGAAAGCTTACCAGTAGCTTCTCATGGATCGGTGGTTCTTTCCATGAATTTTCCCGGATTCTTCCTCCACTAATAATACTTGCTGCCATGTATAGCCTATCATGTGCTGAAAAATGACGTTTAACCCTACAACAACTACAACTACAAAATGCAGATAAATTTGCCCTTGGATTTACTTTGCTGTATATTATGAGGCTTGTGTGGAATATGTGTACAAGCAAGACTGGAATTATACTGAATATATTCCATATACAGGTTTACTTAAACATGCTTCAAAGTCAAACATGCATCTAATTAGGAATTAACAGTTCGTTACTTCAAAATACACATATTGTCAATATTGCCACTGGTCATGCAAATAGTCCATTTATAAGCTACATTTACTTCAGAAGAAAATAACTACTGAAAGGGACATTGTTTCAAGGTAGTTAACCTGTTTCCCAACACGTCACATGACCAAAAATCAATTTTTGATATTTTGTCAAATATACAGCAAATACTATATTGAGTTGGAAATTTAAGAGTCTGTAATCTACACTTTAAAATGAAATGCTAGAGTAACTCATACCTTGAAAACAGTGGATTTTGCTCCATTTATTTCACTTTATTACTCATTTTACTTATTTGTTTCTTGATTTACTTATTTTTTTGTTTATTTATTTACCTATATATGTAGCATTGCCAAGCACTTCAGTTTTGTAGTTGTTTGAGTTTTTATGTTGTTTTATTTAATTTTTTAATTAATTTTCAAACTCTGTACTAGTAAGTGAAGTAATTAACACTTGCATGTGATGGTTATGGTAATACTCTGAAATTTTAGCAATCTTAAGACAGGCGATGTAGTAGATTCTGATCAGCTGTAGCATAATATGCCTGCAGATCAGTGTCTACTTTGTTTGTTCTACTGATTACTCCTAACAAACTGCTCAGACACAGATCTGCCAGTGCATTATGTAATGACAGATCTGAGTTTATGCAGTTTACAGTTGGAATCGACTTAAAAGCAAATATATACAGTGTATCAATTACATTGAAATCATCTTGTCAGCACAGATGTGAATTGCTTCAGCAGCCTTGTTGGCTTAAAGTTTTACATAATTATGTGCATTGATTCTGCTTATGTTATATTATGTTATTGTAGGGTTTAATGCCATTTTTCAGCACATGATAGGCTATGCATGGTGGCCAGTATTAATGGTGGAGGAAGAACCCTGTGAAAAACCCAGGAAAGAACCACCAACCGACGAAAAGCTATTGGCAAGCTTTCTCACTTACCCACATTGGCTAAATCTGAGACTCGAACCCACGCAGATAGAGGTGAGATGGCAGTGATCCGTAACGGAGAGCACTTTAGACCACTCGGCCACTCGGGGCCTGATTCTGCTTATGTGACTACATCTACCGTTTTATCTGATTATAGACTCAATTAAAAATAAATATAAGTTTTTAACATCACAATTTTTCTCCCGTCATTCTGCATCAGATTTACATATCAACAAAGTAGATGTATGGTATGCACCAACAAGGTAGTGTATACAATTTGATGAAAAAGTTGTATATTTTTGTCAGAGCACAGTGAGCAAATTGTTGTTTTTTTTAAGTTAAATTGAGATGAACACTAGTTGTGAATCAAAACAGCATCTTCTTGTTTAAAATAATATATTGAGCAGTCATACAGGATAATATCAGTTGATGTCAGTCAGAGAGTACCGAACAGTACCTGGATTTTAGAGTTTTCTCCTTTAAGTCAGTGTCATTTATCAATGATGTTAAATCCCATGCATATATCTGTAGGTGTCAGACATGTTACATCCCATGCATATATCTGTGTCAGACATGTTACATCCCATGCATATATCTGTGTCAGACATGTTACATCCCATGAATATATCTATAGGTGTCAGACATGTTACATCCCATGCATATATCTTTAAGTGTCAGACATGTTACATCCCATATAAGTGTCAGACATGTTACATCCCATGCATATATCTGTAGGTGTAAGACATGTTACATCCCATGCATATATCTCTGTAGTTGTCAGACATGTTACATCCCATGCATGTATCTGTAGGTGTCAGACATGTTACATCCCATGCATGTATCTGTAGGCATCAGACATGTTACATCCCATGCATACATCTGTAGGCGTCAGACATGTTACATCCCATGCATATATCTGTAGGCGTCAGACATGTTACATCCCATGCATATATTTGTAGGTGTCAGACATGTTACGTCCCATGCATATATCTGTAGGTGTAAGACATGTTACATCCCATGCATATATCTGTAGGTGTAAGACATATTACATCCTATGCATATATCTGTAGGTGTAAGACATGTTACATCCCATGCATATAACTGTAGGTGTCAGACATGTTACATCCCATGCATATATCTGTAGGTGTCAGACATGTTACATCCCATGCATATATCTGTAGGTGTAAGACATATTACATCCCATGCATATATCTGTAGGTGTAAGACATATTACATCCCATGCATATATCTGTAGGTGTAAGACATGTTACATCCCATGCATATAACTGTAGGTGTCAGACATGTTACATCCCATGCATATATCTGTAGGTGTCAGACATGTTACATCCCATGCATATATCTGTAGGTGTAAGACATATTACATCCCATGCATATATCTGTAGGTGTAAGACATGTTACATCCCATGCATATATCTGTAGGTGTCAGACATGTTGCAGATCATTTTATTGTTTAAGAAATCAATCTCAAATAATGGTAAGAGATGTACTAAAATTTTGTGAGCTGTTTCTTTTCACTGTTATATATGATGGTATTGGGCTAATTAATTTGGAATAAGGGACATGAGAATATTTCATAGTATAGAATTAGATTTGTAAAAAGTAAATCATTCACCAGTATGTGTTGATTATTGGTTACATGAAGCTTTCAAATATTTGTCTTACTACAGTACTGAAATTTGAAAGTAGGTAGTCAAATATCTGTTTCTTTTCTTCATTGACCTGGTAACTTTCAAAACAAACTTTTTTTTTTTAAAAAGTTAATTTTAATTTGATTCCCAATAACTTGATTTCCAATCTATATTGTGTCACTTTTGCACCCAGGGCTATGAAAATGATGATGGGAGTTCTGTGGTTGAAGACAAGAGACCTAGGGCAGGCAGTGCCTCCTCACATGGCTCTAAAGATAGTGCAGCTGCCACTGGTGAGAAGACAATAGATAAAACCACTACATCAAAGCCGGAGGGAGAACAGCAGTATGATGGCGAATTTGATGAGGAAAGTTCCCGACAAGGATCAAAGCCAGTTGACCAATCACAGCTTCAGCCTGATGGGACAGAAGGTAGAATTATGCTGCATTTACAATAATTATATTATGGAATATTTAGGTGCAACTAATCTTTGCTTATTTTTATGCATCCATTGATTATAAATTCAAGGTGTTTCATCCAGACTTTGTACACATGTCAAACAAATTGTATTGTGATGCCATATGGTTCTTAAAATTTTCCACATTCAGTATTTATTATATTACCCTAGAAATAAAGTGTACAATAAGTATTTAGAAACATTGAGCATGCTGGAGAACAGGGTATTTTAAGTAAGAGTCCTTACTTAAGCAAGGACCTGTGGGATATGTTACTAAGAGTCCTTACATAAATCAGGATTTGTGGGATATGTTACTAAGAGTCCTTACATAAGTCAGGATTTGTGGGTTATGTTATCAGTAAATGACCCTTCTCCTTCATGCATTAGTGGATGGAGTTTGTTACTACATCATACCATGTTCATATCAGTTTATATCAACAGTATCTCAAATTACTTTAAATGTAAGCCGTATCCATGCATAATAATGCTGTGATCGTATATTTGATTGGATGATCTTGTTACCTCTATTTAGGACATATTTCTCATTCAGATTTTATCAAACTTGCAACAAAAGTTTTTTTTTTTTGTAATCAATATCTTGGATGGATTCAAGTATGAGCAACATTTGAGCATATTATTAAATGATAATTGGCTGAACCAGTTACCACACTGGAGGCATCATTTTGATCAGATTTAGTATGTTATTTTATAGTGTCAAGATCTTGGCTTGGTTTCATTATTAAAGACTCTCATGCATGTTATCGAGGTGATCTTGCATCAGATTAGCTGAACTTGTGTTAGCTCAGGAGGTTTATTTATTTTTATTTTTTTTGTGGTATTTAAGCTTACATCAACAAGCATTCATATTAATTTAATTAAAAGCAGTATCTATGAATATTAATTAGGCGATCTTTCACCTCATTGACCTGTTCCCACTCTTGATGCTTCTTCTCATAAATCGTAGAACAGAAATTGACAAAGTTTGACAGGAAACATCCTTGTATAAGAGATTTCATATTTTCATGAATGACGATGATATGCGATCAGATATTGCCAGTTACTAAAACTGAAGAAAAAAAACCTTGAAAATCATCTTTTTAAAAAAAGTTCTGATCATAACTTGATCAAATTTGACAGAAATTTTACCTTCCATGCTTGAAGATCTTTCCATTTTTTTTTTTTACAGATGATCTCAATTTGCTGTTTTTTATGACCTTGCTTACTACAAACATAAAAACCTTTAAGTGTTTTCCTATAAAAAAAGTATTTAAAAAAAGAATTTTACTGAATTTTATTTCATTTTTTTAGCAAGATCTTGTTGTTTTATATGAAAAATGCTTGTCCATCATTAGATATGGCTGCTGTTACTTAAATTAGAAAACGCTTCAAATGACATCTTGTAAAAAGTCATTGAACAGAATTAGACCAGGTTTAATAGAAACTATCTTGGCAAAAAAGCCTTTAAAATTTTGTTGAAAATGATGTTGATATACCATTAACCACCAATACTAAAAAACAGAAATCCTTTAATATTTTTTCTCTCAAATAAAACTTAAAATAAGCTAAGAAAACGTTGCAGAGATACCTAATTGCTAATAGATATAGCCATTTCTAAAAGTAGAAAAACCCTTAAATGATTTTCAAGAATTGCTGAATCAAATGTGACAAAATTGGACAAAAATATTCAGGCCAAAAAGTCTTTAAACTGTGTATATATTTAGATGCCAATTCACCAAAAAATGCTGACGGGAATGGAACCAAAATTGGCAGTATTTTGCGATGTAAACCTTCAAGTTTGTACAAATGATGATAATCCATCATTAAATATTACTGCTGTTACTTAATATAGTCAGACCTTTAAGTGTCAGCATGTACCATAGTAATCAAGATTTCATGGACATTTGAACTTCTAGGTATAGTTAGCCAGGGAAACAATCTGATTCACACTTGTGCCTCTTTTTGAATGTGCGTTTATTTGATGTTTTTAATGTGGTATTTATCTGAAAAATCAATTTTGTATTATTCAAATAGGAAAAAAATATGTAACCAAAATATATGGAATAAATCCATTATTACAGAAACTTAATCTGAATTCTTTGTTTTACAGTACCATCAACATAGCTAGACTTTTTACTTACTTCCTTTGTTTTACAGTACCATCAACATAGCTAGACTTTTTACTTACTGCCTTTGTTTCTGTCTCAGAGTATGGAATTGAACATTGAAGCATTGACCCATAATATAGCATAGGAGGATCATGACAAGATAATAAAGACTGTGAATTAACTATTTTTATAGGGGTACCAGTTTTGTTATTTAAAAACAAATATTTAAAGACCATTCCAACAGTGATCTGTCTTTAGAAACATTAAGAGACCTTTCTAGATAAATTGAAGTATTGGCAAAAATGTCATTTTTTGCAAAAACAGCAAAAATTACCCAACCACCCCTGCTGAAATAAATGAAATCACAGTATTCAGTAAAAGAAAGTAATGTCTTTCTTTCAGATGAATCAGCAAGTACTGCTGCAGCTCGTAGATTGGATGCTGCAACTGAATCTGAAGCATTACCTCCCCTTGAACTACCTGAGACTGCCACTTTGCCATCAGAGGGTGTTGAATACAACAATCTCTCAGTCAATCAGATCAAACAGTTAATGGATAAGCTGACAGGACTGGTCTACCGTAGGATCAGAGAGTGAGTTTTTTTAAATTCATTGCCAATTTGAACTGATTGCTGAAAATGCTGATATAAACAAGCATAATTTCCAGCAAACATAAAACTTGAACAAAATCTTACTTAATAAAAACTTATTCAAAAAACCTATTTGAATCATTTTTATTACTTATTGCACATTTACATTCTGTTCTAAATTTTGTTTATTGCCTCTATGCCCAACTTTATGTCTATCTATCTTGTTGTGTTTTTAATCCCCCTCTCAATATGTCATGCAATTGTTTAGCTGTTACTACATCAAGCTTTCTGTCAGTCCATAAATATTTTCATTTCTGGAGCATAATTTTCAAACTGGTCAAGATATAGTGGATCCTGTCTTAAGCAGCCTCTCTTTCAAGGGAGGCCACCACTTTTATAAGTTACTTTGCTCAACACCAGAATACTGTATTTCAATAATTTTTTCCTATCATGAGAGCCTCGCCATAGTTAGGGGTTGGGCATATAAGAAGGAACCACTGTATTTCAACCAAGTTGCATAGAAGTGCCAATTCGACTTAGAATTTTCAACGTTCAATATATGTGGTGTGTTACCATGGAAACAAAGTGTCATATAAGTAACTTTGAATGTTGCACCATTGAGTACAAGCATAAATAGTATAAAATATTGAATATGCTGGACTATAGGGTACTTTAACTAGGAATTCATATATACATTAAGCAGGGAATTATGTATCAAGTATTAGCATAAACAGTATAAAATATTGAGTATTCTGGACCAAAGAGGACATTAAGTTTGAGTCCCTATATACAGCAAAAAAGGGATATGTCACTGTGTACCAGTATAAATAGTATAAAATATTGAGTATCCTGGACCAAAGAGGACATTAAGTTTGAGTCCCTATATACAGCAAAAAAGGGATATGTCACTGTGTACCAGTATAAATAGTATAAAATATTGAGTATCCTGGACCAAAGAGGACATTAAGTTTGAGCCCCTATATACAGCAAAAAAGGGATATGTCACTGGGTACCAGTATAAATAGTACAAAATATTGAGTATCCTGGACCAAAGAGGACATTAAGTTTGAGTCCCTATATACAGCAAAAAAGGGATATGTCACTGGGTACCAGTATAAACAGTATAAAATATTGAGTATCCTGGACCATAGGATACTTTAAGTTGTAGTCCTTACATGCAGTAAACAAAGTAGACCAAGGATATGTAATTTTCTACATAACGCATGTTTTATTAAAAAAAGATCTGCATCAAATAACAATTTCTTGTTGCAATATATTTTGACTGTTGTGAAATTATATTTACCATGTATAGAACATTTATGATCATGTTCATACTTGCTGTATATTGTGACAGATGTACACATTTAAGTAGCTTCAGGGAAATAAAGGGATGATTGTTTATCACTTTTCTATAGTCTGAATATACCTCTCCATTTGTTTGTACCCATCTACTGATTTAGGAAATGAAAATCATTAATGAGATGCACAGAACATAGTTCATTCATTGATTTATAATTTCAAACTTGATTATGACTAACGGGGCCCTAGCACTGTTATTGTATGCACATTTTATACCAAATGGAAGTTTTCGACACTGCTCATCGGTCATTTCTAGTTCCTGGCAAAGGGTTCTGGAGAACTTTTGTGTTATAAACATGTAATTGTGATAAATAGTATTGAATATGCTTGCCCATATATTTGGTACAACTGTAAAAAACATACAGCCTAATTTCCCTAATTTCACATAATACACTGACAGATCAGGGTCCATATTGTAATTGTTTACCTATTAAACCTATTATACCATATAGACCAAGGTATATTGGCACATATATTAAGGATTGTAGGTCTGGGTCTATGCTATTTCTAGTTAGATCTGACATGTATGTGTGTATGTGGTATACTTGTATAATAAACATTTCAATATTGTTTGTTCTTCAGGAGCCTCTATGAGGAAGATTGCCTATTGTTTGCTACATTGCTGTGTCTAAACATACAGGCAGAGGGCAGTGAAAGCTTTTCTAATGAGGAGATGTCACTCCTGTTACAAGGTATTGATGACTAAGAAAATTCTCTTCTGAAAGAAGGGTGTTGTTAAACATTACTCAAATTTAGTCTCCTTAAAAATATTGTGATTTGGAAAAGTGTTTATTAATGGTTTCAGCAAGAAATAAACAAGCAATGAACAGGTTTTATTGCAAATCTATATATGATAAAAATGCACAGTGACTACCACTGAAATCATATCCAGTACTATGCACAGTGACTACCACTGAAAGCATATCCAGTACAATGCACAGTGAATACCACTGAAAGCATATCCAGTACAATGCACAGTGACTGCCACTGAAAGCATATTGAGTTGGAAACGAAGTAAATGTTGCATGATAAGTAACTGTATAGTATGGTTTGAAATTGCCAAACTGGAAAAGGTGACATGAGAAAAAATATCTAAATAACATAAAAGAATTAATTGCATGTGTATTATTGAATGGTTTTAAATAGGAACAAAATAACAAATATATGGGATATTAACATTGATGCAGTCAGAACTTGTATGGTCTTGACATCTTTTTTCATAACCTTTATTTCAGTTAATAATCAAGTTTTAATATTTATCTTTTTATTTACCATTCATTTAAAACTGATGGAAAATATAAAGGATACTAGAGTTAAATAAGTAATATTAATTAGATAAACAAAATTTCATTATGACATATTACTAAGCTATGCCATATAAAATTACCTTCCTCCCCTTGCAAGCATAAAACCCCCCAATTAAGCACTCTTGAAATGTAAGCTGATTTTTTTATTCTTTTAAAATATATCATGAGTATAATTTTTGAGAAATGTTCAAAACATTGAAATTGGATAGCAGGATGAACACCAAAAGTATAACACTCAATAAAAAAAAAAATACACAGAATAACCATGATTTTAGTATAATTAGTGAGTTATTTTTACTGAACATAACTAATTTATATATTTCAGCATGTAATGACCAAATTGATTATAAAATGGAGCCTTATTATCAAAAATGACCTCTGACCTTTGGAGCTATTCATTACGTCAATAGCAAAAATGGTTGCAGCAGAAGTATCAGTGGATGTATTGTTTAATACATGTGAATACAATGATAGGTTTAAATTGTATTTCTGCACCAACATATTTAGACTGTTCAGTTAAGATTAAAAACAACTCATAATGGTTATGTTTTGCATTACAGGTAATCCGGGACTTGGCATGCAGCTGACACTAGCAGATTTTGACTGTCATGATAATCCACCAGACTGGTTGCCACAGGAGAAGTGGGAGGACATATTGGCTCTGTCTGTCCTTCCTGGACCACTTGACAGCCTCTGCATAAACTTTGCTCAGAACTCAGAGGCCTGGAAGGTATGGTACAAATCTGATTACCCTGAGAGGGACCCACTGCCTCTGACAGGAGCTGCCACTTCCTTGGGTGAGTACCATTATGTACCCGATATTTTGGACATTAAAAAATAATTACTTTTCTCACTGTCTGGATAGTTTGTATGCAAATGAAAATTATAATTTTTCCAGTTTGCTGAAATTTCAAAGAAACAGATTACCTTTGAAGCACCGCTTGTTATGAAAACGTACTCAGCAAACAGAAAAGAAATTCATCTCAATCATGCAATACAATTATTTGATGTTGCCGCCACAATAACAAATGGGCATTTATTTGGTTCTCCAAAGCTATCCTTTAGCAGTGACTTCAATAACACATGGAGCCATCATCAAAGAAAGCCGACTACAGTCTTTCAATAAAAATAAAGAGCTTTTATTCAAAGGAAGTCAGTACCAAACTTAAGTAAAAGTGATGGAATCTGATTTTTGTATTTTCCAACTTGACTGGAACATGTTAACTGTATCGTGAAAGTTTCCTTTTTGTTGGGAAAACGTTTATGCTTACGAATGCTACCAACGGCTGCTTAAAACGCAAACAAACTTTTACTGACTTGGGACGTACTGAAAAGTAAATGTGCTTCATCATTCGTTACGTGAGTGTGCTATGTTTTTTCACAGAATTCCAACCAATATGACCTGTGACAAAATTATTGAATATTTTAAAGCTGTGTGTGTGCATATTTTCGATGGAATCACTTGTATTGTGGATTCAACGTTTCAACGTATATGATGAGGTTTGTAGGCGAGTACACGGTTTTGATACTCTATTCATGCTATACATTAGACATGTACCGGTATATATAAACAGTATTCATGTATATGTACCAATACGTGGTTCTCTAAATAAAGTAAACTATTTATGTCTTCACTAAAGCTGTATTTCTTATTTATATGCATCAATTTAAGATGGTAAGTGTGCCAATGAAGCACGTATTTTACCACCCGCATTTTTTACCCCCCCCCCCCCTCCCCGCCGCAATTTGTTAGGGTACATGCATCATTTTCTTCAGCTAACTGACCTGGTTACTTATAACACGGTTCGGTTTATAACGCGGTCGGATTATTTGGCTCCCAACTACCGCGTTATAGCGGGGTCATACTGTATTATTATTATTATTATTATTATTATCATCACTCAGACTGGACTATAATAAAATGCTGGAATTGGAGACTAATTTGTTCCCAGATTTCTTTACTCAGATTTTTTTACTTAGAAAAAGGAATGCGAGATAGTTATCCTTGCTAGCACCCTTTCCAAGTCTTTTTGTTTGTCTTGTAATACATATGGGTTGCTAAAGAACTTTTTACTGCATATACTCAGTTGAGTCCAACTACAAATGACATAGACCCTGATCTGCCATCACATAATGCACTGGTTGATCAGTTCTATATTCTTTGCTGTACTGAATAACCCTAACAAACTGCATAGACCAGATCTGCTTGCACATTATGCCATGGTAGAACTGGGTCTGTGCAATTAACAGTTGGACAGGAGTTATACCGGTAATTGAGTATATATGGTACAGTTTGTAAAAAAGCATTACTGTGGCATGTGAAGTTAATTTTTTCATTGTTTTATATCCCAAACACAAATAAACAACAAATGACAGTAATTAACTTTACAAATGTTAAAAAATTAAGGCATGTATGTTTTTCCCATGTGAGATACATGCTTATTATATATGCATTGCATTTGATAAACATTATCTTAATATTGGTAACCTCTTTTAACCTTTGTGCTATTGATTCCAATGTTTATACACTGTCAAAAGCTTGACTACTTTTAGTTGAAATATTTCCACAGTGAGAGGTAAACAATCAATCACAGAAAAAGTATGTGGGATATCTATATTTTAACTTTGAAGTCAAAGTTTATGGGCATTAGCTTTTCAAACCTTGTCTTGAATACAGTTTCTAACTGAATAGGAGGGAAATTAATTTCTTCTTCAAGTGCAGATATATTGATTGATTTTTTTAATTTTGTTGCGGCTTCAGAAACACGTCATGGATTAGATATCTCACAGGAAGCAGAAGATGAGAACCAGACTAAGAGTCCAGATCTAGGACCATTATCAGACTTCCACCAGTTACTTCTACTGCGAATGCTACGTCCAGATCGCCTCCCTGTTGCCTTGGCTAAATATGTAAATAAAACCATGACACTAAACTTGCCAGAGCAGATAGACTTTAACCTTGCAGACACTCTGAAGGATTCTAAGAGACACTTAGGTGTGCTTCTTCTTCTGCCTCCAAGCATGGCTGAAAATAAGACTAACCCTCTCACTCGTCTATGCCTCACTCATCCACCAGTAGAGGTCTTGTACAAAATGGCACAGGTTGGTATCGTATCTACATATTTAATTCTGACATTAAAGTCTACCCAACTTTCAATGAATTAAAGTGTATTTCATAATGGTTAATATATATCAAAACTTTTTGGAGAGGTAATCTCTGTTAGGCAATGACATTTTCTATATGGCAACAATCGCAGGGTTAATAGGATTAAATTGTTGGAGAAAATAAAATGTTGCCATACCAGCACTTGTCCTAAAATAGTAGAAAGAGACACTGTTTTGCTGCTCTCCATCCACATTCATGAAAGGTGACTTGATAAGCTTTAACAGCCATTACATCAATTTTGGAATTATCTTTTACAATTGTCTTAACTTTTGAGACTTTTAGTTTTACAGGAATTTGTCAGTTTTTTAAATACAAATTTTGACATTTTGAAATAAGAATATTTTGACAAAATCCTTGATAGCACAATTAAGCAAAAACCTACTTGAGATAGTTGAAATTAGGTTAGTGTGTTAATATAAATGCTTAGGCATCACTGTATTTATGTGCAGATTACCTGATACCATTTTATGACCAGTATAGCAGGGTTTTTAAAAAGAAAGAAAACAACAGAAATGTAGGGTTTAGACTTTGTTTTCTGGTGTTTGTATGCATATTAAATGATCCAATTAAATTTTTCTGGATATTACAGCAATATTTGATTGTTTTACTCACTTTTGTATACCTGTGATTAAGTATTATTTTTTTCTCCATCTAGCCTGTCAACTGTCATCCATCCATCCTTCCATCAATTTTCAATTCATTTCTGATCAATAACTCAAGTTGTCCAGAATCTACCATTAACAAACATTTTGGATGGCTTGCACTTGGTGAAATGAAGAAGCCTTTCAATTTTGAGGTCATAAGGTCACAGGTTGAGGTCGCTAACTAAAAAAGAAAATGGTTTCCTCACAAAATCTCAAATTCTCCATGATCAACAGCTAGCAAACTTTGTGGATTACTTGCACATTGGTATATTAGGAAACATCCTATCGATAAAGATATCAGTAGATTCTGGGTTTAGATCATGGTAAGTCCAAAAAGAAAATGATGATTTTTGCACAGAATTCATTAAGTTTAGTTCAGATTGCATACCTAATTGAAACTTATTGGTCAGCAATCTCCAAAGACAACTGTACTCTTGAGTACATACATAAGGGACTATTCACAATTAGGCGGGTGTATTTGTTATTCATTGTACTTTTAGGGAATATTGAGACCATTTTGCTGAAAATGTTAGTACAGCTATTAAACCAAATGCCACTTGATGCAGACAGATGAAACTTGGTTGGCATGTGCTATATGCATAATTAGATGACCTGATAAACTTTTCATGCTATTTTTTAAAAAAAATCAAAATTCTCCAACATTTTTGTAAATTGCTGGACTCATACTTTTTGATCTGCAGTGGGAACATATGTGTTTTACAATCACAAATATAGTTTTCAAGTCTTCTAAAATTTATAATAAGTTTAAAACATTTCATAGTTAATATATTTGGTCGGCAGTGGTAGCATAAAAAAACAAATCAATTACATCGAGCTTTTGCTTCAGACTCTTGCTGTAATGTTGTGATCCCAAATTCAAAAATAAAATTATCAGAGAGTGTTGCACTGGGTATCATAATCAATTAAATTCACAGGATATGTTACTTCAAGACTTTTAAACAGTTATAAAAGCTTTAAAGACATGGTTTATTTTTTTCTTTATTCATTGACAGAGTATTGAAACCAGCATTGAGCATGTGAGGATTGGAGAGGGGTCAGAGATTCTTGTGGACGAGGCTATAGATGCAGCAGATAAAAATGATGGCTGGGTTATCATTGAAGATCTTCATTTGGCACCAACCAAATTCTACTATGATTTGAAAAAGCATCTGATAAGAGTGGCAAGAAGTCGAGAAAGACTCCAAGGTATATGCTCCAGTTTTCTATCATAGCTTTATCATTCTCTTGTAAGACTAATGAATTTCCTCTTCACCATAAACAAAAGATAGCACATATCAAAATGAAAAAGTTACAAAAATGCAATATAGGCCATTCATTTGATAACCATATACAGCTGAGTAAATTTAAACATTCCATAATTTTTGTATGCATTTTCAATCATTTTATTCAGTTTAAGATGTAGTCATTTTCTGTCATTTAGTAACAATTCTTAACAGGTTAGATCCTATATTTTTGAACGCTGTTGGTCTATGACTGTTGGGTCAAATTTCAGGTATGCAAGGATGGTTTGGGACATTTTTAATTATGCAAAATTGTACAAAATGTACAATGAATTTTTCATTTGAAAAACTCCTTGTTTTGTTGCTTGCAGCAAGCAGTGAAGAGGATAAACAGAAGAACTCAAAGTTCTGTGTATGGATCACAAGTGAGCCATCGGAGAAACTCCCCAACTTCCTGATTCAGAATCTACATAAAGTGGCATGGAATAACATTTCTTTGGATGCCAGGAAGTCACACACTGCTCCAGAGGGCACAGTGGAGTCATCTGACCAGGGGAGAGAACATCCATTGACTGTTATCCGTAGGACGCCACAAACTTACCTTCACTCGGGTATGGTTTACTATCATATTTTCTAATAATGACTTAAGATTTCAATATATCTGTTAGAAAATATATTATTTATCCAAATTTTCTGTTTTATTAAAATTTTGAAATGTCCAATGCTTGTTAATTTTGATATTGATAATAGGAAGTGTTATAGAACCTCATTACTTTGTATCCTAAATACTTTTCTTGGCAGTAATACTGATTCGTAAAATTTATAATGAAAAATGCTTTGTACTGCCATATATCATTATAGATAGAGCTTTATTTTGAAGCATTTATGAACATATCTGACTAGAGTTTCAAAGAAGTTTTTCTATCTTTGTCTTTATTTAAGTTTTGTGCCTTGATATTGTATCAAAGTAACTTTCCTTCTGAAAAATTAAATACATGTATTAATTAAAGGCTTATGCATTTCACAAGTTATATTGTTTTTCTCTGCTTTCCTAACTTCATCTTTGCTTTAATTTTTACAGAGAGACTAGATTTAGCAATACAGACTTCATCTTCTTTTGTATAATCAAATGGTTCCTATCCTTTTTGGCAGCAACCCTTAAGAATAATTTTTTCTGAGCATAATAATACTATTTCCACTTTTTGATCAGTTTTACTACCTTTAAACAGAATCCTGGTAATTCTCTAGAATGACCTCATGACCAAAGGGTTGGGAACCACTGGTATACAATAGAATGAGTAGATTACACTCAACACTTTCAAAACCATGCTTACCTCCATTTCTAAGTTTGCAAAAGTTAGCCTTGAGTTTCTATATGTACACTCTTTCTTACCAATATTCTTTATACATTTTTCTTGTTTCAGCCATTGTGGCAAGCCTAAAGCAGGTTCCACATCGTATTTGGGAAACAGCTCTACAGGAGACCCCAACCATCAAAACTATTGTGTTTTCTGTTGCTGTTATACATGGAATTTTAGTGGCCCGCCAGTTGTTCGGAACCCAGGGACTCAGTCAGTGGTACCCAATCAATAGTGTGCAGCTCAGTCACAGTATTGACCTGGTCTTGGGAAAGATGCTAAGACCTCCTAGTGAGGAGGGAGCGGAACCCAATCTGAAAGGTCTCTGCCATCTAGTATCACAGGTAGGAAATGCATTGTCATTGTGTGAGTGTGTGATTAGGATTTTTAATGTAGCTTCAACAATTTTTCAGTCATGTTGCTATGATGTCTGCATTGAAGCAGTTTATAGTGATGCCTAGCAATGGGGCATCATGCCGCAGATATGTAGCATGATGTCCCACCTAGTCATTTAACCAGTCCTAACACTAATCTCTTAATGCTGAGTGTCAAGCAAGGCAGCTGGTAGTACCATTTTTGTAAGTCAATGGTATGACTCAGCTGGGGATTGAACCATTGACCTCCCACTTCCATGGCGGACGCTCCAACCACTAGGCCACTGGAGCGGTCACACTGTCAGTAATCATGATTAATCAGCCGAGATATTTGTATTCATATATTATTTTACAGTATAGAAAATCTAAGATTAATCATCTTAAAACAAATTCAGTAATCTTTATTCTATCCACATAATATTAGGACTTTTACTCCTGTTTTACCATATTTTTCAACAAATAAGTTGATGTGGACATGAGTTGAATTCACTAATTTTGTAAATTTTCTGTAATTCAACTACCGTATTTTCACGTATATAAGACGCGTCTTATACAACATTTACACACCACGCACCCATGATGCGTCTTATATATGGGTGCGTCTTATGTAAAATATTTTTACACAAATCGTCAAAACCCGCGTCTTATATACGGGTATATGCGCGAAAATACGGGAAGTATTTTTTTTTAACACGAACGAACGGTACAGTGTGTGATATTGAAGGACGATTTTTGCGGTTGATATTTACATTTCACGATTTTCATTCCTAGTTGTAAAAACAGTTGGGTAAGTGTTCAGTAATTATCACGTGTACCAATCCAATGCAGGGGCTGGGATCGTCCTGTGCTTCGCCAATGTCGCAAATTGCGATTTTTTCCCCTTATTGGCGACAAAAATGTCCCATCTGGCGATTTTTTTGGCGACAGACTTTTTGGTTATTTAAATTAAAAGGGAGAACGAAAGGAAGCCACAAACTTGACTAAGCAATGCATTGGAATCAATCTGTACACAAAAGATCCTTTGTTTGTATCGACAACCCCATCTTAGCAGAGCATTGTTACATCATAATCTGCCTATGCTGACATTTGGGCCAAGTACTGTATGCTGTGATACAGTCAATCATGCTACCGTATTATACCTACAACTGACCGACGTCTGAAGACGCAAATAGAACAGATACTAGTAAAATTAACTGAATGGCTAATCCTTCTCTTTTTTTACATATACCAATACTACAGTTTTGCTGAACCTTCGTTGAAAACTGATAACCTTTGAAGTACCGACTACTGTGTATACATACAAAGCAAATGGAAAAAATCTCAATCACAATTATATCTGTCGCCAGTGCAACATTATCATGAGCAAACAGAAGTTAGACGTTGCATGTTCATCCTCCTAAGTTAACAGAATTAACGGCATTTGGATTTAGTGCAAATTCATCAGACAATACTGTCACTGAATCCGATGATAAACCTTGCAGTCCAACATCATCTGCATGTTGTGCTTCAAGTGCAACACCACATAATGATGAACAGGGCAAAAATTCCCAAAAATTTCTAGACAGTTGGAAACTTGGACGTCCGTGGCTGAGATATGATAAAAAGTTAAAACAGATGTTCTGTGATGTATGTATCAAGGCAAAGTTCGTCAATTCATTTACAACTGGCTGTGATATTTTGAAGGAGTGTGTCACCAAACATGAATCCAGGCGGTGTAAATAATATTTGTGCATTTTACTCATTGATCTTTTCCTTTTGCCATCAATCCCATGTTACGGTTACAGAGACTTAAACTCCGCAAGAAGAAATAGCAAACAACAAATAAACAAGTTTTGCATAATTAAAAATAATTATTTATTTCTCAAAATACAGGAGTGAAAGAATCCCTATATTGGGTGTTAACTTATGCTAATATATATGGTCCAATATTGCCAGGTGTTGACTCGTGTAAGTTTCATTCGTGGGAATGGAGATCCTATTTTGCTTGTTGAGAAAATTTATACAGCATTCAGTGATCATTCTTTTGGGATTTTGGAAGCAATAGAGCATTTAATGGAGATTTTGGTGAACTTCGTAATTTGCTCGGAATTTTTATCACGTGGCGGGTGGTCAGCTGATCGCAATAGCCACTCGATAGGTGGTGGGCAAAATATGGCAAACGCTTCATAATCAGCATCAATTTTCAAACTACAAACGGTGATGCGGGATGCTGACATCAGAAATAAACTCTGCATCTCATCTCTCGAGAATTTAACGAGAATCAGCATGTATAGATGTGAAAAATTAGACGACAAAATAATGAGGTTGGTGATTTTTTTGGCGACAGATTTTTAAAAGCCAGGACTATCCCTGATTATTGTACGGTACTAATCCCACTCGCTGAAGACTGGGCCTAGCAGATCAATGAAGCCGCCTTTACATCTGGCGTTTATTGTTGTAGAATCTAGATACCAGGTACTCAACCCATCCGCTATTGACCCTGCGGCAGATAAGAATAAATGATAACCGTTGCGGTCCTGCCTCAGACAATTCTTTTGATCTAAACTAAAAATGGTAATGAAGCCTTGTTTACATCCGATGGATAATGAAACATTGGAAAAATTTTCATTTATGATGAAGGAAAGGAAACCATTGGATATAAATGCTCAGTGCGGCAGATGGCTAGGCCGCCTGCGTCTTGTGTAATTTTTGTTTACACAAATCGTCAAAACCCGCGTCTTATATATGGGTGCGTCTTATGTAAAATATTTTTACACAAATCAGCAAAACCCACGTCTTATATACGGGTGCGTCTTATAATTGGGTGCATCTTATATGCGCGAAAATAAGGTACATATAAGTCAATGTTGAGTATTAGACGAATTCAGATCACACCCTTTGCTTCATCTGCCCATATATTTTTTGTAGGAATAAATGATACGCTTTGCATAATACCTTTAGTCTACACTCTGTAGCACTGGTTCTGATCCCCAAGGTTACAAGGACGTTGTGAAGGATCACAAAGGGTTACTAGGAGTTTTTTATATGGGTGGAAAAACTGATAAAAATGTAGAAATGGGGTCGTGAGGCTCAGAAAAACTATGCTTTAGGGATGCAGCCAAAAATGGCTGGGAGTTACTGTACTCTAGTGTAGTGTTACACTATAGAGTGTAGATCATAATTACTATGTGGCCTGTGAACTATGAACTCTTTCTTTTTTTTTTTCATGTTGAAGAAATCAGAAAACACAAGCACATACAAAATAGTGATAAAAATTACTATTTAAAAGCAGGCAAAGTCATTTATAATAATATATTGAATTGTAATTGGACATGCATTGGTAGAGCCAAGTGACCTATTTGTTATTTCACTGATTACTCGTATTATCACTGTTACTGGTATTTAAGGTAATTTCATTGACTTAATCTACAAATGAGTTGACCTGGCATATGAAACAAAGTCCATACCTCCATGTCAAAAGTACTGACTATTATGCTGCAAAATGCGATCTTTTGGATGGAGCTGCATGAGAAACACCATTTTGTCAATAGGATAAAGTATTAGGGTTAATGTCAGTGATAGTTTTTATCAAAATTTACTGGGAACAATGTTAGAATAGTATTGTTTTTGTTATTTTGTATAAATTACAATTCTTTATTCCAGGTTGTGTACGGAAACACAGTTTTCAATCAGTGTGACAAAACCTATGTGGATGCTGTGGTGAGAAACGTGTTGCACAATGTTTACAATGATTCATCCCATGGTACACTGATCCTGGGCACAATAGCAATCCCTACCCCACCAGCCAATGTGGGTAAGTTTAAATATATACAATGTTGTCTGTTATACAGCCTAAGATAAAAAAAAACACATGATTAATGTGATTAAGAGTTGACAAACAAAAAATATGGTAAATCATATCAGAAATACAGTATTCCCTTATTTAAGAATCCCACAGTATAACTGTACCCTCTTATAATGCAAGTACATTTTGTTTTATTATTACTTTTTTATTTGGGGCCCCGAGTGAACGAGTGGTTTAAAGTGCTCTCCATTATGAATCACTGCCATCTCACCTCTGTCTGCGTGAGTTCGAGTCTCAAATTCAGCCATTGTTGGTATGTGAGAGATCTTGCCAGTAGCTTCTCGTGGGTTGGTGGTTCTTTCGGGAGGTTTTCCCAGGTTCTTCCTTCATCATTAATACTGGTCACCATGTATAGCTTATCGTGTGCTGAAATATGGTGTTAAACCCTACAACAACAACAACAACTTTTTGATTTATTGTCTTCCATTTGTGTAGAAAATTGGGGATATAAATTGAGACTGTATGTCCTCCAATCCTTCTGTCCTTCCCTATTGTATTCCATTCTTCTATTCTATTGTAATTTTTGCACAATAATTTCCCTTCAGTTTTATTAGATTGTAGCCAAATTTGATATGCAGTTTGGTATTGACAAGATCTTGGCTGAGCATTCTAAGGCATTCTTTTGCAGAGTTGTAATTCCTGATTGTAAGACTCGTCCACCTTTTTCCCACAAAGAACTTCCTAATTATTAGTTTCAACAAAATTTCTTATTCATGATTTTCATGAGATCTTGTTTGAGTTTGAATGCCAGTATTCTGTGTCATCAATCTGTATACTTACAGTATCTGAATGACCAGACCTACTCACTTTGGTTTATGCACAGTAACATTTACCATGACTTAACTAGATTCCTTTTGCTGCTTTATACTGATGAAACCATGGCTATGTTTAGTTCTCAGCATTATGTGACATCATTAAGCAGAGTTAATACCCTAATTATTAAATCCACCTACTTTCATTTCAGCATATTAACATTTAACATAACTCCAACCAGATTTTTAATGCTACTAAGTTCATTTGTCAGCCTTCAGTGTGATTGTTTACCAGAGTTGTAACCCTCAGATTGTCAGACCCACCCACTTTTTTTTTTGCACAATATATCTCTTTGTTACTGGATTTCAATCAATGTCTTATTCTATTTGATATTGCTGATACCTTTTCAGAGTTTGATTGGCAGCAGAGTTATGGCCCCTGATTATCTGACTCCCTTTTATTTCCACATGCAATCTCACTTTTTAAAATTTTTTACCCAGATTTAGTAAACAGCTTGATTCTGATGAGACCTTAGGTTCTTTTTCAGCTGCATCATCTTTTAGCTTTTACCTCAGACTAAGGTGCCCTCACTTATAATGTTGCTGTTATGGTTGTTTGAAATAGAGAGCACTGTAACAACAGCTAACAAGTTAACTCATGTATAACTTGCAGACCACTTCAAACTACATACATGCAGCTCTGTTATTGTGTACATTGCCAAGTTAGATCTGGGTCTACATTTGTTCAAAATTGGATAAGTATATAGTTCAGATATAAAATGTATGTAGTTCTCCCTCACTCTAAGGTTCCACAGTGTAGAGCAGTCCATTTTACATAAGGTGAATATGGTTATGAATCCCATTTCATTATTTAATAGTAAAACTTAGTATAACATAAAGTGTAAGATGATCCAACCTGTAAAGCTGTCAACTTTTATTATTCCCATAAATAACATTATAGTGCAGGATTACATTGGTCTTTCTACAAATTGATATAGTCTTGTGATTAATATAAGTAAGAATAATATGTCAGACACCAGATTGTAACAAGTATTAGGTTGTTTTTTTTCCATGTAGTTTTTGAATACTTTGTATGCAGGCTTATAAGTAAAATCCAACAAGGAACTGCACATCCCTAGATCAAACCATTGCATGATATTTGGAATAATCAGCAGAATGAACAAGATAGACCCTGATGTGCTGACATTTGCAGGGTCCATGTTAGTTCATAGTTGGTCTCTACTTAAAAATGAGCATATATGTTAACTGTGAAATATTTTGTTTCATAATAAACTACAACACTAAGAGCCATCACTACACTAATTGAGCTAATGAGTTTTTGTTGCATCCAATTATAATAAATATGAGAATAACAAAAAGAAATTTCTCTAATTATTGTGGCCAATTTTTAACCTTTGTAATATTTTTCAGGAACTTACATAGTGCAGTAATAATTATAGGAACTCATGTAGTAATAATTATAACTAACTTTTTTAATGTAATAATAATTATAAAAAAACTAATGTGGTGTAGTAATAGTTATATGGAACTTATGTGGTATAGTAATAATTACAATTAACTTTTGTAGTGCAGTAATAATTATAACTAACTTATGTAGTGTCATAATAGTTATAAAAAACTAATGTGGTGTAGTAATATGCATATGGAACTTATGTGGTATAATAATAATTATAAGGAACTTAATTAGTATAGTAATAATTACAATTAACTTATGTAGTGTAGTAATAATTACAATTAACTTAATTACAATTAACTTATGTAGTGTAGTAATAATTACAATTAACTTATGTAGTGTAGTAATAATTAGTATAGTAATAATTATAAAGAACTTATGTAGTGCCATAATAATTATATGTAACTTATGTGGTATAGTAATAATTATAAGGAATTTATGTAAAGCAGTAATAATTATAAGGAATTTATGTAAAGCAGTAATAATTATAAGGAATTTATGTAATGCAGTAATAATTATAAGGAATTTATGTAATGCAGTAATAATTATAAGGGGTTTATGTAATGCAATAATAATTATAAGGGATTTATGTAATGCAGTAATAATTATAAGGAATTTATGTAATGCAGTAATATTTATAAGGAATTTAGGTAAAGCAGTAATAATTATAAGGAATTTATGTAATGCAGTAATATTTATAAGGAATTTATGTAAAGCAGTAATAATTATAAGGAATTTATGTAATGCAGTAATAATTATAAGGGGTTTATGTAATGCAGTAATAATTATAAGGAATTTATGTAAAGCAGTAATAATTATAAGGAATTTATGTAAAGCAGTAATAATTATAAGGAATTTATGTAATGCAATAATATTTATAAGGAATTTATGTAAAGCAGTAATAATTATAAGGAATTTATGTAAAGCAGTAATAATTATAAGGAATTTATGTAATGCAGTAATAATTATAAGGGGTTTATGTAATGCAGTAATAATTATAAGGAATTTATGTAAAGCAGTAATAATTATAAGGAATTTATGTAAAGCAGTAATAATTATAAGGAATTTATGTAATGCAATAATAATTATAAGGGATTTATGTAATGCAGTAATAATTATAAGGAATTTATGTAATGCAGTAATATTTATAAGGAATTTATGTAAAGCAGTAATAATTATAAGGAATTTATGTAAAGCAGTAATAATTATAAGGAATTTATGTGATGCAGTAATAATTATAAGGGGTTTATGTAATGCAGTAATAATTATAAGGATTTATGTAATGCAGTAATAATTATAAGGGGTTTATGTAATGCAGTAATAATTATAAGGGATTTATGTAATGCAGTAATAATTATAAGGGATTTATGTAATGCAGTAATAATTATAAGGATTTATGTAATGCAGTAATAATTATAAGGGATTTATGTAATGCAGTAATAATTATAAGGGATTTATGTAATGCAGTAATAATTATAAGGGATTTATGTAATGCAGTAATAATTATAAGGGATTTATGTAATGCAGTAATAATTATAAGGATTTATGTAATGCAGTAATAATTATAAGGGGTTTATGTAATGCAGTAATAATTATAAGGGATTTAAGTAATGCAGTAATAATTATAAGGATTTATGTAATGCAGTAATAATTATAAGGGATTTATGTAATGCAGTAATAATTATAAGGGATTTATGTAATGCAGTAATAATTATAAGGGATTTATGTAATGCAGTAATAATTATAAGGGGTTTATGTAATGCAGTAATAATTATAAGGGATTTATGTAATGCAGTAATAATTATAAGGGATTTATGTAATGCAGTAATAATTATAAGGATTTATGTAATACAGTAATAATTATAAGGGGTTTATGTAATGCAGTAATAATTATAAGGGATTTATGTAATGCAGTAATAATTATAAGGGATTTATGTAATGCAGTAATAATTATAAGGATTTATGTAATGCAGTAATAATTATAAGGGATTTATGTAATGCAGTAATAATTATAAGGGGTTTATGTAATGCAGTAATAATTATAAGGGATGTATGTAATGCAGTAATAATTATAAGGGATTTATGTAATGCAGTAATAATTATAAGGATTTATGTAATGCAGTAATAATTATAAGGGATTTATGTAATGCAGTAATAATTAGAAGGGATTTATGTAATGCAGTAATAATTATAAGGGATTTATGTAATGCAGTAATAATTATAAGGAACTTATCTAGTGCCATAATAATTATACGTAACTTATGTGGTATAGCAATAAATTTAAGAAACTTAAGTAGTTTAGTAATAATTAGTGTAGTAATAATTCTAAAGAATTTATTTTATGCAGTAATAATTATAAGGAACTTATGCAGTGTAGTAATAATTATAAGGAACTTATGTAATGTAGTAATAATTATAAAGAACTTAAATAACAGTGATAATTTGTATATTAATAATTATAAGGAACTTATGTAGTGTAGTAATAATTAGTGTAGTAATAATTTGAAAGAACTTATGTAATGCAGTAATAATTATAAGGAACTTAAGTAGTATAGTAATAATTAGTGTAGTAATAATTAGAAAGAATTTATGTAATGCAGTAATAATTATAAGGAACTTAAGTAGTATAGTAATAAGTGTAAGGAACTTATGTAGTGTAGTAATAATTAGTGTAGTAATAATTATAAAGAATTTATGTAATGCAGTAATAATTATAAGGAACTTAAGTAGTATAGTAATAAGTGTAAGGAACTTATGTAGTGTAGTAATAATTAGTGTAGTAATAAATAGAAAGAACTTATGTAATGCAGTAATAATTGTAAGGGATTTATGTAGTATAGTAATAATTATAAAGAACTTAAATAACATTAGTAATTCATATATTAATAATTATAAGGAACTTATGTAGTGTAGAAATAATTAGTATAGTAATAATGTAAGTGTAGTAATAATTAAAAAGAACTAAAATAATAATTACAGTATAAGGAACTTTGTTGTGTAGTGATAACTATAAAGAACTTATTTGTGTGGAAATAATTTTATGGAATGAGTGTATTGTAGTAATAATTTTAAAGAACGCCTGTATGTAGCAATAGTTATATGGAACTTACATGTGTTGTAATAATTATGAATGACTTGTGTGGTTTAGTAAGATTTATAAAGAACTTTGTAATGCAGTAATAGTTATAAAGAACTTGTGTAGTGTAGTAATAATTATAAAGAACTTTTGCAGCATACTAATAATTATAAAGTATTTATGTAGTGCACAAATACTTATTAGGATAGTAATAGTTATAAAGAACATGTTTGGTGCAGTAATAATTATAAGGAACTTATGTTGTATAGGAATAATTACAATTAACTTTTGTAGTATAGTATTAATTAGTGTAGTAATAATTTTTTTTAAAAAAAACTATGTAGTGCAATATTAACTATAAGGAATTTATATAATGAAGTAATAATAATAAGGAATTTATGTAATGCAGTAATAATTATAAGGAACTTATGTAGTGTAGTAACAATTATAAGGAACTTATCTAGTGCAATAATTATAAAGAACTAATGTGGTGTAGTAATATTTAAAAATAACTGATGTGGCATAGTAATAAATACAAGGAATTGATGTAGTGCCATAATAACTATAAGGAACTTATGTGGTATAGTAATAATTAGTGTAGTTATAATTATAAAGAACTTCTGTAGTGCAATATTAACTATAAAGAACATATGTGGTATAGTAATAATTATAAGGAATTTATTTAATGCAGTAATAATTATA
Organism: Unio pictorum; assembly: GCA_030141615.1. Taxonomy (NCBI): domain Eukaryota; kingdom Metazoa; phylum Mollusca; class Bivalvia; order Unionida; family Unionidae; genus Unio; species Unio pictorum. The sequence continues at coordinate 435,494 of JARLTB010000207.1, read as the reverse complement.
AAGAACTTATGTGATTTAGTAATAATTATAAGGAAGTAGTGTAGTAAAAATCATAAGCAGCTTATGTAGTATGTAATAATTTTAAAGAACTTAATATATAGTGTAGTAAAAGTCATAATCAACTTATGAAGTGTGTAATAATTTTAAGGAACTTCTATTGTAATTATTATTTTTTAAAAACATATGTAGTGTAGTAATACCAAGGATACATATTGTAGATGTATTTTAGATTGATGACTCTCATTTTGAAATCAATTTCTATCAGCCACATAGCTATTGGTATTATAGTGCAGTGAAATTAAAGATGGTCCAAAAAAAATTTTTTTTAAACCTTTGAATCATGTCTTAGGACACATGTTAATTGCTGATTACATATTGGAAGAGTTTTCATTACTGGTACAAGTAGATTTGTTTGTTTATTTGTTTGATTAGGATTTTTAACGTAGCTTTAACAATTTTTCAGTCATATCGCTACAATGTCTGCAGTGAGGCAGTTTTATAGTGATGTCTAGCACTGGGTCATCATGCCGCAGACATATAGCATGATGTCCCACCCAGTCACATTATCCTGACACCAGGCCAACCAGTCCTAACACTAACCTCTTAATGCTGAGCACCAAGCAAGGTAGCTGTTAGTACCATTTTTGTAAGTCATTGGTATGACTCGGCTGGGGATCAAACCCATGACCTCCCACTTCCACAGATGATGCTATTACCACTAGGCCACTGGAGCAGTGGTACAAGTAGAAATAATTTCACCAGTTATTGGGGCAAATGTATTATGTCCCAAATTAAACCTATGAGAAAATGCTGTGGTAAATGATTGATAATTGTGATATTCCTTTCTTTCCACAGAGCCAGCTGAGTATGCTTATTGGTATGAAAAAAGTATCGATGAGGAATTTACTCTACAAGCACTACAGATGCATAGCAGTGTGGAAAAGGAAATCTGTGATGCAAGGTAAATTTCCATGTATTTGCTGGCAGCTTACTATTTCAGCATGATAATTTTGACAATTTTCACTGTTTAATTACCACACAAGAGTTAGAACATAACTCATTAGTCATTTTCCTTTTTCATTTATGTATATTTAACTGACATTCTTATATCTATAATTTATTTTATAAATCGAAAAGAGAAATAATTATTTCTTAATATTGTGAAAGTTCAAGCTGGCTTGATTTATTTTGTACTGGTGGATTTTACTTTTAAGGAAATGTTTAAATAAAGAATTTATTCTTCAGAAAATTCAAAAATATGTAAAGTCAAAACAAATATACAGAAATAAGATCAACTTGTATTAAAGTTCATGCATTGGTCAGATTTTTATAAGAATATTAAACAGCACTTAGATTAACCTTGGACACTTTGAAGAAAGACATTGTAACTATCAATAGTTTGTTAAAATAACATTTTATTCAGTTAACTGCTAAATGGTGGTAGATGTTTAGTGACTTGGTCCATTGGTTCTTTGATTAGTACTTTAGTTTTCTTTACTATTTATTCATCTGTTGATTCATTTTTATAGTTCCTATGAGTTTATCAGTCACCTTGACTTAATGTTTGAGACACAGAACATGGAGGCAGGGGATGTAGCCATGAAAAATACTACAGAAATCAACATCCATCAACTACGTTCAGCCCTTGATATCTGTATTGAAGAGTTACCTCCCCTATTGGAGCTGGGACCAGTTCCTCGCATTGGCCTCGAAGAGTACAGTTTCCCATACCATCGGCACAGCATCATCAGCATGGCCACAGCATCCAGTACCATGGTTCCTGAAACTATTGGATATGTCCTTCTACAGGTACAGTGTTTAAATTAAATTTAATATACATCAGTTGTAAAACACATGCAAACAGTATATAAGGCATAATCCAATCATCTCAGGCCACTGTATTCTCAGAACTGTTTGAGATTAAGCTCAGATTCATCAAATTTCTCCTTACTGTAACTTGGATAATATTCAGCTTTGGGATTCTCATAACTCTGGTATCTCTGTTACCTTGCTGAAGTTTAATTATGTTGGTATTGGTATCCTCCAAGTATCACATCTGCTTTTTACATTTTTAGCCTGAGATTTAATTTCTTGCTCAAAAATGTTTTAAGAATGATGGACTTTATGTTGGCATGCTGTTGGTTCTAAAGGCTGAGGAAACAACAGACCATGACTGGATAGCCATGTAGCATTACATATGCCTGAGCTGTGTACTGAATAACAAGACTGCATATATGCAAAAGGAAACTTAGTACCACTGTATTATTCAGATTTAATGTTCTAGCAATTTGTAAATATTGCTGCATATCAAATGACTGGCTCTTCCAGATCTGGATGTGAACCAAACTTAACATTTGTGTTCTTTTGTTTAACCAGATAAGATAATGATACATGTAAACTTTATAGAACTATTTAAATAAGTTCACACATCATGGAGAGACAGATTTTTGGAATAGAGATTTCTCATGAGTCCACCTTTGGTAACAGATGATATAGATTGATTTTCTACAATTACCTGCTGCTCATAATTTCTTTCATAGACCTACGACAAGATAATATATAAGAAGCATTTAAAGTATCATTTTACCTTTGAAGAATACAGATTGAAAATCTTTGCAACAGTACCTCAGTTATATCAGTGTTTGCATCCAAAACCATCTTTATACCTTCAGGAATGTCTGTGGATGAACTCAATTCTGTGCCATATCCGTCAGCAAGTGAATGACCTGCACGATGCCCTGTTGGGGGGCCCAGAGGCCCTGCCATACCACTACATGCCCACCATTCTTAGTCTGCAGGAGGAGCAGGTTCCTGTTTCTTGGATACATCCAAACTGTCAGCCCAGTACACACTCACTGGTCTCCTGGCTACAAGGTAAGAATCATTACACTTCATCCTTATGGAGCCATGGTGGCTTAGTAGTTAGAGTGCAAGACTCATGACTGAAAGGGTGCAGGTTTGAACACTTCCATCAGATCAGATCAGGTCAGTTACTTTGGTGCATCCTTAGCAAGATTTTTACTTCCATTGACTCAGCATGAAATAATGTGCTTGTGCTGGTGTGCTGTAAATCACCTAAACACTATGCTTTTTTTGTGTGCAAATTATTGCGCTTTTGTTGGCCCTACAGACAAATGCAGTGTAAGATAGAATTTTGTGCATGCAACTTTTCTTGCATTTTGTTAAGGATCACTGAAATTTGGCTTATATAGTGGTCATCATTTAATAAAGGATGTACTTTTTAATAAATCCTGCTATTTTTGTAAGAATCATTATCCATTCTTTGATTTACAGCTAGATGCAGTTTTAGCTGGATAGCTGTGAACTTACCTGGTAGTACATGTTATAATCATCATTAGATATTTACATGTTGTCCAATCATTGTACTTGTATGATTTTTGCACAATTTTTTTTTTTGCATATTTTTTTTTATTTCTCCACATTATGGCTGTATGGGTTGGATGTCGGAGAAGTGCAGATATATTTTATACATGTGACAATAGACATGTCACCTTAGGACAGATCATGAGATTTACAAAATTTGGTCAGGAGTTTTGACTTCAGATCAGGAAAATTTTCATGATCCCAGTTTTTAGCATGCAAATCAAGAAAAATGACAACAGTTGAACAAATTTACATTTTCCACATTAAAATATGCATATCATCTCGTAACCTTAGTCCTTTCTTGGTAGATCATTGAATGGATAATATTAGTAGTAATACTCTAATTGTTGGTCTTATTGAAAATATGATGTTACAGGATCCAGGCTTCCTCTGAAGTCAGCCTGAATTTTCCTCAGAATAGAAAAGATTCTTTCAGATTCTGCATTGGAATTTGGCAGTGTTAGTAAAAGTATGCTGATTCCTTCAATAACTTTGTTTCCTGCAAGTGGACTGATTAAGGTTACTGACTGGTGTCAGAAGTTCTCACAGTTGGTACTATATGGGTCAAATTTGGGAAGTTCTTCTAAAATCAACTTTTCAGGAATGGCAGAGAATAATTATGTCCCTTTGAACCTGATTTTAGCCACTGTAATCCCTGTTTCCATTCATTATCAAATGTCCGGTGATTGTTTGGTTGTTTAGATTTTGGTCTTTTACAATTGGAGGATAAACACATGCTTAGATATTGACAAGCTTTAAATACATTACCAAACTATCCAGTTTTATGCCACCTGAGTTCTTTAGTAATGTCTAATCCAACCATAATCCATTAACATCTTTAATCCTTTCCAAATTACTTCTGATCACACATATTATATCTTCTTAAACTTTAAAATTTCACACTGACGGTCTCTAGCCAAACCAATCCTGCCAAAAGGATCGAAGTAATGTTAATTTACTAATCCAGTCTTAATTCATTAACATCTTTAATCCTTTCTGAATTCATACTGTTTGTATGTATTATAATCCAGGAATTAGTCATAGCTTATTATCTTTAGCATTAGCTGTTGACACATTAACCCCTGGAGGTTTTTGCTGTTTTTTCATGAAATGCGAGTAGGAAACACATTTTGGGGACTATTTCTGAATACATCCTAATACATCGATTTCCATGCAATATTCCATTAGACTAATGGCTTGTTGTGCTAAAGAAAATGTTTTCATTGGTTAGTTTGCTGGCGCATGAGCAAAAGGTGAAAAAATAGAGTTCTTTTTTTTTTGCTTAACAGATCCATAATTTTCATATGGAGAAGACTCTTTATTCAAAATGTCCACCTTATCCTACTTTTTGCACAGGTTCACCTGTCTGTGTGCACTTCAGACTGGTCTGCCATAGATCTGAGGCCATAAAGTCTAAAATCTGGACACAAATTTGGATTCCGACCATGGGCGAATTTTGGGTGGAAAAAAAAATGGGTCCAAAAACTTAGGTTTTTCCCTCTATATTTTGTAGTGCAACTAAAATGTCCAGATTATTTGCTATTGTAGAGCTACATCTGTCTACCTTTATATAATACCACCCACTTTAGTGTATCATGCATGACCTTGACGCTATAGCCATTGGAAGTAGGCTACTATCTCATGCCCCGTAAAGTCGTTGCTAGGGGTTAATGTGTTAAATAGTCGTGTTCGTTTGAGTTAGGTCATAGTCAACATTATTATTAGATGTCTTTACCATAAGCATACTATACTGAAAGCAAGGTGTGAAGAAACATGGAAATATATTTGTTCTAAGACTTTTTAATAATAATTATGAGTACAAAACAGATTTCAATGAGTGGCGAGAGGAAGGATAATACCATCATCTATGTGAAGTTCACACATTTGTATTTGTTTGAGGAAGTCGCTCACCATTCCTCTAGTTGCCGATTGTGTATTTTCCAAAAATAGTCAATAGGCACAGTTATGCTTGTAAAATAAGTAACAGAAAAGAGTGAAATGCAATAAGCTTAGTAAAATTTGACAAATAATTCATTTCTCTAGAAAACAAAATGAAACATGGAACTTAATGGTCTTGTGAATTAAATCACAAAATAATCCTCGAATTACAGACATGAAGTTCTAATAAATTAAAAGTTCTGAATAAACTTTGGTAGAGATCCAAATTAAGTCCAATGCTGAAGTGTTGATGTATCTATGATAACCTGTATAATGCTGATGTACCAACAGTCTTTTGTTGCAGTACAGTAGTATAATTCCAGGTCTGAATTTGCCATAAATCCCAAATAATGTCTCAGTCCAAGAATTTTTTTTTTTTATATGAGTACTATATTTCCAGAGAAAAAAATGACTGAAATAATTTGAAGCAATTAATTCACCCCAAATGAACACAAAAAATACTGTAAATTTATTCTGCTGGATCTTAAGAATGAATAATAATCTTTCCATTTACAAGATTATATAGTCCTTTATTTGACCTCAGGTCACAATTAACTTTTTTTTTTTAAATTACCTAATGAAAATAACTTTCTAGTAAGTTCTTAATGTTTGCAAAATAAAATGTTAGTTATTATTAGAAAGTCTATTACTGACAGTGTAATAAATAACCTGGACAATGCCAGATACACCAGGTAAATTGTAGGAGAATCCCAAAAACCTAAAATAAACATATTTACTCCTGTTAATCATAATGATCTTGATAATAAACTCATACACTTAGAGATATTTTAGCTATTTGTAAGTTGTTTATAGAATAAATATAAAAAAAATCAATAATACAGGTCAAATAGAAAATAAACTTGATCCAACAGACAATGTTCAATTATATTAGTGTGTAATGCAAAAAAATATATTAAAACCCCCCACAAAAACACAATGTAAATTAAATATACATACCACTTTCCCTCATAATGAAAAATAAAGATTTATGCAATAAAGTTTTTATTTTACTAATAGTTAACTATACCTGATAAAATAAATTGACATAAGATAAAATCTTTTTAATGACACAAAGTATATATGAAGCAGTACAATAATCTTTTTTACACATGAAATTGTAGAATCTAACAAGATATGGTCCCTGTTTGACCTTGAACTTTGCCTTTGGAAAGCATTATTATATTGGTGTGCCATTCATGTCATATTGACAGATTCAACACTTTCCTAATACTGTAGATCTGGTCGAAGTGTCATGATGAATATTGACCATTTGTTGAATTGAAATTTCAAATTTGTGTTTGCTTATATTTGTTCTTTTCTATTTATTCCAGATATAAAGAAACGCTATGATCAGCTCCATGATTGGGTAAAATCCAGACTTGTTCCCACATTTATGGAGGATCAAAAATCTGAGAATCCCACAATCGGGCATGGTCACCTGACATCTGTCTGGCTTGGTGGACTTGTCAACCCACAGGCCCTTCTTACTGCCCTCAAACAGGAGAAAGCTATTATCTCCAGGACAAATATTGATGAGGTTTGTACAGGTTGTATAAAATTGTGTAGGTCTGTATAATTCCTAACCTCAGTCATGACCCAAATTAGGATAACAGGGCTCCTTAGAAGGGTAATGAAGGCTAATTAAATTAGCAAAGAGATTTGTGTTGCTATTTTTAATGCTGCAAAGTGCCTTGGTAGGGAGGTCCTGTTGGTGGTCACTTTAAGGTTGCAGTAAAAATAGGTTTGGAGCCTATGGTGTAGATCAATGGATATGATAACATACTAAAATAAACAGCATATTAGGCATGTATGCAGATTGCCATTAGCTTAATGTTTACATTTGTTTTATATCAAGTCCTCAAAAGAATCTGATTAGTCAACAGCTTTGCATCCCATTGTGTAGCATTTAGGAGAAGAAAGAAAAAAATATGCACCTAGATATTTGTTCCTTTTTAATATATCAAGGAGAAAGAAATATTGAATTTTCCTTCACCTACCATTTCTAGAACAGGTCAATATAGAAAACCATAATTTTACTTGTCATAGAAATCTATTATGTGAAAGTTGCAATTTCAAAGAAAAGAAAACTGCTATAAAATGGGAATAAAATTTATGCTTAGATATCAGGAGAAAATTTTGTTGGAATCAATTTTGTAGGTTTACACTATCTACCATTATAGTAAATTTTTTGAGAGATATAATTTCATGGACATTTTTCAACCATGTAATAAATCAAACTAAGTCTAGTAGTATTTTGATTAAATTTTTTAAAATTAAAAACATATTTTTCCTTAATATAAGTTGACATTCATCAGTGAAATAAAAATTGATTGCATCTATGAGATCATATTTTTTTCCCTTGCAGATTGGGTTCCAATGTATAGTGTTGGACAATGAGAGTACAGAAGAGTATGAGGTAGATGAAGGCGGTCTGTTTGCCATGAAACTATATCTTCAGGGTGCCAGCTGGGACTATGATAATGACTGCCTCACTGATGCACTGTGAGTCACTATTATAGCTTCTCTGTATAGTCGATTATCATTCCCCTGACTTCGTATTCCCCCCCAAAATGTTTATCAGTGGGATATATAGAGTTACCCATATCCATCTGTCCCACCCCTCAAGTCCTATTCAATTTCAGATTTCTTTTTTCACAATAAAATTTGACAGATTTCATAACTGAAGGGAAAAAAAATGTATGTGAGGCTAATTAGCAAAAAGATTTGTGTTGCTTTTTTTAATGCAAGACCAAGGTCAATATTGATTTTCAAAATTTGTTGACAAAAGTGTAATGGAGTTATAAGTGCTCATTATTCATATGTAGAAAGTAAGAAAAACCTGTCTTAATTGGTGTGCTCATTATAACCATATTTGATGATGATTATCATTATTATTGTAAACTGTCGCACTGTAGCAATGTCTGATACATTCTTAATGGCTGTAACATTAAAAATCAAAATAACACACCCACACATAATTGTCATTGTGATATTATTAACCTTTGAGATAGGTGTGCTCTGAGTACGGGAAGTTACAAATGAAATGGATGGAAATTCACCAAACTTGGTGCATAGGTTGTCCATGGGGTGACAATTTTAGGGAGGGTTAGGATATTTTGGTACTTCCACAGGTTTTGTTTAAAGGAGTCATGGATACAATTAATTAAATTGCAAATACAGTGACAATTTGGAAATATTTTCTTTTACCAAGCTTTTGTACATGGCCCTGTTGGAGGAAGACACATAGGAACATATTTGGACTTACTACTGGGTACAGATTGTGTGTGTGTGTGTGTGTGTGTGTGTGTGTGTGTGTGTGTGTGTGTGTGTGTGTGTGTGTGTGTGTGTGTGTGTGTGCGTGCGTGCGTGCGTGCGTGCGTGCGTGGGTGCGTGTGTGTGTTTAAAAGAAATCTGATTTGCCATAGATATCCATGGATGTAGATTTGTTTTTATCACTTTTCATTACCTACAGTACTGGTATGTCCACCATCCCAGTTGTCTACCTGAAACCTGTACTACTGTCTGAGTTACGCAGTACAGAAGAGGCTGGAGGAGAGAAACATCTTTACAACTGCCCTATATATCTCAACAAGGTATATAACCAAAGTGTCTTTTGTGAGTTTCTTATGCATGATGGCATTAAAATGCCAATTTTAAAAAAAATCCTGGATAGAAATCCATATGCCTGACTGTGTAGTTACTGCTTAGTATCTGCAATAGAGCCAAATTTGGAGAAAAAAATGAGAAGTTGTTAATTTTTTCTCAATTCTAGAATAAGAAGTGAATTGTAAATTACAAAAAATACCAATAGTATTTTCTATAAAGATGGTAAGAAAATCAAACTTCAAAATTTAGTATGCATTTTGGCCATAAGTTTATATATTCATTATGTTTCCAGAGTCGACAGAAGGTTGCAATAGAAGTGAAACTTAACTGTCCAGCACCAGTGGACACCTGGAGATTGGCAAGAACTGCTTTAATCTTAGATCCAGGTAAATCTGTGAAATAGTTAATCTTATCACCTGGTGTACAGCATGTTCCCAACCATTGTACAATGCACCGGTTGATTAATTTATTAAATCATAATTATCTGATGGTAAACCAGTGCTCATGAATAAAGCTTGTATTTTTTTTTAAAACAGCCTTCCCTGACTATCATGTATGTTTAAATAGAACATCCCTAAAAGAAATACTCAAAAAAGAAATAACCAGATTTTTTGTAATTTTTTTCTTCACAAAATATTGCAGCAAAATATCAAGATGAAATACTTGTATTGTAATTGTTAATAAGAAATCATCAGTGATTTACTGATTAAATACTGAATACAATAGTACTATAATTACTTCTTTGACTAAGTCATTTATCTCAGTACTGACTCTGTGAACTTGATTTTGTGTACAGGATTACCAGAGGGCGGAATGAAGAAGTCGCGGTCATACCTGCTAACCCAGAAGGCTTCACAGGCAGAGGTGATCGAGGAGTCTGAACATGACTCGGAAGAGGAAGAACTTGTTGAGCTTGAGCCTGATGAATCAGATACTGAGGAAATTGGTAACTCGGAGCCATCACAAATGTCTTACAGGTCAGTGAGCAGATTAGGTGCCAGAGACATGTCTATTTTATCTCCAGTTTTCTTGGAGTCTCGTTCATTTTCATTCTATTGCAAGTGCAGCTGCATAGTAAATATGATTTCTTGCATTTCAAGCAATGGAGAAAGATGGAATGTTGTTTTAGCTATATCAACTGTGTCCTTGTTTTAAATTTTCACATAAGGAGAACTTGATGAGACAAATGCAATTTATGCCTCCACTGTTTTGTTACTCTCAGTCCTTGTTCACATGTCTGCATGTCCATCCTGAATCCATTTTAGCATGACAACACAAAAAACCATTCAATATTAAGCCATTAAATTTTGCATAACATCATTTTAGTAATAAATAGATGAAAAAATTAGATTATGAGGCCATTGCAGCTGTTTTTCTCTAAAAACTTGCACGTATTTTAACTTTTTAGAATTAGACTTTTTTTAATAAGAAAGAAGCTTTGTTTGAGTAATTGAGCGAAAACTACTTGACGTAAGCAAATCAAATTTAGTTGGCAAATTTGTATCTATACTCAGATGAATTGAGTTGATTTTAAAGCCATTACAGCATTAAAAATTTCCTTATCAAAATTTTAACATTTGTTACAACATAGATTTTTTAGTATCCACAGTGATGGCATATATGTCCGACAAACACAAATGTAGCTATTATATAATTTTAAGAAATACCTTTTTTGAGTATTTTTATAATAATATAAATAATATAACTATGCTTTTACTTTTCTTTGCATATCTAAGGTAGAATAACTCAAGCCTTCATTACTTCTTTTCAAAATCTACCCCATTAACAAGTGTGTTTAGCAAGAGAAGATTTTAGAATACTTGATGATTGGAGATATTTGATCATTGGACAAATATTATGCTTAATATACCTAATGGCAATTTACATTACTATATCTACTTAAGAATTAAGGAAAGCATGTCAGCTCACTCCAGAGTAACTCACCAGAACATAACTCTCTCTGCACACAAATAGCAGTTAAGAAACAGAAAAACATAAGATAACGGGACTTTGGTTTTTAAAAAAAATGTATGGTTGATGTACCAGATATACTTGTGTAACTGTCAGGTCCAATATCAGACCTTGATCTGTGATTGCATAATGTATTGGCAAATCCGGGTCTGTGTTGTTCTACTGACAAATCTTAACAAAAGGCATAGACCCAGATCTGTCAGCACATTTAGTGACTGGATATCAGGGTCTCTGCATTTGGATATATAGTAGTTAGACAAATCATGGAGGACTGTGAATTCACTATATTTGTCATGGTGTACAAATTTTGTTGTGGATATCATGGCCATAGTCAACCATGAATTTAATTGGCCCAATGAACAATTATCTTTCTTTGGAGAAAATAGAACCCTTTCATCAATCCTAAATTTATATACTAACAAAAAATAATAATTTTGCCACAGAAACCATGAAAATTTTACTCTTCCAATGGCAACTTTATATATTTTCTTTGGTGCTTAGTGCAAGATTGCAAATGAGCATAATTCTCATGAGACTGGCCAACAAGAAGTTTTAATGCGGTTTATTTTGATTAAAGAAAACAGAATGTTAAAAAGAAAGAGATTCATAAAATTGGACATTACCATGTGCCATAAAACAAGAACAAAAATATATTAGCTTTATGCACACAGACTTGTTTCCAGATTTTGCTGTTTCAGCTGAAGTGTTGTTGTCACTATAATGTCAGTGGCTTGTCTGTGAGGTTTCTCATCGCATAATCATATCAAGTCAGGGCATTTTACATTTAAAACAAAAATGTAACAAAGTTTATGAGAATGATAGACTTGAAGGATTTTGATCCTAAACCTGCTGTGGAGAAGTGTCTTTTAGTAGCAGTGAAATAATGCATGCTGTGCTGTATGTTTCATAAAGATAAATTGACATAAGTGAAGGTAATATGTCCTTTTTGTTCTTCTTCTAGTTTCTTGGCAAATTATTGATTTTAAATGGAATTAAGCTAATTAAGAAAATTATTGAAAACGTAAACTGTAATCTCAACCATGATTCCTTCAAGCTGTTACATGACAAACAACCACAGTTATCACTGTTCTTGATTGCCTTACTTTTTCATTGTTTTACTCTAATATTAAAACTTTCCACAATGAATGAGAATGAGCAATTGGATGACATATATAATAGTGACCCAACAATATTTGCATAATGTTGTAAAAAAAATCAAGGGAGAAAAAGATCATTAATTGGATTCCTGTTTTTAGTGCTGGGATTTCCAACTTTTATAATCCTATGGAGAACCCTGCATGTCTCCGACTTTGTCCCCTCTCTTATGGCATTGACTATTTCAAAGCCCTAACATAATCATTGGACAGACATTGATTGCTTGACATGCATAGTTTATAAATAAATTCACAACAAAGCTGGAAAGCTCAGCCACACATGTAGTCTGAGACAAATTTGAAGCTGATTGGTGATTCTGATAAGTAAATTGCTAAATAAAATAAATAGATGTAGAAAAGTTGTAAACTTTCAAGATCTGAATTATTATTGCTCACAATTATTTATTGTACATTATGGCCTCTCTCTCTCTCTCTCTCTCTCTCTCTCTCTCTCTCTCTCTCATTGCAGTATATGATGTATATTCATACATGCATGCAAGAAAAGAATAAATTGTAAATAAAGTTAGACATAGGGTAGAGTTCATCATACATAATTCATTAGCAAGGTAAAACTTTGAGTCTTTTTTGACTGACCGATTTGAGCTGCTGGAAGTATCATACTCGCTTACAACAGAATGTCTGGGAAACATGCAAGGCAACTGGAAATGGTGTTCATTTCTGTAGTCACTTTCTACAGAAATGAATGTAGCTTCAAAATGGGCTGTTTGCATCATTGTGCAACTATCTTTACAAAAGGTATATTGTAATTCCTATTTGTTCAAAGTATTCTCCTGAAATGCAGGAACAACGAAGCATCATATTTATTCAAATTCAATAACAATTATCAAACAGATGCAGTCATTTGGTTCCAAGTTTTTAATTATCAGTATTCTCTTTTGTAGACCACTTAGTCCCAAAGCCACTCCCCTCCCACCAGACCTTGGAATGCTCAGACGTGAAAGGCCTATGTCTGGTGAAGGCGATCATCACAATGGGCAGGAAAGACCTGGATCCAAAGCATCACATCATTCTAGTTCCAAACAAACAGTAACCAAAACTAAAAAACCCTCACCACGTGTAACCCCCGTTAGCCAAAAATCCACAAAATCAAACAAGTATGTAGCCCCACCAGTTGTACAGATTCCAACAGATAAAGATGTCAATGCTGGAGGTACTCATGTCACACCTACAGGACGTCGATCTAAAGCAGCATCTCAAGCTTCACAAGGAAGAGCATCACAAGGATCTCGGCAAAGAACCCCTGATGAGGAAGAGGTCAATGTCAACATGAATAGGCCATTTTCTGCAGGTTCCCATGAAAATCCAGTCACACAGGTAAGTAGTTGATAACTGAAACAGTTAAACTTGTCTCATGCAGCTTTCTATTAAAATTGAAAAACTTGTGACTGCCTAATAGAGTTTCTGATCAAGTATAAATTGGTTCAAGGGCCCTTGCAAATAAGTTTTTCTCTTCATTACATTCATTATACAGGTATGTAATAGTTCAATGTAAGTTTTATTCAGTATTGCGTGGATTTCACTTTAGCTTTAAAAAAAGGGTTTTCAATAAATGTGCTATTAGGTAAATTAAATTATAGCTTTGCTGGATTATCAACATCATAAATGATATAGGATGGTAACCTCACTCATATTAATGTGGTACAATAATAATTTATATACAGTTATTGAGATAACACTCACGCTATGAAAAGGCTGTGTTTCTAGGCAGAGAAAAAAATATCATGAGTTGTTAATTTACATATAATATTGTTGCAAAATATATAGTAGCTTGATATAAATATGACACTGTTGCATTACATCAAATTTGAATGGTCTGATTCCATGAAGTATAATTACTATGGTCTCTCACTAAAATTATCTTAATTTAACTTCGTCCATTTATAAGGCAGATGTGGTCATGGAACCATTATATTATGTAACAGTAATACTACTCCACTCCCTCATTTTATCATGTCTGGATAACTCACATTTCTGCTTATAACATATAGGCAAGCGTGAGCCCCAATTTTTCTTTAGGGCCAAACTATGCTCACATTGAATAGCAATTAAATATTGTAATTGAAATGGGTAAATGATTTGTTGTTTGTTCATTTTAAAAGCATGTTTAACACATTATTGGCTGTATCATGGCAAGGAAATGGAAGCTAATTGCCTTTCCCATTGACCATTGGATTATGAATCCAACAATTTAATAACTGAACTACCATTGCTGTCTATTGGCAAATGAAAGTTCAATATATTGTTCATTTAATTAGCCAACATACAGAAGTTTGAATTGTCATAAAACTTGTAAAATTAAATAAGAAATTATGATTTCTACAAAAAAATGAGCAAAATATTTTTCAAATAAATAATTCATAATAATATTGAATGAAATATTGATCAGTGAAATACCAATCAATAATGTTTTCTTATGTGAAAGTTATGTTTAAATGTTTAGTGTAATATTAATATCTGTGATAAGCCCTCAATAAAATGTGAAAAGTATTAGTTGACTGTCTTGTCAATGCCTGTAAGTGTTTCCATTAAAACCTAATTAAGTGTTTACTCAGTGAATAAGCTGGCTTTATATTGACAACTGTTGAAAGCTTGCCTTATATACTTTCTTATAATTTGGGTCCAAACGCAAACTGCATAGACCCAGATCTGCCATTGCATAATATCCTGCTACATCAGGATCAATGCAGTTTGTAAGGAGTATTCAGAAGAAGAAAACAAAGAACATATCCCTAGTTCTACAGGAGTATTGTGCTGCATTTGGTTATAAGTGATTATATAAGGCATGATTTCAACAGTAGTCAGCCCAACACCAGCTATAAAGTTAGGGGCCACAAGTGGTCTAAAGCGTTCACCATTACGGAGCATTGCCATCTCACCTCTGCGTGGGTTTCAGTCTTGGCCTTGGCGAATGTGGGTACATGAGAAAGCTTGCCAGTAGCTTCTCATCGGTCAATGGTTCTTTCCTGGGTTTTCTTGGGTTCTTCCACCACCATTTATACTGGCTGACATGTATAGCCTATCTTTTGCTGAAACATGGTGTTAAACCCTATAACAAAACAACGACCAGCTATAAATTTATAAATAATTATATACGAAAATGGTCCTGTCTTACCCTGACACAATTAAATTAACTCATTAGTTATATCCAACAATTAAAGTGTATGAAAAATGCAGACACTCAGTAACGCCCAAGTATGGACAAGCAATATTTCTTGCTAAACACACACCATAGATAACTTCAAATGTCTAGATGGTCCTGTATAATAATCAGACTTCCAAATTCGTAGCCATGGTGACCATCTTTTATATATTGTTATGGCTCTTCATGCAACATGGGTTTTCACTGATGACTTTTTTTATGTAATTGGTTCTGTATGAAAATGTTGCCAGTTAGACCTACAGTATGATTACCATGGTAACTGTATTGACAATCTTGTTATAGATATTTCTTCAGAACATATGGTCCTTTAAACAATGTTGTTTTCACTGAGAAGCATCTTACAATATGTAGTTGTCGTAGAGGAACTTGTACAAAAACAGCTGGATATGGTTTGGTAGCAGTATGCTGACTTTGAACTGATGCACTTTTAGATTTAATCATGGAGCCAGTTATTGACATGGTATTCATCTATCCAAGTTTGTTAGTTTCTGCCTTGTTCTCCATTTCATTACTCCAATGGGGCAAATATTTTGTACCACCAATGCTCTGAGGAACATCCTCTCTAGTTATTAACACCAAGAGGGTAAACTGGTCCTTCCATCAAGACTATAGTCTGACTATACATCCCCGTTTGTTTTTATCCCCCTCCCATTTCAATAACGAAAACGTTTAATGTGATTAAAAGGCACAGTACTATATATTGCGTACATTATGGGCTAGTTTTTTTTCCCATTAGTCAACATAATGACTTAGTTAATCCTATCCAGTAACTGTCAAATAATTCAGTAAAATACCTTTACGTTGTAGTTTGGAATTATATTCCTTTGCACACATGAATATGGTAAATTTGTTGTCATTCTTTTCCTTTGCTTCATTTGACATTGTAAATATCAGAAGCAGACGACATATGTATGTACATTTGAGGTTGTGCACTCACCCCTTTCCTGGAAATAGACTTGTCCAGGAACTGGAAATGTATCTCAAGCATGTCTGTCTTTTATATTGAAACCTTCCGTTAAGCGAGAAATACGCAGACAATGATAGTGTTAGGGACATTCTACTCACAGTCAGGTTAGAAATTGTAAATCAATGAATGAATTGACTAAGTTCCTTGCACTTTTTATCACATTAAAGGTTTACATTATTGAATTCGGTATTGGGGTACAAACAGGGATGTATAGTCAGACTATATCACTAAGATAAAACATTTTTCTTGTACAATTGATAGAAATTTGTTTTTAGTTAGATTGAAAAAAGTCATTGATAATGTATGTCATTCACTAGTGGTGAAGTTAGCTATTTTAATGTTATAGGTGGAGATTGAGGGAGAGGATGAGCAACCAGCTGAAAATGGGAGACAAGGGGGAAGTCCAGATGAAGGAGAAGTTACTCAGCATGACCAAGAGCATCTTGAAGTGGAAGAAGAGGAAGCTTATCATGTATCTGGAAATGTAGTAACAGCACCGGCTGGTTAGTCTTCCTCTCATTCTAGGCAAATTTTTACTTGTACATTATATCTATACTATAACATTATTATCAGATATTTGCAGTCTTACATAGCCAGGCCTTGTTCTGAATAGCTTGATGACATGCTTCAAGTATTGGAATTTTATATGCTATGCGAATAAATTGTTTTGTACATAAAAAATTAACTCTTTAGCACTGTTAGCCGAGACAATGGCCTGTTGAATGTCATCCAGTGTTCATCCTTCCATCAATTATAATAGTAAAAGTCATACAGGTTATATATGCACATTTAATCATCCTAAATTAAATATAAATTGTTGTTAAAAAATGAATACTAATTTTGTTTTAACTAAAGTCTGTTCAGTCCTGGTTATTGAATACCCTGCACCAAAAACTGTTACCAAGAAAATTCCAGACGAAAATGATTTGATCGCTAATGAATTGCTGTGATGGCCAGATACTAAACCGTGTGAATGACAATTATTCATTTTATTCTGATCCTAATACATCTATATCACTTTGGATTCTCATTGTTCCCACGATCAAAATGAAGTCATATGGACAACATTCTTTTGCATACCATGGCCCGGCGATGTGGAACAAATTGCCCATTGAAATCAGACACAAAGACACAGTGGTCCCTTTTAAGAGTGCTCTTAAAACTCACCTTTTTCTACTGCAGAAACAAACTTAGAGACCTAATAATGTTTTGTACCTTATGTTTTCAGCATGTTATTATGTTTTCCAATTTTATGGTTTTTGTTTTTTGTTTTTCTGTAGTGTAGTCATATCATTAATAATGTTGTAAAGTGCTTAGAGCTTCTAAATATTAGGTGCTATAAAAAGTCCTGATTATTATTATTATTATTATTATTATTATTATTATTATTATAGCACAAATTCTTGTATAACTACTTTTCCTAAACAAATGAAAGAATTACCATGTAACTTTACATACACATTTTTCCAGGTGCCCCATAAACATCTACGTCAATGGCTATGAAAAGTCCTTGTACAGCATTTATCTTGTGAATATTGTAAGGTTAATCACAACACTTTTTTTCATTGCAATATTATTTGAAGCTATGAGAAATTAGCACAGCTGAAACTGTACACTGTCATTATTTCAACTTAATGGTATTAACACTGTGCAACAAGAACAAATAGTTTTTAAAACTAAGATTATGCATGATCTGAGATCATTTCAATACTCAATAAACAAGATTAAGAGAGGGTAGAAGCAGGCTTCAAATCATTTCATCACCATTAAGCATCAGTCCCTTATAGAAAGTTTTTGTCAAAATCAGATTGGAGTGACTTTGTTCCCTCTATCATCATAAGACTCTATGTCTCTGGCTTAAAATCCATTCTGATGTAACAAACATAGTTTGTATTATTCCAAAAGAAAAAAAATTGTTTCCAGTCCACCATTTGTCCCTATTTTGTTTTGCAGACCCTGGCACTTATTCTCCCAGCCTCAGGGTATATAAAAAAAATCTAATTGGAGCCAGTTCAGCCTGGTACTACCCTAATTTTAAAACCAGTTCAGTTGAAGGGGGGAGGGTTTTTTATTAATGATAACAAACTGTGTTGGAAGGTCTTATAAATGCCTTGAAAAGTCATTGAAATTTAGCTTTCTTTAAAACAAAAGTGAAATTCTTTTAAAAGATAACCACTGCAATATGTCTTTAAAAGAGGTTAAATATTTTCAAATAGATTCTCTTATGACTTAAAAATAAGAGAGAAATCAGAATAACATTATAATGATTATTAAAACAATTATGTTTACAATAGTAAATAAAGGACTCTGAATTGCTATGTTTGTATGTTAGTGTCACTTGAACCCTCCAAATGATCAGTACTCTTAATACTTTGATCTCACGTTGCATTTATTCTTTGGATATTTGTGTAAGAATGATGATTATATGCAGATTGCTTCATTGCAACATTTGGCAGAATACTTAAATAATGACTTATTATGAAACCTTTGTACCAAGTACAGTAGTTAGATTGGTTAAAATCACATTATGTGATGTAGAATACAAGTTATTTGTTCATAATTCCAGAAAGAAACTACTTATATCTGCTGTTAAATACTACTACTTTCCTCAGAAGAAACAACTCATTTAGTTAAATTTTCAACTAATCTCACATTATACCCTCAGGTGTAAACAGAATTCTATACATGTAACCAATTATTACTAGTAGTATTATTTAGCATGCATAAGTAGTTTAGATTAGAGTTTTCAATGGGGGTTTCATGTTTCTTTTATGGACAGGTACCATATATATAAATGTATCCATTATGGCAAGTTTTACTATACATTTTTCAATTTTAATTTTCAGAAGTGGAGAATATTCCCCCTAGAGCAGGATCTGCTGCATCCAGGAAGTCAGGGGGAGAGAAGCCATCATCCAGACCTCTTTCTATCCACACATCTCAGAGAGACCTAAAGCAAGGGAAGTCATCATCCAGACCTCCCTCTACTCATGCTTCCCAGACAGACCTAAAGCAGGGAAAGCCATCATCCAGACCTCCTTCAAATCATGCTTCTCTGACAGACCTAAAGCATGAGAAGCCATCATCCAGACCTCCTTCAAATCATGCCTCTCAAACAGACCTAAAGCGGGGAAAACCATCATCCAGACCGCCTTCTACTCATGCCTCTCAGACAGACCTAAAGCATGAGAAGCCATCATCCAGACCTCACTCTACTCATGATTCCCAGACAGACCTAAAGCAGGGAAAGCCATCATCTAAACCTCCCTCTATGAATGCCTCCCAGACTGACATAAAGCCAGATGAAGACGAAAACAGAAAAGTGACGTAAAACTGAGGGTTTATGATGATGCAGATTACAGGTCTTGAGGCACCATGCTATAATCAATCTTAAGATAGACATCTGGATGACATTTAGAATCTTATGCTGTATTACAGTGACTTTTCATCACTCTACTCATTACTGTGATTTATATGCTGTAGTATTCACTATGCCATAGTCTGATTTGTATGCTGTAGTATTCACTATGCCATATTGTGATTTGTATGCTGTTGTATACAATATACCATACCATGATTTATATGCTGTAGTATACAATATGCCATACTCTGATTTGTATGATGTAGTATTTACTATGTCATATTGTGATTTGTATGCTGTTGTATACAATATGCCATACCATGATTTATATGCTGATTTTTATGCTGCAGTATTCACTACGCCATATTGTGATTTGCATGCTGTTGTATACAATATAACATACCTAGATATACCATTATGAGAACTATTTTTTGAAATTCATACCCTGCATATTTTTAGTTTATTTCCAAAACAAAGCGCTTTAACACTATACAGTATCTTGGAAAATATTTTTTGTTTCAAAGGTTTCACATGCACAATCTTTTATATTTGATTTTGAGCAAAGAATGATTATAAATGTAGATATAATTTTTTTCATGCCGTCCCTTTTGTTGAATGATTTCTTCATAGAAGAAGGAAAATCTGCAGTGGAATAATATTTTAGCTGCAGTAAATAGGCCATGAGATAACAGTATTATTTCATAATTATACAAAATAGACATTTCTTATCAAATACTTAACAAGCAACAGTCAAATTAATAAAATACAAAAATGATGTATTTTGTACATATAAATGTTGTATAGAATATAAAAATATAGGTCAAGTATTTGTTTTTATATATGTAAGAATGTGTATATGGAACTATACATTCAAGATTATTTGTTCAGTCATTCTTTATTTTATCTTTTCCAAATCAGTGATCTCACAATAATATTTATTGAGCTATTCAGTAATGAAATGGTGATTAAAACAGTTATTAATATGAGGTTTTTCCCCCTCAAAATAAATATATTCAGGCATTTTAGTGTTGTATTTGTACTTTGAGTGCTATATCTTTTTATCTTCCTTTCCAGAAAGAAAGCAGAATAGCAATACAATAAATTGCTTTTATGATTTTTTTAATGAACCTAAGGTATAAGCAACTTTAGGGTGAAAGATGCTGTTTTAAATTAAGTTTGTATAAGTGCAAATTTTTTTGGGGGGGGGGGATGTGAGGCAACTTTTATACTACATATGAAAAGTTTTGTTCCTGGGCTAAATTCTCATGACCCACAATGCCATAAACACTTAATTTTGCATGTTTCCCAAATAATATTTTGTATTGTATTTTGTGTGTAGATTTTCATATAGAAAGTTGAAATGTTTTACTGTTATCTTTTATCTGAGATCTGATCTTTTGTTTAAAAAACTGTTTCAAAAATCCAGCTACCTGTGTTGATTTAAAGATATAATAATCAAATAAATTGTTTTTTTTCACACCTACTCCGTCCATGGATTCATATGTACTGTGCAAGGGTATTCAGTGATCACTGTTGTATTAAGGTAACATTACCTGCATTAGGAGCTGAACAAAATTTATTTCCTAAATTAAATTATATGTATGCTCAATTGACATAGAGCTAATGATGTGATGGTATATGCTGACATAGAGCTAATGACATGATGGTATATGCTGACATAGAGCTAATGACATGATGGTATATGCTGACAGAACTAATGACACTATGGTATATGTTGATACAAAGCTAATGACATGATGGTACATGTTTACACATTGCTAATGATGATGGTATAAGCTGATGCAAAGCAAATGATGTGGAATATGTTGACATATAGCTAATGACATGATGTTATATGTTGACATATAGTTAATGATATTGTTATGTTGACGTATAGATATTTATATGATGGTATTTGTTGACATATAGCTAATGACATGATGGTATATGTTGACATGTAGCTAATGACATGATGGTATGTTGACATATAGCTTATGTAATGATGGTATATTTTGACATATAGCTAATGACATGATTGTATATGTTGACACATAGCCAAAACATAAATTGGGAGGGGGGGCTATGATTCTTGTTATAATATTATTGTAGACTACATGCTGATGTGTGATATTACAGGAATTGATTTGTCAGATGTCTCTTAATTAGAAGTGAAATGCCAAACTTTTCTGTTCCACTAGTTTAAAATGGTACAAAAACTTTTATTTTCCACCTTCATTTATGTTTCACACCACAATATTGTAAAGTGTTAGGCCAGACTTCAAGCACCATTGAACTATTAAAGCATTTTTTTAAATGTCACATGATTGTGTGACAGATCATGAAATAATATACAGTATTTTTATATGTTTACCTGCTCAACCTCTCGGTTGTACCCAATCATTTATTTTTTTGCAATTGAAAATGTTAGGGGTTGTTTTAGTTGATGTGTATAATAAAGTGATACTGCTGTTATTGTATTGTCCTAATATTTTACATTGTTTTTCAAACCTACACTATTTTTAAGTAAATAAAAGTTTCATTATCAAGTTTTATATTTCATTATATTTCATTTGTATTAGATATCAATGATTTTGAGATAATATCAATTTTCCCACCAAGTTGTATCATGTACTTCATTGGAATGTTGCTGAAAAAAATAACAGACATCTGCAAAGGAACCATCCAATTTTTTACAGGAATTTTCCCCTCATTCAAAAAAGAAAATTCACTTGTGCTTTCCCTTGCACACACATATACTTAAGATGTTACTCATTTGTCCAAAAGACAGCAGTAGTAGGAACAATATAATGGAGATGATCAAATATCAAATCTAGTCAATGTATGATTACTGATTTTTAATTAAAGAAGACATTTATCAGATATATCTCATATTTAGTTCATTTATCTTTTTAAATTTTTTAAAGGGAAACATTTACAGTAGTTGAAAATATTAAGCCATCCCAATCCTATTTCAGGGATGACAATTTTCTGCAGTTATAGATTTCTAGTTATTTTGCTCAAATCAGCGGGTTATCCTTAAGACCTGTTGAGGAGGAAATGGAGGGTGTTAAGGCCTTAATGCTAGAATCAGTGGAGTTGTTACACAGGTTATATGCAACCCAGTGAGTAATTAAATGTCTGATGATGTAACCAGTCTAAATAACCTAAATTGGCCTGCACACATGAAAGGCCAGTAATAAATGTGGCCATATGAATGATTTGTGAGTGATATAATTCAAACAACAGTGATGTAATTTTCTTGTGGTTAATTTTAAAATGTCCACTCTTAACTATAGTGATTGGTTGGTAACTTCACATTGTAGTGATGCATGAAAATGGTACATTTTTTTAAACCCTTTTCAAGAATGTAAGTTGATATTTACAAGTGGTCTGACACCCACCAGAAATGTGACACTGTAAGCAGAAGGAAATTAATGCATCAGAATCTCACAAGTCATTATTAAAACGCTGTGCCATGCTGTTAGTGAAAAAAGAGGCGGTCTTTCATTTGAGACATGCACTTTCTTTCTCAAATAAACAAAAGCAAACTTTATAAACAGTGATGTCAAAAATAAATGTGTGTGGACATCGTAATAGAAATTTCCAGGAAAGAAGATTTGAAGAAGCAGGTGAGAAAAGCAACAACTGAGCATTTAGTGGAAACACACACAAGAAACAGAAACTCTACTTACATACATGTAGATAGATAGACCACTTACTGAACATTAATTATAGATTTCTCCCTCGCTCTATTTATTACATGTTAAAGATATAATTTCAAAAGAAATCATTCAACAATATGTAAAGAGGACATGGGTTACACATGTAGTAGCCAAAAATAATTGTGAAGAAAATTTTCTTTGACATATTAAATAAAGCATGATCATGCATATCAAGTCAGCGATACATGTAGATACACCAGCAGTAAATATGAAGAAACAGTTCTTAATGATTTCTGAGTCTAAATGTTGTACATTTAAAGACCGACATCAGATATGAAAACCTTGGAGAAATAACAAGAATTTTTAACAACATTTTTCTGTTACAGTATGAACATTGAATTCCATTTAATGGATAAAAATATGACAGAAGGTGAAGACTTTTTGGTTGTTATCCAACTGAAGTGCATGATTTAAGGAATATAAAGAATAATAAATATCTGCCTAATGTGTGGTGGTGGTGGTGAGGATTATCCTCATGGGCTATTATACATTTGTATATGCACCAATGAAGATAAAAAGAAGCAAACATGGCTGTTGTATGTAAAGTTTATTGCATTAGTTGCTGATCTGTTTTCCCATAGCACCATATGTAACTTGAACACAAGGTTGAGCACATTCTTGGCTTTAAAGCTTTCTCTAATTTCAAGACATAAAACAATTAAACAAAATAATATCATTTCATTATGTAACAAGAGCTGAACCTATAGTCATGAAAGTGCTGAGCATAGAAACTTGAGCTCAAACTGAAATTTCCAAAATTCAAAAATATTTACTCATAAGATAATTCCCTATATTTTGTGCTCAGACCTCACATGGGATAAAGTTAACAAAGAAATATATTTAAATGTGAGCAAGTTAAGGGTTTGTGCTCAGACCATTTCATGACTGAAGGTCCTGAGGTTGTTGTCAATTTTTCTACATAATTTCAGAATCAATATCTATTCATAATCTCTCAATAATCCTATTGCTCTCAATCGTTTCAAAATCATTTATAATCAAAACTTTATCGTGAACTGGATAATAATCAATGAAATTGAATTTATTAAGGTGATTTTTACATTATTGGATCTAATAATGTTAGTAACAAAACTGTAAATCAATATGAAACAAGTCATTTGAAAGAATGCAAACAATAATTACCTTTGTCTAGTGCAAAAATGAATCACTAAGCAATCCCATATACTTCAATATCAAAAACCTCTATTCTGCCAAAAATTATTTACAAAAATTGAATACATAAAGTTATTCTATCGGAAAAATAACATATTAAGTTTAAAAAAGGTTGATATCTTCTAAGTGTTCAATAATTTACCAAATACTACCCTCACCTGCTACAGCAACCCATACAACAACAAATATACACCCTGTTCCCTATGTTGTGCTACTTACAAAAAAGTAATTACACACCCTATACCCTTATGATGTACAACTTACCAAAAAACTAATTACAAACCATATTTGCTTATCATGTGCTGCTTAACAAAAGTACTGGACAATTCTACCATCTGACTTGAGGACATAAGCAAATGTAATCACTAATACTACCTATGAACAGAATCAAACTAGTATAACACTATAACCCCATCTTCCTTTAAAGTTTCAAAATTATTCTGAATGAAAATGATCCATGATCTGGATAACAGACAACAAATTATTCTCCATCATTAAGACAGCACATTATTTGAAGTCTGAAGGCTTCTTTAAAAAATTCGGTCACCCACTACAAAAAGTGATATAGCTGTCCCCTAAATAATACTGCATCTTACATAATAAGGCTATAAAATCTGACTCTCTGCCATATATTATATGTCATTGGTTGCACTCGGAAAATGATTATTTACATGTGAGGTCTTCAGGATCTGTACAGATAATTCCCTCATGAATTGACAATACATTCAATTTCCTTACAGGTGCCCTGGCTCTCCAAATCTAAAGTGCTCCCCTCTGCCAACTTGCGTTCAAGTTTCAGCTTGGCCAACACGAGTATGTGAGAAAGCTTGCCATTAGCTTCCCATTGGTTGGTTGTTCTTCCTGGGGTCCAACAGAGTTCTTACTCTGCCAAAGTTGCTGGCCACAACATATACTCTATCATGATCTGAAAAATAGTGTTAAACCCATAAAACCAAAATCAAATAATCATTAATTACTTAATATCAATAGTTCTGAGGTTTTCTTTCTTAATAAATAATTTTTAAAAATGCCCATTTTCTGCAAGTCTAATTTGCTCATTATGTACATTGTATATTAGTGTGTACAATGTGCACTCTTCGAACCAAAGTTTCTTATCTTCAGAAATGGATGAAGAAACAACAAAATGGTTTGGGTATTTTTTGCAGGTCAATTTGATGAAAGGATCAAGACACTAAATCTGCCTACACATCCTATTCACTTCTTGTAAACTATTAAATCATCAATCCAAAATGTTTACTGGTCTTTTTAAAGAATTAAATAATGCTTACAACCGCACTAGTCTTGTTCTTTCAATATGCTAACAATTTCATTTCACATCACTCTGTAGCTTTTTGTTTTGAATGCCTTCTACTTTAGTTGAAAATCTGGGTGCACATTATAAATTAGTCCACACTGTACATGCCAAAAATACAGTATTGCAACTCTCTAAAAATTCTCAATAATAGCAAGCTTGTAATTAAAACCATGCGTGTGAAATTCTAAAGAAAACCAAGGCCTCCATGTCAAGCTCGTGATGAAAGTATTGCTGAAGAACGTTGATGAAGATTTTTTAAAAACAAAATGTCAACAATAGTGGCTAGAAAAGTGACTGCTTTCTCTTGTTTCCCATTAACCTGGATTCACCAAAAATTATATTGGCTTTGCTGAGTTGTCATTTGTTGATACCTAATTGAATAATTGTGTTAAAATTTAAATTTGGTTATAATTTTAATTATTTTGTTTTCTTCAAACCAATCACTAAAGTTAATAACTTCATTTATTTTCCAAATAAATTCAAAATAAAGTCTTTGAAGTTTCTGTTCATGTTTGGTTCCACAAAACTCATCCACAAGTTGTAATTGTTTAACATTAATAAATGGTATGGATGCATATAAACCCAACACCATGTTGACAGTATGCAGCATCAACACTATGAAAAACAGACCCTCAATATAAGAGCAATACAAAGCAAAATAAACTGAAATCACAGATATACTTATCAATTGCAACCTCAAATTCAACAAGTATTGTCATCTTAAAAAATATTAAACCCTATTTCCCATTAGTGAAATTCTTTCCATAAGACCAATTTTTGTATATAAGGAATTGGCTTAAAGATAACGTTTTTGTTTTACTGCTGTAGTTTTTAAAGGAACTGAAGTAAAACTGATGCAGAAATTGTAAAAGTTTATATTATATTAGTTAATTGAATAGGTAAACAACAGTACATGAAAATGCTTACTTTAGAAGGAAGGACTAGAAACATAAAAATCTGTACAAATTATCTGAATGTAAAATATGCTCATATGGCTTGTTTAACAGACAGCAAGAAAATAATATAAAAACCATTAAAAAAAATGGATTTCAAAATAAACCTGACAAGAATCATGTTAAACTTATACTACATACAAGTAAGGATAGATATTCTATACAGAATTAATTTGGCTGCAGCAAATATTTACAAATTTGTGATCAAATGGTTTTTATATATATATATATATATATATATATATATGTATGTATGTATGTATGTAAATAGAATGATATTGAAAAACTCTTTATTTAAACCCAAAGAGCAAAAGAAAAATTATATCAAAATATTAATTGAAGTACAAATCCTGGTTATCTAATGGAAACATTCACATTAAACCACTCGGATGTAATATCTATCAGATAACCACTTGGCCATCAAAATACAGATTAATGAATTACTAATAACCTGCTTTATTTAAATGCAATCTGTCAATGCTGAAGAAATAGAAAATCACCCCAGAAATATTACAAAATTTGCCACTGCACATCTATGTTTAAAAGCCCTTTATTTAATTTGAATCAATGGTTTTACAATATCTTTTCTGCCTACTGCTTTGTGCAAAATACTATGATTGAATTCCAGATGTCTGGCAATATTTTTGCGCTGTATACCATAATTAATTTAATTAGGCATATTTTCCTTCTTTAAAGTTTGGAGGCATTTGTAATAGATTTTAAGCAATTTCCATAACATGCAGTACATGCAGTAAAAAAAAATGAGTCTAACAGCACACAACAATATGTCACCTACACATGACATCAATCATTGTTGATGCCTTGGGATTTCAAAAAGCACAAAATACTTAAATTTTTATACTAACACAGATACTTAAATTGACTAACATTTCTGGGAAATCAGTAAATATTAGAAAATATGAGTAACGTCTCAGGGAAATCAGTAAATATTACAAACATTTTAGGAAAATCAGTAAATTTGACAAATAATTCAGGGATAACAGTAAATATTACTAACAATTCAGGGAAATCAGTAAGATTGACTAACAATTCATGGAAATCAGTAAATATTACAAACATTTTAGGAAAATCAGTAATTTTGACTAATAATTCAGGGATAACAGTAAATATTACTAACAATTCAGGGAAATCAGTAAGATTGATTAACAATTCATGGAAATCAGTAAATTTGACTAACAGGAGCATCAGTAGACATAACTAAAAAGAATCAGTAAACTCAATAAATACGATGAAGATTTCAGGAAAATCAGTAGATATGACCAGCAATATGCATGAGACATTAACGAAATGAAGAGGCAATCTAAATTAATTTAAAAAAATTAATTTATCATCAAAACACACTTAAGGTTAAAGAATAAATCTCAAAATACAAAATATTAGTCTGTTGAAAGTACTGATGCCCTAATGGGTGAAAAGAATCATCAGGAAATCAAGACCATTTCTTCTGTTGGAACTATCTCTAATATTCATCAGTGATAACAAGATTTCAAATTAAACAGTGTTGTCAGCTGTACACCATTTTGATTTAGAATAAAGCAGACATCATTAATTAAGAGTCTTTTGGTGAAATTCCCATGTCAAATAATCATCTATTCTGGGGAGTAGTGCCAACAACATTATTAAGACAGTCTTTATAACAGCCATTTTGGATATATGTCTGGCACCATTTTCATTCAAGATGTTTGTATGCTTATACAGAGGGAGAACTGTTTAGATAAAAAAAAAATATTGGCAAGACACGATTCTCCATTCAGGACTAGCAATAACAAGACTCTCAAGATGGAGGTCAGATTGGCACCATTTCCATTCAAGACCAACTGGACACTGAATTATAACATCCCTAGTTGCTCTCTGTATAAAAATCATTGTGACAGGGTCAAATGTGTGCCATGTCTGATTGGCTTATTACTTGTTACCACTCTAGGAAATGCATTTCTAAATTAATTTATTTTATCAAACTTGGTAAAGAGGCTTTTATTATCAATATCCTGGAAAGGAACAATTATGAGCAAGTTCCATTTGCTTACATTTGATTGGATAAGGTCATGAACAATCCTGCAACTCTAATTCTGCTTAGGTATTGATCAAACTTGCTACATAGGCTCATTTCTTCAAGAAAT
This sequence comes from Unio pictorum, assembly GCA_030141615.1. Taxonomy (NCBI): domain Eukaryota; kingdom Metazoa; phylum Mollusca; class Bivalvia; order Unionida; family Unionidae; genus Unio; species Unio pictorum. The sequence continues at coordinate 406,631 of JARLTB010000207.1, read as the reverse complement.
TTGGATGACTCTGATTCGCTGGGGTTTTAAAAATTTTGGTGATGGAAGTTTGATCTGATCTTTTTTAAATTTAGTATTTACTTATTTATCATATCATCATGACCTCAAGTTCTATAATAAATATCATTTGCTCAAATTAATGTGGGGACTTGCATCTGAATGGTTGAGTTGTTACCTCTCCAGAGACTATACTTCTTTTGATTTTGATAAAACTTGATGAATAGGTTTACATCATCAAGATCTTTATACAACCAGAATCTTGAGTTGCATATATGCATAAGGTCTCTATCTTTGGAATTAACTTTTAACGGACCATAGCAAAATGGGTAAACTTGATACAATATCAAGTTCAGGCAAAGGTTTACATAGGGTAGTGATTTTACACTACAATATAAGCCTTCTTAGCAAACTGATTAAATATTAAGTTATGGAACCCAGGTGAGTGACATCAGGTTGATGTGGGCCTCTTGTTAAACCCTATCTTTTGTTAAGCCTTACTTCATTAGTTATTCACAATAACTAATTTTATTTTTTTCCTCAAGGTTTTTGAAATTCCGATTTAGAGAATAATGGAAGTTTGAATTTCTTTAGGAAAGATCTTTCCTAAATAAATTTGTTTGTGTTTTTATTTTAAAATATTCAAATTTTTACATGTTTGACTGTTTAAATCAAAATTCTACTTTTAGAAATTACCCACTCTTTCAAAATTATGATATAATCTCTCTCTCTCTCTCTCTCTCTCTCTCTCTCTCTCTCTCTCTTTCTCTCTCTCTCTTTCTCTCTCTCTCTCTCTCTCTCTCTCTCTCTCTCTCTCTCTCTCTCTCTCTCTCTCTCTCTCTCTCTCTCTCAAAATATTTCATTACATTTGTAAGATTTTAATGATAGAAACATAAAAGGATATAATACCAGCATGAATCAAATACAATCAACAGTAAAATATCATTAGTTAAATATTATGCCTCAGTGGATTTCATTCCCAGTCAAAAAAAATTTTTTTCAATTAAACACATATATAATTAAAATAAATCAGAATATAATGAATTATGGCTTATTGGATTTCAGATTTATAATTCCTACATTTATAATTATATCATTATATTACTGATTATAATAAAACTGTACACCTAAGGATTAAATAAAGACAAACATGTCAACTCAAACAAAATCCTCAGTAAGATGCAGACAAACATGTACACACAAACAAAAATCTCAGTAAGGCAGTTCAGTATTTTTCTAAATGTCAGACAAATATTCAGCAAGGTTTAACTAAATATGTATTGCAATTGTCAATTTGGAAAGCATGGATTTAAAAAGTTCAAAAGTGTGATCTAAGACTGATGCAGCAAAAGTAATTATTTTTTGTAATGTTCACTAATACCTCCATTGCAGTTTAAGTAAATAATGCAGTTCCAAACCACCCTGGTTTCTTCCCAAATCTCTGATAATCTCTGGTGTTGTCATTTTCACTGGCAACTTATCATAACACAAAACATACTAAAATTAACACATCATAAATGTCCGATTAATGTAATTGTTGCCTCTACTGCTTTTTTTCACAAGATTCCACTCACTCCCTGTTATTTTTTTATGATGACCATTTAAACATTATATGAGGCTTAATATCTCTTTCACCTTCAACATGTTTTGTTTATTGGATACCATTTCTATAAAATAAAAAAAAATGCACTAATTTAACAGCTTAATCATCCATTTGTTTGGCATGAAAAATGTGCCATTGTAAGCATATGAGGTATTCCTGTAAAATTAGTCTGACCAACTCGACTGAATTTAATACAAAATCCAGTAATGTCCATAAGCCAGATGAGCAATTTTTAAGCCAAACCCAACGTGTAAATAAGGCCACAGGTTGCATATGCCTTAGAGAGCCATCAATTTGCATGACTGTACATAGAACAGTGTCTGCAAAACTGATTTAAATGCAAAAGACACGTATTAAAAAATAAGCAACTGCCATCAGAAAAGTGTTATAATGGGATCAAATTATAATAATTGTCAGTAACGCAGAAGCAATATTTATACAGAGAGAATATTTACATTAACCATTTTGTCAGTAAAGCGAAAATAACAATCTTATATCAAAAGAGCCATTGAGAGTGTTTAATACCATTTGTGAGAATTTAATGAATAATCCACATTAAATGTTTCAAAACTAAATGAAAGTAAATAATTAATGTATCATACAGCATGTTGGAATATGTTAACAATTAAACGCACTAATAATAAAGCCACATCAACATCTGATGACTCCTTTTCTGTCCAGTAATAGAACTGAAGTAAATCTACTAAATTAATTAATGAATCAATCCATTCATGTTTTAATCTGATTTCCCTACTGCATAATGAGTTCAGAAAAACTAGGAGTGTGTGAACAAGCACATTTCAAAAAGTTCATTCAATATGATGTTTCTAGTTTCAAAAATAAATAAATAAATAAATAAAAGTGAAATATTTAAATACAAGCATTAATTAATACTTTGCATATGATCTCTTCAAATGGGATCCATTAAATACTGAATACAGTTACCATCTTTTCTCATGTATACACCAATCCTTGCTGCAAAATACAAAGATCAAACCTGGAATCCTAAATCTGAGCTTCAGTCCAAGGTTGAGTTCCCACAATCAACCAATCAGAACCTTTCAAAACTAATCTGTGACTTGTTCCAACAAAATCTCAGGATTAAAAGTTGTATGTCATTATGAACCAGCAGATCTGGATCCACATGGATGACTCTTATAATTTGAAGAAAATGGTATAAATGATGATCTTCTGGCAAATTATGCTGTGGATGATGTTGGTCCATAGCTTGAGGGAAAAATTTGCAAAATTAATTAGGTAACCATTGATTACTTGGTAATCCACTCTCAGTCCTTATATAATCATGAATCAATGCCAAAACTTTATTTCTTCTTTCATAAAATCACAAAATATATCACAGCTAATGTCACTGAGGATCTTCAAGCGCAGAATCAGAGGAATGACTCATCAGTCAGTCTGTGAGACTGCTCTTTGCAATGTTTCCTGTTGTTGTGGGACTCAGCCCCAGTATCATCACAGAGTGTAGAATTAGAGTTATCTCCCTTATCTTGCTCCAAATTGGTTGTATCATCTGAACTGCATAAATTAGAATTTGACCGAGATGAATATGACAGCTGTTCTTCATAATTGCTGGAGAATTTATCCATGGGAATTTCGTCTTCCTCCCTTTCTTCTGTGTTTGCGAGCAGACCTGTTGTCTCAGATGGATTATTTGAGTCACCTCTTAATATACCTTTACTTAAGTAGTAGGCTCGTTTAACAAGTGAAGTTAATTTTGTGTACTCTTTCTTCTCCTCTCCATAACAAAGAATGTATTCAAACGTCTCATAAACTGCCATAACAATACAGAAGCCACCAATTAATAATAAAATCTGAAATGATAACAAATATATACATTACATCCAAAGTCAAATTATAAAACGTTTGCAAAAATCAGTTTTATAGGTCCAATCAAGCAATACATTAATTTAAAAAAAACTTAATGACTGGAGCAAATTCCATGGCTAGAAATGGCAAATCCATGCTCTTTATACCATATTCTCCATCCACCCAATGAAACCCTCCCATCCCCAACTCTTACCCAGAGGTTGTAAGCCAAATCCATTAATACTATACCATGAGCTCATTAAGATGCATCCACATATCCAGTTTTCATGTGTAGATGAAATAGGGTCCAAACTATTGAGGGCATTGTTGTTGTTGTTATAGGGTTTAACGCCATTTTTCAGCACAAACTATGAACTATCTCAACCATGAAGGTCTGAACTATCACAAGCATGAAGTCTATGTTCTTAAAATAAGTAACAGAAAAGAGTGAAAGACTACACGCTTTGCTGTTGTTGTAGGATTAAACGCCATTTTCAGCACAAGATAGGCTATACTTGATGGCCAGTGTATATTGTGGAGGAAGAACTCAGGAAAACCCCAGAAGGAACCACTGACCACGAAAAGCTTATTGCGGGAGCCCAGAATGAATTGGTGAATTTTGAAAGTCATTCATGTGTTAAAATAGGTATAATATTTGAATAATATTTGTATGGTAAAGTTGTTATTCCTGAGGTGCAATAACATATCAATTTTCTTGAGTATTGGTGAAATAGGATTCAAAATATTACAGGTGTTACAAATGGAAAACTGTCTAGCATGAAAATTAGGTCACACTGAGCATGTTTTGGTATGGCTGAATCCCTTTTACACCGCTCCCTCGATAACTCTTGCCCTGATAACTCACAAACCCACTTATAGCGCGGTGTCTGGCATGGATCCCGATTTTCCCCAAAAGAAACAATATATTTTCAAAATCTTTTAAAATATGCTGAATGTGAAAAAATTATGATAAGAATTGGCAAATTAAACCTTTATACATTTCTCGTTTTATCATCAAAAATGGTGATTAATGCCCATAAAGATCGATTCCATATCGTGAAATTTGCAAATTCTAAATAAGATATCACATATTATGTTAGGTTTTTTTTGTTGATAAATAGTCATCAATACACTGCAAATAAACAGCCTGGTCAAATAGCGTTAAATGAATACTAAATGCTAACAAGTGGTAACAGATAATGAATTAAACAGCAATTAAATATATTTAAGTGTGAAAACCACATTCTAATCCTTTATTTCCGTTTCAATGTAAACATTATAAATGCAACATATTCTTTTCTATGAAAACATGAAAAGTATCAATCAAACGTCACATCAAAAACCGCGAGTACTTCCGTGAGAACCTAATTACATGCTGGCTTTGTTTTGATCAATAACTTGGTGAAGTGTTTGTTGCACTAAAATAATTCATTAAAAGTGACCATTGTTGTTTCATCACTTATGTCTTATGCATTGAATCAAGCAAGGGACAATTTTGCTCAGCGGCAGCAAAATCTGGGAGTAACAAAAAATTAAATGATTTTTTTTCAAAAAGTCTATTGTCATTTGTCAAGAGTATCACAAACGGCATTTTTATTATTGTGTTCTAATTTACATTGTTTTAAATATTTGTACACCCACTAAATTCATGTTGGTAATGATTAACCCTTGTTTTTTTATTTTTCATTTTACTTCTACTGCAGTCAAATATATCTATCAATCTATTGATCGATCGACATTGTTTCTCGAAAAGAGAGTCGATCTTTTGTATTAAACAAATACGTCTAATTTGGATTAAAACTAGAATGTATCCAATTCAGCACAAAAATTAGTGATGTAATACACAATGTGTGAAGTGGTAAACGTGTTAAGCAAACGGAAACCACGTGGAATAACATTTTCGATTAACTCCTCAATATATGGTAATTTATCCTGAAATTAATGTTTCTCTACAAGGAAAAAAAAAACTACACCATTATGAAGAGATATTTATTTACAGTTAATCAATCACAGCACGACTACAAAGTGAGTATTCAACAGTATAAAATCTGCCACCCACCCACCCTTTTGACTTTGCATCTATCCTTTTATTATTATGGGTCCCTCGATAACTCGCGCCTCACTTATAGTGCGGTCGATGTTTTTAGACCACGATGTGCGCGAGTTATCGAGGGAGTGGTGTATTAAGATTTACTTCAGTGTAGCTAAATTTGGGTCCAAACGATCAGAGATGTAATGAATGAACAGCTGAAATATAAAAAATCACTCAGACATGAAAATGGGGTCCAATTGACCTAGATTTGACATGGTCAAGTTAATTTCATTTAAATGTATCTAACTTCACCAACTTCTTGTAAGAGTATACTATTGATTTCAACTGCATTGTCCAATTTGTCATGTTGCCACTTTTTTTTAATGAATTATGACTGTCAATGTTCTTTCCTCTATCTGTAGCTAGTAACAACAACAACCAATCATGCGGTATGTGCCAATCTTCCCATAACCTATTTATATCATAACTGCTGATGGTGTTTAATAGAACATGATCTTGTTAGCATGTGAACTAACTTGCTCCATTTATGTTGATGATTGTCAAACAATTACTTTGTTTTAGAGCGTGTTTGCAAGAGGGAATTATGTTCTTTCTTAATTTTGCTCCCCTTCTTTCCTCTCTTCAAAAGAAATCAAATTAAGTCTAGCTTTTGACACAGGCAAGGTCAGTAACATATTTAAAACTTAAATATTTCATAAGACAGTGAAAAAAGTTTCTCTGTCTCTGACATATATTGGATTCTCGACATGTAGGTGCCTTTACAGATCTTAAATAGAATGTTGTTCTAAATTTAAATAGAATGTTGTTCTAAATTTAAATAGAATGTTGTTCTAAATTTAAATAGAATGTTGTTCTAAATTTTAGAATTCTCTGACATAAACTGGACAAGATTCTCGACATTCATGAAGTCATGTATGTGCCTTTACAGAATGTTGTTCTAAATTTTAATACTATAGTAGGTTTACCTAAGCTTGTTCATTTGGGGTACCTCATTTGTTATCCCCAAAAGTATCAGAGGTGCAAATTGATTGATATTGATTTTAAAAAGGCAAACTGGCACAAGAAAATCAAGAAAAATGAATGCTAGGTCTACTCACTACCAGTGCAAGGGGTAGCTGAAAACTGTGTCCTGTACATGACACTTCTTTTTACTGCTACAACATTCAATCCAACTGATACTGGGTCATACCCCATTGCTGGCTTAATGAAAAAAATGTTTAAGTATTTAACAGTGACTTTGTTGAGGCATTTAAATAATGATCTTCCAAGGAATATTTATTGATGAATAGTAAAATTATTAAATTCAATGTATGCGTAATCAAATTCTCAAAAATGACACCTGTAACTGAAATAGTCGCTATGAATGACTACAAGACTTGTAAGACTTACACCATAGACATGAACATAAAAGGCAACTTAACAGGTGTGCTCATAGCATGATGTGCTATAAAGACCCCAAACAGTGATGTTATAAAAAGGTTACAGGATGAATGCATTGGCTGGTAGTTACCAGTTAGCAGGAAAGAACAATTCATAACAAAAATACCAACCAAGTCTCTCAAACAATGCAACTGAAATCTGTAGTAATTGAAAATGGGTCCAAGATACTGATGTTGTAAAGAATAGTTTAAAATACTCTGGTCACTCAAGCATGTAAATCAGGTCACAATGCCCTAACACATTGAGACCAATTTCCAGGAGTAGAGGTACAATAGAATTCAAGATATCTGGACATAATAAACAAACATCTGAAAATACACAAGTCACTCAAGAAAGCAAATTTTGTAGTAAATTATGTTTCTCCGAGAATACTTACCCGATCACATTACTTTAGGGATATTAGCCTGCTACCTCGCGAATCCAGCCCTACCAAAAGACGAAAATTTGTCTTTCCTGTCTATGTCATATAGACAAAGGGCAATAACTCTTGCCCCTTACCTCCCCTTGCTACCCGCTAGGTGTCGCTTCTTTAGTTTTTAAGCTGAGCGGTATATAAAACACGAGGATGCTCGCATGGCGGGGTGGTTGGGAGGGTTTCTTAGTAATGTGATCGGGTAAGTATTCTCGGAGAAACATAATTTACTACAAAATTTGCTTTCTCCTTTGAATACGTTCCCCGATCACATTACTTTAGGAGAATAAGTAATAGGAGGGAATGCGGAGCATCCGACCTCCACCCCGGGTATCCTCTAGGGAATGATGGCTCGATTCCCCATGTGAATGATAACCCGGTCTCCTAATTTTCAATCAGCAACACAGCCCAGGGTCACGTGATATGTGACCCCTTTATACGGTTAAGAAGATAGTTATTGAAATCTTCTTACCTACGAAAATTTATCTGGCGAATCCAGCGAAGCTAATAGGCTGTGCTGATTGTTGCGCATGGGTCTGGTGGGCATCTGGGCTGCCAACACCGGACCTACTAGAATCAATGTTTGCCTCTGCGAGTACAAACTTGAAGATAAAACTGTAGAAGGTTGACTCTGCATGTCAGCCAACAGCTTCTATAAGGTGACTGATTTGCGAATCCTCAGAGTACGCCGAGCGTATAACCCACTTCAGCCATGAAGCAAGGGCTTGAATGGTGATATCTCATGTCCCAGCTATCACCAGAAGAAAGAGGTGCTTGTATGTGACCTGACTCACCTCTATGCATTGAAATGGTGCTAGAGTGCACAAACAGGATCTTACATGGCTGTTGATCCTGACTTATCTATAAAGAAAGCGAGCTAATGACGACTCGTTGATCGCCAATGTATGGTAATCTATTTTGGACTACGAAGCCTGGCTGCGTCAAGAGGACCATCAAACCCTCTGATCGGAACGGAAGAGAGTTCGGGTCACTAGAAAGGACATGTAACTCGCTCACCCTGCATGCTGAAGCTAAGACTATCAAGAAACCCAATTTGTATGATAGTAGCTTTAACTAATCGTGGGTTAAAGACTCAATACTGTCTGAATTGAGTCATGTTAAAACCCAGGACAGATTCCATTTGGAAACAGGGTGAGGGATAAAAGTCGATTGAATTTTTAAAGTGTCTAAAAGATCTGACAAATCTTTGTCATGGCTGATAGCACATGTACCAGAATGGCGGAATGTGTCTGATATCATGGAGCTGTAGCATTTGATAATAACTGGAGCCAGCTGTTTCTCCTCGAAAAGCCAGAGAAAAGTTGGCCAGTTGAGGGATTGTGACACTCAGAGGAACAATGTGAATGATATGGTACCAGTCCCTGAAAACATGCCACTTGCCCTCGTAAACTTCAGAGTAGAGGGCCTTCTTGCTCTCGAGATTCTCTCCGCAATCAAAGATTTAAATTGTTTGTCTTGCAAGGCTGTCTGGACAAGAGCCAAGCTTGAACATAAAGACGGTCCGGACAGGGGTGGAACACCCCTGGCCGCGGTTGCTTGCGAATACTTGTGCTGACTGTAATCTTCCTGGGTAGATCTATCGCCTAGATTGAGTAGATCGGAGACCCAGGAATTGTTCCATCTGAGAGGGGCAATCAGAACCATCTGACAGTTCTGACCCCTTAACTTCTGGATTAATTTCAGTACCAAGACCGTGGGAGGGTAGGAGAATGACCACAACCCTTCCCAGCTGATTGATCGAGCATCCACGACCCAAGCTTCTGGGTCTGGAACCTGTGAGATGAAAGGTGGACAACTTGCGATTCCACCTTGTTGCAAAAGATCAATCATCGGACGTCCCCAAAGTGTGTCAATTGGAAGAATGTCCGATTGATGGAGTGACCATTCTGTGTGAATGACTAGATAGAGTGTCAGCCAAGACATTGAGTCTGCCAAGAATGTGTCGGAATTGTACATTGAGGTGGAGATTGTCGAACCAATGTATAAACTGCCAGCTCAGATTGCACAGGTCTGGTGATTGGTGTCCCCATGTTTTGAGGCAAGGCACCACCACAAAGTTGTCTGACATAATGAGGGCAGTTTGTAATAAGAGTTGATCCTGCCCGAAATGAAAGGCGTTGATGACAGCCGTTATTTCTGAAAGGTTGATGTGGAAAGGGCTCGCCCCTGGCACCCCCGTGCCGCTGACAGTATCGAAGTCCGGCAACAGGTGGGCACCCCAACCGTAGGTACTAGTGGCAGAACATACCGTTATCCACGCTTGGGGTATCTCCAGAGTAATCCTTGTGGACAGCCCACAGGGGTTGTGCCACTGACTCAAGAATGATCGTATCTCTGGCGTGAGCATGACTGTGGGATTGAAGGGACTTGAAAAGGGCGAAATTACGCTAGCAACGTCCTTTGTAAAGGGCGCATAAAAGGACGGCTGAGCGGAATCAAGTCTGCTGCCGCATTGAATAATCCGAGGATCTGCAACTCTCTTGCTAAATGCGCATCCTGTTGGAAACGGACTCTACGAGTGCAATTATCTGGATGATCGCAAACTCAAGGAAGCCTTACCAGATTCAGATCGGGAGAAACTCCACACCCAGATGGACCAAAAATCCGGATTGGACAGAGATCAGACTTTATCCAGTTCACGAGAAAGCCTATATGATGTAAAGTGATATAAGATCGTTTCTGCCTTTGAGCAGAGTAGAACTTGACAGATGTTTCTGGAGGATGTCGTCCAAATATACTGCCGACGCCATAGATGAAGTCGAGCGGAACAGGGTGACGACGTAATCCATAACCTTGGTACTAGCCCAAGGGCTTAAGTTGAGGCCAAAAGGTATGACCTGGAACTGATAAACCGAGTCCCGACAAGCACAACGGAGAAATGTCCGCTACTCGTGGGATAGGGACGTGAAATGTGCGTCGGTCATATCTAGACTGACAGCATACCCGTCGGATGGTTTGATCACGCCATCGCCACATTGACTTTCAGGGTGGTTGAGGCGGCTCAGGTCGATGAACGGCCTCTGGATAAGAAACAGCCATGAATAAAACCCCAGCTATTGCAGGTTTATTAAGATATAAATATATATATATATATATATATATATAAAGGCATCCTTCTCCCGGTCTGACGATACATCCATGAAGAGGGGAGAGGAGGACAGAGGAGGGGATGGATAAATGAAGTCCCAAGTCCCTCCGAAATGACCTGAATCACCCAAATGTTTTAAGGTAATAAAGTGGTCCAGTGGTCCTGAAATTGCAGGTGGCGGCTGCCCACAGGTAGGCAGTCCGCTGGCGGTGGGCAGGGTATGTCAACGTCTAGAGTTAGGAGGCGTGAAGGCGGAGAAACTTTGGTTCTTGCCGCCTCTGTATGGTTGCCATCTAGCTTGATTAGACTGTTGACTCCCAGCATTGGGTTGGGATCTATATTACACATTTGATTATAAGGATCCCTTTTCCCCGGTCCGCCCATCATCCCTCCGCTGTGTCAGGGGATGATTGTTTCGAAACGCCTGCGAAAGTTGGGCGACGAGTTGGAGGGGCAGTTCCTGAGCTGCCTGCCTCCAAACTTTTTCAATTTTCCCCAAAGTGTAAAGGTGTCCCAAACTGAGACATCCGTAAAATCCGAGTACGATGGGGCCTGCACGACGTGGACCACCTACAGACGTCACGTCGTATCAGGTCGAAGTTGGCAGAAGCAGTCAACGCACTGGTCATAGAATGGTGAGCTGCCCTGTTAACAACTCTAGCAATCCAGGCCTTCACTTCACAAGCGTGGTCATGGCTGGATTTGCCTAGGGAGTTGGAATAAAAAATGGCTAGTGAAGTCAAGTCTAACAATGAAGACGTATCAACTACGTTTCGGACTAGCTTTGACGTGGCATTTGAGATCAGTACTGAAGGTGTCTGATGGAGTTTTCATACCAGCTACACTAGAACGTCGCTGGAAGTTAGCTTCCTGAATTTTTTTTTTTTTTTTTCTCGACTGGCGAAGAAGCAGGAAGGACATCGTCTCTTCCTCCTCATTCAAGATCTACAGGTGCCTGAATTGTGTAGTCTTGAGTGGCAGTAGGAGGTTTTGGGCATTCTGAAGTTCCCAACAACCTATAAATCTTTTATTCTGCGGCCGTGGCGCTAAGCTCAGTCCGGTCCATGACCTGATCTGTGGACGGCTGACAGTGTTTCGTCACACTCAATGTGCTGAGTCGTGTTCTGGTCAACTCAAGCATCCATTCGCAGCGGAATTGTCATCATTTTTAATATAAATCTCCATAATACTTGTGTAGTGCGGCAGCACTGCGCGCCCATCTACCATTCGCTTAGAGGGAATGTTGGTTCTGGTACAGCTTGCATATATGTACAGCATACCAGGTGACCTAGATGACGCAATTCTGTCATAATTGACACTTTCACTAAATCTCCCTTGTGGAGAAGCCGTGAACATATGGACAGCCGGCACTAACGGCTGATTGAACTGGCGAATGGTCGGCCTGAAAGTCCTGTTCTGGTAAAGCTGCCATATCTGGTTAGCTCATACCAAGTGGCATAGATAACTCAATTCCGTCATCTCTGATAATGTCACTAATTCTCCCTTGTTTTAAAATCACACCGTCACGTATTTGACGTGACGGGAGGTGTACACCGGCAATACCGACTGATTTGTCTGGTATATGGTCGGCCGGAATGTCGGCGAAGGTCCGGCTATGACCGGCACCTGCCTCTCGAATGGTCTGATTGGACGGAGATTCATCTATAACATCTCTCTCATGGTAGTGATATGTAACCAGTAGTACAGATTGACTGACGGGTACATCACTATAATCTCCGTAAATCCGATGTACAGCCGGTGCAGGTTGATGCCGGCTGGAAGACCGGTGCCATTTGGGCTGAACGGTCGTTGCCGGATGGACGGCCGGTGCAGGTTGATGCCGGCTGGAAGGTTGGCTGGACGACCGGTGCCATTTGGGCTGAACGGTCGTTGCCGGATGGACGGCCGGTGCCGGTTGATGCCGGCTGGAAGGTCGGCTGGACGACCGGTGCCATTTGGGCTGAACGGTCGTTGCCGGATGGACGGCCGGTGCCGGTTGATGCCAGCTGGAAGGTCAGCTGGACAACCGGTGCCATTTGGGCTGAACGGTCGTTGCCGGATGGACGGCCGGTGCCGGTTGATGCCGGCTGGAAGACCGGTGCCATTTGGGCTGAACGGTCGTTGCCGGATGGACGGCCGGTGCCGGTTGATGCCGGCTGGAAGGTCGGCTGGACGACCGGTGCCATTTGGGCTGAACGGTCGTTGCCGGGTGGACGGCCGGTGCCTGTTGATGCAGGCTGGAAGGTCGGCTGGCCAGCCGGTGCCATTTGGGCTGAACGGCCGGTGCCTGTTGATGCAAGCTAAAAGGTCGGCTGGCCGTCCTGTGCCATTTGGGCTAATGGACGGTGCCGGATGTACGGCTAGTGCCGGTTGGTGCCTGCTGAAGTGCTGGCTGAACTGACGGTGTCGGCTGGACGGACGGCTGGATGGCCGGCAAAAGTGCATAATAAAATGGATCCAATTGATCCAGCATAGACTCCATGCGTCCGGACTTACAGGCCCGAAAGCCATGCACGGACCTGCGGTGAAATTTACACCCACTAGGCAGCCTAAACCATGTCAACATAATTTCCTCCATTTCCACATTGCCAACACCCATTTTGCCATTCATGCCTTCGTTGTCGACTTTGCTACTGAAACGACAAAAGAAGAGAACAAAGCACAAATTAAAAAATTCAGCATATTATTAATTCGATAATACTATAACCGTTACTAACGGAGTACTCAATTATTCCGTGCCAGTTAACTCTTAATGACCACACTAGTTATCGCCGTGAGCGTGTTGCAATGGGTCGTTCAAGACGAAGTCTACTGAAACGAAAAAGATGATAAACAAAGCACATTTAGCAATTCAGCACGCTATTAAGTCGCTATTACCATAACCGTAACTAACGGAGGAAGCGAAATGATTTAGTGTCGCGTGAACTCGTGACTACAACACGAATTCCGCCATTAAATAGTCGCAACTGGTCGTTCAGAGACGAAGTCTACTGAAACGAAAAAGAAGATAAACAATGCACAAATTAACAATTCAGCACGTTATTAAGTCGCTATTCCATAACCGTAACTAACGGAGGAAGCGAAATGATTAAGTGTCGCGTGAGCTCGTGACTACAACATGAAGTCCGCCATTAAATAGTCGCAACATGGTCGTTCAAAGACTTTTTTGAAGTCTACTGAAACGTCAAAGAAGATAAATAAAGCACAAATTATCAATGCAGCACGTTATTAGTCGCTAATATCGTAAACGTTACATACGGAATAAGCGAAATTATTGAGTGCTACATGTATTACATGCTAGTACCGCCATAAGCGTGCTTTTTGACCACGTTGCAACCTGGTCCGAAGTCTAGAAAAGGTGACAAAGTCACTCAAATTGGAAAATATTGTAAAATAATGTATACAACCTGTAGAGGAATGATTATCCAACACAGTAATTCCAAATTTAACTTCGGATGGTCAGAATTTACACTAAGATGGCTTGGATTCATTGGAGGTCTAATTGTACGTGTTTTCACGTACAGCGAAGCTAAAAAAACTAAAGAAGCGACACCTAGCGGGTTGCAAGGGGAGGTAAGGGGCAAGAGTTATTGCCCTTTGTCTATATGACATAGACAGGAAAGACGAATTTTCGTCTTTTGGTAGGGCTGGATTTGCGAGGTAGCAGGCTAATATCCCTAAAGTAATGTGATCGGGGAACGTATTCAAAGGAGAAACAATATAAATTAGGTCAAAGTGACCTCATTATGCTGCGGTTGAGTTACTTTTTTGTCAAGATAAATCACATGACAATGTTCATAGATAGTGGTGAATTATGGTTCAAGATCAATGAATGAACAGCTGAAATACACAAGTCACTCAAGTATTACATTACAAGTTTAATTTTTTTTTTAATGGTTTAACGCCATTTTTCAGCACACGATAGGCTATACATGGCGGCCAGTATTAATGGTGGAGGAAGAACCCGGACAAACCCAGGAAAGAACCACCGATCCACGAGAAGCTACTGGCAAGCTTTCTCACATAACTACATTTGCCGAATCTTAGACTCGATCACACACGGACAGAGGTGAGATGGCAGTGGTCCGTAACAGACAGTGCTTTAGACCACTCGGCCACTCGGGGCCCCTTACAAGTTTTACAAGGCTACATGAAATAGTCAATATTATAGATGCAACAAGCGACACGATGAAAATACAAAAGTAAATTTAAAAATATACAAATTAAGTCACCGTAGCATTGGGATTTTTTTTGGGAGGGGTAATGAAATACTGAGAGAAAGCAATGAATAAAAAACAGGCGAGACACTAATATCCCAACCAACATCATTGTCAATCAGATAAAAATCTGTATTTATTGTGACATGTTAAGTATGGTTAACATTACATACTCACACCATCATACCAGTTAAAACCACCTTAATCAAATACAAAAAACTTATTCAGCTCAAGGAATTTCGCAAGTTTATAACTGCAATATTTGTCCTCCTGCAGAATAATCCGATTTCAGTACAACAGACATACCCATGCATACATGCAAAACCTTACTATCATACTATATAAACAAAATGCTACCCACCTTGAGCTTATACATCTATAGTACATGTCACATGGATCATGTATGTACATTTACTCATTTTAAATTAAATATAAATTGTTCTCTTAAAAATTAACACAAATTTTCTATTCAATCCTGATTATCAAATGCTCTGCCCCTTAAATGTCACAAAGAAACTTCCAGACAAAAATGATCTATCGCTATGGACTATTACAATGGTGGTCATGTACTAAACTTGGGTCAAAATAAGAGCATGTCAAATGGAATAATCACAATTGAGGGTAGCACAAATTTGTTTATCAATGTGCATTGCTTTTCATTGTGACATCACAGCATGCAAGATTCAATCTGGATTGTACTTTATCACACCTTCAGGTTCATTTCGTCCAAAAATGTATATGTACTTAAACACTGATTTTGATGTATGCACCTCTTGGGGCACCTTAAAAATGACCAATCAAAGATTATAATGATCGCTATGTCACTATGTCAAATTTCTGTCAAGCAGTCCAAAAAAGAATGCATAACCAAGCAAACCAATCTGCTTGTCATGAAAATGCCGACATACAGTGCTTTGGAGCAACATGTGAAAAGTAAGGACAATTATTTAGTTATAAAAAGTAATTCAGAAATCGTAGAAATATGCCATCAAAATGCTTGAGGATATCAATCCTCAATAAGCTGGACTAGGCCTTATCTTCCTATTTGTTTGTGTGAGATTTCGAACTACATGTTAATTACACTATAGTTTTTAACGTATCCTTAACAGATTACACTCCAAAGTTATCAATGTACCCTTCAAAAATACTGTACTCCATATTTTGTAATATACCCTTTACAATTGTAAACCATAGTTTTCAATATACCCTTCATAGATTGTACTCCCTAGTTTACAATTTGCTCATCATAGATTGCACTCCAAAGTTTTTATTGTATCCTTCATAGACTGTACATATGTTGTTTTCAATGTACCCTTCATAGCAAGTACTCCATAATCCTCAAATGTACCCTTCACAAATAGTACTCATAGTTTAGCATGTACCCTTCACAGATTGAAATCCATAGTTTCAATGTACCCTTTACAAATTTTACTCCATAGTTTTTTAATATACCTTTAAAAATAGTACTCATTAGTTTTCCATGTACCCTTCACAGTTTGCATTCAAATTTTTCAGTGTAGCCTTTGTTTTACTCCATAGTTTTTGAATATAGCCTTCACAAATAATACTCATTAGTTTTCCATGTACCCTTCACAGATAACACTCCATAGTTTTCAATGTACTTCATAGGTTCTGATTATACCCTTCAC
Source organism: Unio pictorum (assembly GCA_030141615.1). Taxonomy (NCBI): domain Eukaryota; kingdom Metazoa; phylum Mollusca; class Bivalvia; order Unionida; family Unionidae; genus Unio; species Unio pictorum. The sequence goes on along the minus strand of JARLTB010000207.1, from coordinate 390,324 downwards.
AAATAGTACTCATTAGTTTACCATGTACCCTTCACAGATAGCACTCCATAGTTTTCAATGCACCCATTACAAACTGTACTCCATAGCATTTTTAAATATACCCTTCACATACAAAAAGGTATGCACTAGCTTATTGTGGACTGAACGTATAGGTACCACTATCAGCATATCAATCCAGGTAATACCACTCACTTTAAGTGTTCTATCTGACATAGGGACATCAGGCTGAGCTGTAACAGGAGGGGGAGGACACTCTGTACTCATATTAGATCTCAGGTACCTCCCATCCATTGCATCATTTATCAACCTATAAAAAAAAAACTTGCATTAAATGTTGTGTACTATTAAAATTTGCATACATGTATATAGAAGCAAGTAGTATAAATATTTAATAAATAATGCCATTAGTGTGATGTTTAATGACCAACGGATCTAAATTTACTTGAAAGTCATTACAACACACTATATGGCATTTCAGTGACAACAAAAGTATAAGATTTCCGTAATGCAATAAATGGATTTTTCACATATGCTTATTTCTTACCAAGCTTACAAAACTGGATCACAAATTCCAATCTTCTGCTCAACGAGTTATGTGAAAACATTTTTCATTGAGTGAGGGTTGTTATTATTATGGAAAACAACTGTCATTGAGATAGGGTTGTTATTATTATGTGAAAACAACTGTCATTGAGATAGGATAGAGTCATTATTATGATGTGAAAACAACTGTCATTGTGATAGGGTTGTTATTATGTGAAAACATTTGTCATTGAGTGAGAGTCATTATTATTATGTGAAAACCATTTTCATTGAGATAGGGTCGTTATTATTATGTGAAAACCATTTTCATTAAGATAGGGTTGTTATTATTATGTGAAAACATTTGTCATTGAGTGAGAGTCATTATTATTATGTGAAAACCATTTTCATTGAGATAGGGTCGTTATTATTATGTGAAAACAATTGTCATTGAGATAGGGTTGTTATTATTATGTGAAAACTATTGTCATTGAGATAGGGTTGTTATTATTATGTGAAAACATTTGTCATTGAGATAGGGTTGTTATTATTATGTGAAAACAATTTTCATTGAGATAGGGTTGTTATTATTATGTGAAAACAATTGTCATTGAGATAGGGTTGTTATTATTATGTGAAAACAATTGTCATTGAGATAGGGTTGTTATTATTATGTGAAAACAATTTTCATTGAGATAGGGTTGTTATTATTATGTGAAAACAATTGTCATTGAGATAGGGTTGTTATTATTATGTGAAAACAATTGTCATTGAGATAGGATAGAGTCATTATTATGATGTGAAAACAACTGTCATTGTGATAGGGTTGTTATTATGTGAAAACATTTGTCATTGAGTGAGAGTCATTATTATTATGTGAAAACCATTTTCATTAAGATAGGGTTGTTATGTGAAAACTGTCATTGTGATAGGGTTGTTATGTGAAAACAATTGTCATTGAGATAGGGTTGTTATTATTATGTGAAAACAACTGTCATTGAGATAGGATAGAGTCATTATTATGATGTGAAAACAACTGTCATTGTGATAGGGTTGTTATTATGTGAAAACATTTGTCATTGAGTGAGAGTCATTATTATTATGTGAAAACCATTTTGATTGAGATAGGGTTGTTATGTGAAAACTGTCATTGAGATAGGGTCGTTATTATTATGTGAAAACATTTGTCATTGAGTGAGAGTCATTATTATTATGTGAAAACCATTTTCATTGAGATAGGGTTGTTATGTGAAAACAATTGTCATTGAGATAGGGTCGTTATTATTATGTGAAAACATTTGTCATTGAGTGAGAGTCATTATTATTATGTGAAAACAATTTTCATTGAGATAGGGTTGTTATTATTATGTGAAAACAATTGTCATTGAGATAGGGTCGTTATTATTATGTGAAAACTGTCATTGAGATAGGGTCGTTATTATTATGTGAAAACTGTCATTGAGATAGGGTCGTTATTATTATGTGAAAACAACTGTCATTGAGATAGGGTCGTTATTATTATGTGAAAACTGTCATTGAGATAGGGTCGTTATTATTATGTGAAAACATTTGTCATTGAGTGAGAGTCATTATTATTATGTGAAAACAATTTTCATTGAGATAGGGTTGTTATGTGAAAACAATTGTCATTGAGATAGGGTCGTTATTATTATGTGAAAACAATTGTCATTGAGATAGGGTCGTTATTATTATGTGAAAACAATTGTCATTGAGATAGGGTCGTTATTATTATGTGAAAACAACTGTCATTGAGATAGGGTCGTTATTATTATGTGAAAACTGTCATTGAGATAGGGTCGTTATTATTCTGTGAAAACTATTGTCACTGAGTGAGAGTCATTATTATTATGTGAAAACCATTGTCATTGAGATAGGGTCGTTATTATTATGTGAAAACAATTGTCATTGAGATAGGGTCGTTATTATTATGTGAAAACAATTGTCATTGAGATAGGGTCGTTATTATTATGTGAAAACAACTGCCATTGAGTGAGGGTCGTTATTATTATAATTGTGTGAAAACAATTGTCATTTAGTGTGGGTCGTTATTATTATTATATGAAAACAATTGTTATCGAGTGTGGGTCGTTATTATTATTATGTGAAAACAATTGCCACTGAGTGTGGGTCGTTATTATTATGTGAAAACAATTGTCATTGAGTATGGGTCGTTATTATTATTATGTGAAAACAATTGTCATTGAGTGAAGGTCATTATTATTATACGAAAACAATTGTCATTGAGTGAAGGTCATTATTATTATATGAAAACAATTGTCATTGAGTGAGGGTCATTATTATTATATGAAAACAATCATAATCATTCATTTGAAATCATTATCATTATTTGTTTGAAAATTATGATGACCATTGAGTGATTGATTATTCATAACATTTGTTTAATTTCCAATCATTGGTCATCCATATTGACAGAATTATCAATCAATTTAATATTTATTCATTCATTCTTGTTGACTGCTTATATTAATTTCATGTTATGATTCGTTAAGGTTAGGAATATTATCATTTTCTTTTTATATCAATTATTTAACTCAGTGCGCATCGTGTTAATTCCAATGTTGGAATTTATGCACACAAGTTTGGTGTATGAATTTAGTATTATTCAATCAGAATATAAATAAACATTTTGTTCATATGTTTGTGTCTTCACTATAATCTGACAACAACTCAGATCATCCTGTTACTGATATAAAAAACAACAGCTTCTAACTTTTTTTTTAGGCATAAGATCAGGTAATTGTTAAAATGAATACAGGAGCTAAAGTAAATTAGAAACATAATTAAAGAAGGATGATAATCAGGGAACCATTCTACAATATCCAAAATAATAATATAGTTAGGACTGATATCAGCCTATCTACAGATCAAAGTGAGTTGTTTGTCTTACCTTCTCCTTTGGTCAAACTGATCTGTAGACATTGGTGTTCCATACAAAGCAAGCTCCCAGCTCTTAAGGTACCCATAGCCATACTCTAGGTCTGTGTCTGCAAGAAAAATAGAGTATACAAAATTTCAAGTTGCAAATTAGCAAGAGCACTTCTGTGGCATGAATCATTAATCATGATCATAAAAATAAAAATAAATCACATGTGACACTAATAAATTTCCAGATGCATCTTCAATCCACATATAATGGCAACAGTTTAAATAGCAGTGAATGGAAAACAAACATTTAGAAAAGTTCAATATCCTGGAAAGAGGTCACAATAAGCCAGTTTTTACAATTAAACAATGCTTTCATTCTCAGATGCATTGTCAGTTAAAACAAAAGGTACTTAGATTGGAGCCTAGAAATAATTGTAACCAATTTTTATTAAAAGGTCAGTAAGTGACACAGTTTTGTTGCATGAAACATGCTCAACCCAACATGCACACAAGGTGTAAATTTTATGTCTGAAAAGAAAGCAAATTTTTAAGGAAATTATGTATCTCGAAGAATACCTAATCAGTCACATTTTGTCCTGAATATTAGCTTTTTACCTCACAAATCCAGCCCTACTATGAGACAAAAATCGTCTTTTCTTGTCTACCTTTTATAGACTAATGTTAATAACTCTTGGTCATTACCTCCCAATGCCACCGTCATGTGTCACTAGATTTTAGCTAAGTGATGTACTAACGATGATGCTCGCATGGTGGGGTGGTTGGGAGGGTCATTGGATAAGTATTCTCTGAGAAATATAATTTGCTTAAAAAATGTTTCTCATTTGAATATGTTGCCCCAATCACATTATGTGTATTCAACAAAGCTAACAGACTGCATTGATTGATCTAGTTGTGTCTGGTGGCCATCTGTGCTGCTGCCACTGGTCCAAATAAGTTAAAATGTTTCCCTCTGCAATGCTAAATCTTTGAGATAAAAACTCGAGAAGGTTGATTCAACATGCCAGTCGAAGCTTAAATTATATCTCTGATCAAAACATTACTTTCAAACATGAGACTCACTGAGATGGCTCAAAGCTTCAGAGCAAATTTTGTGGCAACAAATAAAAAGGTATTGGTATTATAGCATGGACATGATTTTAAAAATAAAATAATACTGGAATTTAGGTCACAACAACACAGTTTTGGTGCAAAACACATTCACCCAAAGATGTACACAGGATGAAAGTTTTATGCTATTGGGTAAAATGATATAAATTATAGCTTCAACAGAAACAATTGACACTATCTTTAAGCAAAACTGGACAAATCCTGGAAAGGAGGTTACAGAAACTGTCTGTCTGTGTGTGACACATCCAACCTATGATGCACTTTTACAGATAAGTTTGGAAACAAAATGTAAAAATATACTGATTGTGAAAATATACTGAATGTAAAAATATACTGATTGTGAAAATATACTGAATGTAAAAATATACTGAATGTAAAAATATACTGAATGTAAAAATTATATACTGAATGTAAAAATATACTGAATGTAAAAATATACTGAATGTAAAAATTATATACTGAATGTAAAAATTATATACTGAATGTAAAAATTATATACTGAATTTAAAAAATATACTGAATGTAAAGACCAAATGCAACTTTTTTAAAGTCCTAGAAAGTAGTTACAGTAAACTGGTTTTGTACTTGATACTCATGATGTATTAACAGTACAAGTTCCATACTCATGATGTATTAACAGTGCAAGTTCTATGTCAATTGGTGAAGTAGTTCATGAATTATAGCATGAATTATAGCCCAGATGAGGATGATGGACATTCATACAAAATGATAGCTGGACAGTGCAAGTCCTTCTGTATATGGGCACAGACAAGTAATTATTTTATCAGCTATGTAACCAGCCTTTCTGCAATGATATAACAAATACACATATTTAAAAGAATGGTCACTGACTGGCTGAAATTAATTAACAAAACATTTTTTCTGAAAAATAAATATGGATAAATTGGGTGTAATATAAGGCTTAAACCAAAAACCATTTTTTTTGTCACTGCTGTATAAAAACAGGATCTCATTGGATTAGACTTGTATGGTGGGAACTTAATAAGGAATTTATTTCAAATTCAATTACCATATATACTTGTGTATAAGCCTGTTTGCATATAAGCCGACCCCCTCCCAACTGAATAGGTCAAACTGTTATAAAGTGCATGACCCACGTATAAGCCGACCCATAATTTATAGACTTCCAGTACATTACAAGATACAAAAAGTGATTTCTGAATACATTTATTTAGGCAAATCACATTATTAAATAAAATGAAAGTAAGAAAGCTAATTTATATGTTGAAATAAAAACAATTCTAAAGTGTTAAGTCTTAATGGAAATTGAATTAATCCTCATTCTAAATTCATGAATTATAAAAGTTCAATCACTTTTAGAATCCTTTACAATCGGGCTCTGTATCAGACTCACCAAACAGTTCATGAAACTCGGATTCTGTTACGGGCGTGCTTTCCTCATATACATCTTCATTGTCATCAAGTCTTTTGGTAGCTTTTGTGCTATTTTCGTTTGCTGCCCGAGGCAGAAACCATACCGGTTATAAAACAAGAACAACAGCCGGCTGATGCAACGAATTTGTAATCTGCCAACTTATATTTATCATTTTTTGCCATTTGCATTGTAGACGAATTGCAGTTTGTGTGACAATGTATCCATTTGTCAACGTTCACTTACAAAAATCACTGAGTTCTTTCTCCAATTCAGGGAAAGAGGCAATCACAGTCCGACAAGCCTTCTTGAATTTTGGCATTTCTTCTAAAGCTGCTTTGCTTTTTCACCATTCCCATACTTGCTTCTTGTTCACAAAAAATTTGTGTGCTGTATCACAGTTATTATTTGCTTCTGCATATTCAGTAACGTCAAGTTTGAATGCTGCATCATAAGCAGAATGCTTTCTTTTACTTCCAATACTATTCATTTGATCTGATTGAACTGAATATAAAGTTCTAGAGTGATTAAACTGAAATAATTTCTTATAGTGGTAGTATACTATTTATATACCTTATCCTGTAATTATTTCCATGTGTGGTTGGTTATCAATTTGTATTTGATAATAAATTTATCATTGTTGTTTATCTGTGTGTTTTTTTTAAACTACCGGTAGTGTGATTCAATTGATCAAAATATGATTGGTTTCAGCGTGGACATTATTCAAGTATTGTGACAGTTTATAACTTTGAGCAGAAATCATGTCCACTACCATATCTCATTAAAGAATACATCTGAGAGTTGGCATGTATAAGTAAAGTAATTGGCATCGTGCAACAAAACAAACCTATTATCGCCGAGGCATTTACCACAGATTAAGCATATGGTAGCTATTGTAACAAAACACTTTGCTTTACAAACAACTAATCAACAGTAGTATATAAACTGTGTCTGCCGATTACTTCTAAAAACACATGTCAAAGAAATCCCACAAATTATATTGTTTTACAATTATTCACGTTGACTCGTATATTGCACTGTTATTTACCCTTCCTAAGCATACGCACAACAAACCGCTATGGAGCCTCTCACTATTGTTCTATTAAGACTATCGTACATATAACATGTATGGCTGCATTTTCTGGTGGATGGAAATCTGTCAAATAGACGTCAAGTACGTTAAAACATGTTTTTCATTCATTATCCTACCACTTAAGTTAGAAAAAAATATTTGTTTCATTTCACGACAGCACAAATCTTATGAGCCATGTGGCATCATTAGGCATGTGATCTCATTTTCGGCGATCGACAGAAACAATAAATACTGGAAATCGAGGGGAAAAAGCATTACAAATTTCAGACTTGGACCTTGGCCCGCAAATAAGCTGACCCCCCTTTATTCAGGCCTTATTTTTTTCCTAAATTTTTCGGCTAATACGTGAGTATATATGGTAGATAATTGGCACTTACAAGGGAATCTTTCTCAAACTGGACTGGATGTTTATAATGTGCAAGGAATCTTTCTTATACTGAACTGGATTTTTGTTGTGGACACTTACAAGGGAATCTTTCTCATACTAAACTGGATTTTTGTAGTGGACACTTAAAAGGGAATCTTTCTTGTACTGGATTTTTGTAGTGGTCACTTACAAGGGAATTTTTCTCATACTGAACTGGATTTTTGTAGTGGACTGATGCTAAATGATAACAATTATTAAAGTTAAATGAAGACTAAAAATTGTCTAAAAATATTACATTTTTCTTGGTGTTTTTCAAACCAGGTAAATCTAACTGGAAAGAAACAACAGACTGCAATATGAAATTTCAGATCTTGCTTCTGTGACTAGAGAGTTAACTTGTGAAAAGATGAACAAACCTGAGTTTTCATAGTTTTCATCCATTTTCTCAAATATGTATATGATTTTATCATGAGTGGATCTATCTGCCTTGGGTACAAGGACACAGCTGTTCTAGTAAACATCTTTTCTTTGACAAGTAAAACATTTAAAATTAGATTAACACTGAAATGGGCTTGTGGTGTAAATTCAGTAAGTACAATCTACTGCATGTCAGCACACTTTGACCAGTCTTATATTATTGATACATGTGGTGTAAATTCAGTGTGCAAGTCACTATACCTACAATGTCTTGCATGTCATAACACTGTGACCAGTCTTATATTGTTGATACATGTGGTGTAAATTCAGTGAGCAAGTCACTATACCTACATTGTCTTACATGTCATAACACTGTGACCAGTCTTATATTATTGATACATGTGGTGTAAATTCAGTGTGCAAGTCACTATACCTACAATCACCTGCACTGTCCAGCATATCAGTGCTGTGACCCGTCATGTGCTGTTCATGTATGTGATGTAATTTCTTCATATTGAGAGAAAATGTTTCTTTCCCCAAAAAAGACCACTCTTGGCAGAAAATTATTCATTTTTATTTCTCCTCACCAAAATAACAAACTACTCCTATCTAATGTGCACATTATTATATAAATTTGGCAAAGTATATAGATGTGAAGTTTGGTTAGAGGACATACAACTGATGAACATTAGATTCTTTATAAAAGAAACAGCTGATGAAATTCAATTCAACACACGAAAAAAATCCATTACAAATCAACACTTTTTCTGCGAGTCACTGGTGGTAAGACCACTGACAGTTAGAATCAGGTGCACCAGTAAAAAAAACCACTACCTTCTCCATGCCTCAACATTTCATCTGCCAGAGGCCTTCCTGAAAATAATCTTACAATGAAACATAGCTGCCTACCCTCCAGGCTTGCAATTAGTGAAAATAGAGATACAAATTAGTGAATTTTGACTTGAATTTGTTAAGTGATCCTCAAGTCCGGGAATATTTGTCCGAACAAATGTTTAGCATTGGTCTCCAGCTGGTAAAGGTAGATTATGTTCAACAAAAAAACTCACAAACAATGCTGTAATGTTGGTACCTTGCATTTCTTCCGTCGATGGCTTAAATTAGTCCATAGATGAAATCTACTGTGAGTTCTTAATTTTCTGAACCTTTATTTGCTTTTTACTACCAATGTGCTTCCTCACATAGTCTCTGCCACCATGCCCAATGCTAACATGTGTGGCATACTGCGTGCAAAGAGCATGATGTATATCAGTGTTTGATGGCTGAATGCAAAGCAAGCGTTTGGTATATACCAAACTAATTTCACTTTTTGTGTACTATATATTTTTTTCTTATTCCGAGTTTCCTCTTACCTTTGCCACCCCATTTTTTATATTTGGACATTAATGTTGGGGTGTAGAGTCGGAGTCCATTCCCTATAGAAAAGTTGGAATTCACCGACACCATTTGGTGTCAGCATGGTGTATCCACTTACTTGCCGGTATAGCAAACTTGAACGACCTTTCATTGAGATATACCTGCATGAAATCAATAGGAATATGATTTGTTTTCTCAAAAATCGTGAGCATAGCATTCGTCATGTCATTAACCTGCTGACATAAGAGACAAAAGTACATCGTTGCTGAAATTTGACTTGGATCTGGCCATTTTCAGTCTGAGTCACATGACTATACAAATCTCTCAACCTACATGTCAATGAGGTCATAGTCATGTGATATGGACAATAAACAAATTTCCAAAGTAAAAATGGGGTAATAAGGGTCAGAGGACACTCAGACTATTTTTTGGGGTGGTAAGACATTTTCAAGATACATTGTCAGATGGTAATTCAAATCAGTGTTGGCAACACATGCATGGAACAAAATACCAACTAGGCCCCTGTTTCTCTTAAACATATTTGAAAACTATTCTTTTATATATATTGATTAAAATATGCTAAAATGCTTGTTACCAGGCCAAATGTACCAATCAGCAATAGTTCACTAATATCGCAACCAGTTGTACCAGACTGTTTCGACAACTGCCGATATCACAACAAGCGCTTAACAGGAAATCAGTTATTTTATTAAATATTTTAACTAATTAAGAATTGGGGAATTTATGAATATTTTGCATGCTGCGTGAATCTGTGAATCATTGAAAAAGCCATGATATCACATCAAAATCGTGAGGGTTGGCAGCTATGATGAAAGTCAGCTGACCATGAAATAAACTGCTAAAACACAACAAGCAATAAATATTGTATACTTTCAAATATTGTGGACACGTGTAGCTCACCATTATCTGTGATAATGAGCTGCCAGGTTCCTTTAGGAGTTTCTCCCCAACACCGAACAGTGGAAAAAGTCCAACCATCAAATCCATCTGCGGAGCTATAAGAGAAAGAAGCTTGTGATCAACTGACATTCTAAATCTTTGCAGTGAGTTGCAAATTCTACAAACAAGTTAACATTTTCTACAATATTCCCAATGACCAGACTGGAACCATGAAATAGGTCACAGTAACCTAGTTTTCAATGTGGGTTACAGTCCTCCTCATTGAACATTTACGTTCTGTTTCACTACACTACAAGCAATATTATCCGAGGATATATGCAAAACCTAACCTCAATGTTGACAATGGATGGATCAAGGGACAAAATGACAAATAATTTTGTGGGGCAAACCACATCAATCTATTTAATCTATAAAATAGAGTCAATTTGTAATTGAGCCATAAATCCTAAAGATTTTCATCATAAATAACAATTTTAAAATTGCTGTCATCTTTTACAATCCTAAAGATTTCCATCATAGATGTAATCTCTGTTACAATCCATTATAACTTTTAGATAAACAAAACTTGGCCGGGTCTTAAAGGCAGGAGCTTGAACATGGAAACCAATGATGGGACAAGATGGGTATTTAGTGTCTGAAACATCTCTAAATTATATTATGGAATGCTGGAAATTTAACTTCTTTAAGATCTCATCTGTACAGTGCTACATGCCTAATTATTTATAATCTGACAATCATTGGTAAAGCAATGTTGCATAAACTGAAATCATGAAGACAAATAATTAGAGAGCATAACTTTTGTAGCTGATGAAACTGAACACACAAATAAAACCAAACCTATTCAAGGTCCTAACTATGCAATGTTAATGTTGAAATGCTATAATCGTATATAAAGTTATGCTGAACAAACTAAGTTTCATGGATGGGAATTCAGGGGCCATAACTCCTTTGGATTGCTGGTAGCTGAACTCGTTCAAAGTCTTATCATCATAGAGTTACATGCAAAATGTGGTTCAAATTCTACAATTTGTGGGAAAAGTTATGCAATGGAAACCAAGCCTGGAAACTAAGAAATTAGGGGGCATAGATCAAATCAACTGCAGTAATGGAGTGTTGAAAATCCATGTCATTCATGGTCTTAACAGTTTAAAGCTGAAACCAAATGTTTGTTGAAATCTAAAGTAAAGTTATGCTGCAGAATCCAAAGTCAAGAGGTCATGTGATCAGAGGAACACAACTCCTCTAAAGGAAGTCATGGTTTGGGAGAAATAAAGTTATTCAAGGTCCCATCAATATAAAGCTGCATGCCATTTTTGGTTAAAATCCAATGATATTTAGTGAAGTCATGCAGCACACACAAAGTCAGAAGGTAGGGAAATCAGAAGCCATAATCCACTCAATGATAACATAGATGGCTGAAGATCACTCTTTCAAGATCTCATTACGCAGAAAACTTGGCTTAAACAATTTGGCTAAAATCCAATGATTCTCTGTCAAATTATCTTACAAAACCAAAAGGGCAGATGGATGGATGTCATTAATACATTAATATAGGATTCTAATGACCTTCTGAGCAGAGTATTATTGACATGTAGGAACCAATATCAACTATTACCACAAAACCGGAAATATTTTCAAATCATTGATAAATTCATTAAAATGTGAAACAATGAATATAACTACCTGTTTTGAAGGAATTTGTATATATTCATCTAATTAAGCACATCTGTTTGTTTAGCTGTTTTATTAAATGTAAAATAGCAGTTTAATGTTTTTCATATAAAAAAAACATCAACCTCCTTAACTTGGAAAATGCAAATGAGTTTTACCATAACCTTTTACTACAATTTTTAATTGTAACACAATGTTTCAGAAGTCACAACTAACTTTTCTTAAACATGAAATTACCCACAGTGATGCAATTACCTAAGGGTCATTCCAAGCAAATTTCAAGCAAAATTCTCTCTCTTTATATATATATTTGTGGCAGTTGTGGCAGATTGGATATTTTCACAGCATATGCATGTGTTCCTACAGAACAAATTTAAACACAAAAAAATACATGACTGGCTAACTTACTCATCATGTGGTCTAGATGCACCAATCAAAGACACTGTACCACTGGGGCAGATCAGGACAATATTCAATTTACCTCTGTGTGGATGGGTTATTTTTAGAGTTACCTGGACATTCTCCAAAATGAAAAGGTCATACCCTCCTATTTCCTCTTCAGTAACTGAAACATAAAGGTAAAATTATATCTCTTGTTTTCACATGTAAGTAAGGATAGGTAGGGACTTGGTCATGTGTAAATCACTTATAAAACAAGTCGGAATGCAAACTTCACTGACCCAGATCTATCAATGCAGTGTACTGGCAGACCTTGAACTGCAGGTACATTATGCCACGGCAGATCAGGATCTTTGTTGTTTGCAGTTTGACTAGACTTATTACTAAATATATATGGTAATTTCATATGAAACTTATGAATTAGATAATTTTCTATGCATTTTTGTATGTTTGTAAGAATAAGCGTCATAGTAGTTAAGAAGTATAAATTTCATACAAAATGCACCCAGTATGAAGATTCTACAGGAAAGAATACAACTGTCTCAATTACTGAGTTCAGTTGCATGAGGATGGAGAAAACGTTTTATATAATTTTATCTGTAGGGTTAGAGGTTGGAAATATGTTTATTAAACATAATTGTCATAATTGTTATAATTGTCACCATAAAAAATTGTGGCATTCAACCTCCCACCAACAGATTCAAACTGAACAGCCTATTATTGTGAAAGATAATGTAATCTCAGTTATATAAGATATATGAGAAATTTACCAATTTTTGAGTCATACACTAATGACTCATACATCAAATCCATCAGCTAACAACAGTGACTCTGATCAACTGTCATATAATGCACCTGCAGATCAGGTTTTATGTTGTTTGATCTAGTGGTTACTCCTAACACACTGTATATACCCAGATCTGCCCGCACATTATGGAACACCATATCTGGGTCTGTACAATCTCTAGTTGTTCAGTTGGGTTTGATATTATTTTTCAGCATCTGATCCTCTATACATGGCAAGCCACAGTATCCAATCAAATTAAGTTGTTCAAATTTGAACACGGTTCCTACGTGATCGAGACAAGGGGAACACACAACTTAAATGGACTCGTACCCATGTGTTTGTACTTTCACTCAAATGCTCCTGTACTGGTTTCTCCTTTTTATGTAGTCACACTTTTGATGCTAAATTTATAAAGTATCCTTTTAAACTCAAATACCTCCACCATTTTCGGGTGATATACAATACACTGCTGTTAAATGTTATTGGCTAGATTGCATTGCATACTAAGAGTGGTAGCTCACGAAATCCAACAGATGTCGCTAGGCCAAAGCACTAAAATATCTGCTCACCATGGTATAGATAGGGTTAAAATATCAGAACCTTGGCAAGTGAAGATGTCCAGGGCCCCAGTATGTAGCTCAATTTATATGTGAGAACAGACAGTAAATGAGATCAAATGATCCCGTTTATTGAAAAGATCCCAACTGTATGCAGTGTATTTAGAGCTTATGTGATAAATACAGTTCTTGTGACATCATTGTTGAGAATTAGCATTCACAGTATGTTAGATTTTTTAATATATTAAACACCAAACACAGAAACAATGAAAACGTACATGGCAGCCTCTAAAATATACCTAATTTTTCATTATTTCTTTATTAATATGAATTTAATCACAAAATCTATTGAGTTTTGCTTAGCAGTTGGATATTTGCAACACATTCTATTTACAATGATTCCATACATATTTGTGGGGGCCCTGAGTGGCCGAATGGTCTAAAGTGTTCTCTGTTACGGATCACTGCCATCTCACCTCTGTCTGCATGGGTTCGAGATCAGATTCGGCTAATGTGGGTGAAAGCTTGACAGTATCTTCTTGTGGGTCGGTGGTTCTTTTCGGTGGTTTTCACGGATTCTTCCTCCATCATTAATACTGGCCGCCATGTATAGCCTATCATGTGCTGAAAAATGGCATTAAACCCTACGACAATATATTTGTAATTTTAAAATTAAACAGTGACCAGTCTAACTGAGTTTAGGTATTCTAAATGCTTACTCCCATGGTAGTCTAACTCTTGGGTTAGTGAGGAGTATACAATCTTAAGTTCTTGATGTTTTTTTCTCACTGTTCAATTAGTGACACAATTTGCATAACTAACATGGCTTGCATATTTAAACTCATACTTCCTTATCAAAGGTCAAGGTGTTTGAGAATTACTTAGGCGATAAACACATCAGTTGACATTGAAGATTCAGTATGAACTAACTTCTTAGAATCTGTTCTGATCATCTCATGAATGAGCAAAATGCTTTTAATCCATGTTTAAAATTTACATTTACACCACACTGAACCGGTATGCAGTAGCCAATGCCTCATCCAACCTCATTAAGATAAAAATCGAACACAACACATGAAGATGTTCAAGCATCAACAAAGGTAAAACAAAGCACCCAACATTCAATACTTTTTCTAGACCTTAAAGCCAAATTTCATACTGTTTCAGGTCTGGAAATTAAACTCTTTTTCTCCAATACTTTTTCCAGAAATTCTAATCTTTCTTTGAACCATGTTAAGTAACTTTAAAAGGAATGTATTATTTATATGGTATTTTCTTCTTCATCATTTTCTACTAACATCAAAGAATGGAAATTAGTCTCACCTTTGTTCAGCTGAAACAAGTTGGTATACACAGAACAAATGTAGCATCAAAAAACAATCTCAGGAACCAAACACAAAACCAACTGAGTTCAATTAATTTCTGATGCTATGTAGGGAAAATCCAGTAGAACCTGTCTTGAGAGACCACCTCTTTTTCCAAAAAAGATATGGTCTCTCAAGAGAGGTGGTCTCTCATAACAGTGGTCTTTCATAAATTAATCTGTGATAGACAGTAGAACCCGTCTTGAAAGATCACTCCTTCTGCCAAAAAATAATGGTCTCTCAAGACAGGTGGTCTCTCATAACAGGTCATAACACTATATAATCATTAAATTTGCGCAGTGAGAGTGTGGTCTCTCAAGACAGGTGGTGTCACATTGCAGTGGTCTTTCAAGACAGGTTTTACTGTACATACCAATTACACTCAATTATAAGATGAATCCGACTGCAACCTTCTTGGACCCAGATCCGCTGTCTTATAAGGCTTCTGCAGATCTTGGTCTCTACAGTTTGTTAGAAGTAATCAATACAAAAACATAGATCCTGATCTTCCAGTGAATTAAATTTGCAGTTTGACTCAATATATATAAAAGTATTTACAGTACTGTGTTGAGTGCAGTCTATATGTGTTACCTATATGTGAGACAATGAGCGGAGAAGACGTATCCTTGGATATCTGTAGGCTAATGTCTTCCTGTTTGTAATTGAAAGAAGTCAGCCAAGGCACCATTTTCCACACCTGTACAAGAAGCAGAAAGAACAAAATTATATTTTTAATTTCAAACTTACCACTACATAATGTATTGACAGATCTGGGTCTATGCTAACTGCTCTTCTTAAATACACATGATCAGGCTGGTTTGATGCATGTTTTATTGATCAAAGATAAATTAAAAATGGGAAATGTGTATGCTGCAAGTGTAGTTTTTTGTTTTACTTACACAACAACATAGCAGTCTCACAGATAACAGTATGGAAAGGTTAATGTTTAGCAAAGAGTGAGTTTGTAATTTTTTAAATCCTAGGAATGGGATTATATGGCTACTGAGTTATCAGAATTACACATGACTCTCCACTCAATACCATTTGCTTCATGCATGGGTGCAATAGGAATTGCACAAGCTTATTACCATTCATTCCATGCATGGGTACATTACAAATGGCCCCAACTCACTACCAATGGAGCAGTCACCAGAAGTTAATCAACAAGGGCAATAACTATGTCCAAAATGAAGTACATGAGGCAAAAGTCACATCTATGTCTACGAAATAATGTTCCTATAAAATTGCAGCAGATTCTGTTGAATTTGTCTAGAGCTATAATTGTTTTTAAGGAACATCCCATATATTTAAAGTAGCTGACCTACAAGGGCCATAACTATAATGGTGTAGATGAAACAAAACTCAAAAGCACAACATGCATAAGACAATGTTCTTAACACATTCCATAAATGCTGTTGTTGGATAACTTTATGTCAGTTTTGGAGACAGGCATCTGTCCACATTCTTCTCTAACCAGAAATGAGTTTACTGACCCCTGTAACATTTAAACCATGCTTGTTGTAGTGTGGGATCCCTGTTACAGCTTTGGGCCCCACTCAAATCATCAATCCACTGACTGATACCCTTAATTATATTTGTTCTGAACTCCCATGGGGTAATTTTAGCCATATTCCAACACACAAAACCTTTTAACACCAGGCCTCTTAGACAATTCTGTTGATAGCAACAGTAAGAAAAAAAGAAGTTCCTGAAGGCAAGGTCTGGAAAATATCAACAGCTGCAACCAATCAGTAAAGACAATAGAGTACAAGAATTTCATGAGTTATTTGGACCAATCAGATTGAAATAAAGTGATATGTTAACATTCTAACATATGTGATCTATACACTTTACTAAACATGTTATCCTCTTACCTTAGCAGCACTGACCATTCTCCAAGCTTTCATTAGCCCAAACCCATGTTTGTGACTGTGCCAGAGTCCTGCACCATTTTTCTGCCATTGTGCCAGGTCTATATCCACCTAATGCATACAAGAACAGGAGAAAATGTGAACAGCAATGTAATTTCATCTTTATTCATGTATTATTTATCACCAGGGTACTTATAATTTCTAGATCATTTTCCCTTCAGCATAAAATTATAGCAATTTAAAGCTATTTTATTCATAATTATTAATGAACTAAAATTTCAAGTATTAATAAACTACACAAAAAATCAAACCCCAAAAACATAATTTAAACAAAACCTCAAACAACTCCAAAAACTCCAACTAAAAAGAAATTCTTAAAACAAATCCCACAAAACCAAATCTCACACAACCCAAAAACTCAAACAACACCAAAACTCAAACAACCAAAAACTCAAACCAAAAACTCAAAGAAAAAGGTTCAGCCCAAGCCACTTCAAGTTAACAATGCTATGGTGTATCTTTCTGTAAAAAAATAATGTATACCACTTATTTATGAATCAATTTCTGAGCATTGAACACTGAATTTCTAGCATTTCTAAACTGTCAATACCAGAATTGTATGCATTATCTTGATACAGATATGATTTTAAACAGCACATAGATACTTAATTCAGGTGGTTACTGCTGAAAAGAATATTTCCAGTGTGTGGACTATGTTGTATACTAATATCATATAACAAAAATATGTTTCTTCAAAATTAATTTCCCACTCATAAAAAATTAGGAGAACTTTAACTACTGCACAAATCCAGCCCTCCCAGATAACACTTTAGCTAAAACAAGAGCGAAAAGTTATCTGCCTACCTAGGTGGCGGCTGGGCAAAGTGATCTCCCCTTGGTACATGGATGGGCACCAGATACCAAGAATATTTTAGTTACTACTCCATTCATGCTGAGAAGGATGCTCTCACCATGACAGACTTTGCAAACATCTTCTACCAAGTTTATTGAAGTCCTACATTCACAAGTTAGAGGATTCTTCACTTAAAGAAAAGTATACTCATTTTATGTTTCTAATTTTTTTGGTTTCTATGACAACAAATTAAAGCACTTGCCATCACTTGCTGGTATCTATGTACTTGCACCAATTGCTTATGTGACTTCACAATTGTACTGGCTATAATTTTAACTTATATTTTTGTGCAAGTATATAGCAGGCTATAGGAAACTCTTAACATTTGACCAGATATATGCAGGTTAAGTTTTCTATACCAATGCTTTTAGCATCTGGTTGCCAAATTTCATTGATTCCTGTATAGGCCATCAAGTAGGCCATATATAGGCCATAGTTCCAACAAGGAGTTATAGGAAGCGATATTATCTATTGATGCTTCATTAGGCTGTCTACATGCACTTTATTAATTTTACCTGTGATCAATGTCATGGGCCTTTTACTAATTGCTTCATAATTATGTCACAGCACCTACATTGTATGGGGCTTCAGTTCCTTTTTTTATGCAGGTGTTTTTAGAAAACATGTTTATATTAATGTATAGCTTTCTCTCTGGTCGGATAAGTACAGGTCAGTTTTCTATACATGTTGTACTCAGTAGCATCTAACTCATGCACTGTTATAAGCGAAGCTTGAATGATTATTTATTTGTATGGAAATCTAACCAATTGGCCTTCCTAAAGGTAAGAGTTACTAAAAATGAGTTTTGCTTTCTAGCATGTCAATGTATATAATAAAAGCAATGCTTCAGTGCTTCTACCTGGTCAGGCAGTTAAAATCACAGTGTTACCTATCAGAATTATGGACCAAATGCATGGATCAAACCTCCTTCCATAACCCCTTCCAACCTCATCTTTTCTGTCTACATAATTTTGACAAAGGGCAGTTACTTTTGCTCACTTCCACACCTTGCCACCACTAGTCATCACCAATTTTAAGATGAGTGAGCTATGAACAAGGTTGCTTAAATAGCAGAGTGGATGGGAGGGTCTTAAAGTTATGTGATAAGCAAAGTATTCTTGGAGAAAGCAAATTTTGTAGTAAATTATGTTTCTCCGAGAATACTTACCCAATCACATTACTTTAGGGATATTAGCCTGCTACCTCGCGAATCCAGCCCTACCAAAAGACGAAAATTCGTCTTTCCTGTCTATGTCATATAGACAAAGGGCAATAATTCTTGCCCCTTACCTCCCCTTGCTACCCGCTAGGTGTCGCTGTTTCTTTAGTTTTTAAGCTGAGCGGTATATAAAACACGAGGATGCTCGCATGGCGGGGTGGTTGGGAGGGTTTCTTAGTAATGTGATTGGGTAAGTATTCTCGGAGAAACATAATTTACTACAAAATTTGCTTTCTCCTTTGAATACGTTCCCCAATCACATTACTTTAGGAGAATAAGTAATAGGAGGAGGGAATGCGGAGCATCCGACCTCCACCCCGGGTATCCTCTAGGGAATGATGGTTGGATTCCCCATGTGAATGATAACCCGGTCTCCTAATTTCCAATCAGCAACACAGCCCAGGGTCACGTGATATGTGACCCCTTTATACGGTTAAGAAGATAGTTATTGAAATCTTCTTACCTATGAAAATTTATCTGGCGAATCCAGCGAAGCTAATAGGCTGTGCTGATTGTTGCACATGGGTCTGGTGGGCGTCTGGGCTGCCCAACACCGGACCTACTAGAATCAATGTTTGCCTCTGCGAGAACAAACTTGAAGATAAAACTGTAGAAGGTTGACTCTGCATGTCAGCCAACAGCTTCTATAAGGTGACTGATTTGCGAATTCTCAGAGTACGCCGAGCGTATAACCCACTACAGCCATGACACAAGGGCTTGAATGGTGATATCTCATATCCCAGCTATCACCAGAAGAAAGAGGTGCTTGTATGTGACCTGACTCACCTCTATGCATTGAAATGGTGCTAGAGTGCGCAAACAGGATCTTACATGGCTGTTGATCCTGACTTATCTATAAAGAAAGCGAGCTAATGACGACTCGTTGATCGCCAATGTATGGTAATCTATTTTGGACTACGAAGCCTGGCTGCGTCAAGAGGACCATCAAACCCTCTGATTGGAACGGAAGAGAGTTCGGGTCACTAGAAAGGACATGTAACTCGCTCACCCTGCATGCTGAAGCTAGGACTACCAAGAAACCCAATTTGTATGATAGTAGCTTTAACTAATCGTGGGTTAAAGACTCAATACTGTCTGAATTGAGTCATGTTAAAACCCAGGACAGATTCCATTTGGAAACAGGGTGAGGGATATAAGTCGATTGAATTTTTAAAATGTCTAAAAGATCTGACAAATCTTTGTCATGGCTGATAGCACATGTACCAGAATGGCGGAATGTGTCTGATATCATGGAGCGGTAGCATTTGAGAATAACTGGAGCCAGCTGTTTCTCCTCGAAAAGCCAGAGAAAAGTTGGCCAGTTGAGGGATTGTGACACTCAGAGGAACAATGTGAATGATATGGTACCAGTCTCTGAAAACATGCCACTTGCCCTCGTAAACCTTCAGATTAGAGGGCCTTCTTGCTCTCGAGATTCTCTCCGCAATCAAAGATTTAAATTGTTTGTCTTGCAAGGCTGTCTGGACAAGAGCCAAGCTTGAACATAAAGACGGTCCGGACAGGGGTGAAACACCCCTGGCCGCGGTTGCTTGTGAATACTTGTGCTGACTGTAATCTTCCTGGGTAGATCTATCGCCTAGATTGAGTAGATCGGAGACCCAGGAGTTGTTCCATCTGAGAGGGGCAATCAGAACCATCTGACAGTTCTGACCCCTTAACTTCTGGATTAATTTCAGTACCAAGACCGTGGGAGGGTAGGAGAATGACCACAACCCTTCCCAGGTGATTGATCGAGCATCCACGACCCAAGCTTCTGGGTCTGGAACCTGTGAGATGAAAGGTGGAGAACTTGCGATTCCACCTTGTTGCAAAAGATCAATCATCGGACGTCCCCAAAGTGTGTCAATTGGAAGAAAGTCCGATTGATGGAGTGACCATTCTGTGTGAATGACTAGATAGAGTGTCAGCCAAGACATTGAGTCTGCCAAGAATGTGTCTGAATTGTACATTGAGGTGGAGATTGTCGAACCAATGTAGAAACTGCCAGTTCAGAATGCACAGGTCTGGTGATTGGTGTCCCCTTGTTTTGAGGCAAGGCACCACCACAATGTTGTCTGACATAATGAGGGCAGTTTGTAACAAGAGTTGATCCTGCCCGAAATGAAAGGCATTGATGACAGCCATTATTTCTGAAAGGTTGATGTGGAAAGGGGCTCGCCCCTGGCACCCACGTGCCGCTGACAGTATCGAAGTCCGGCAACAGGTGGGCACCCCAACCGTAGGTATTAGTGGCGGAACATACCGTTATCCCCGCTTGGGGTATCTCCTGAGTAATCCCTGTGGACAGCCTACAGGGGTTGTGCCATTGACTCAAGAATGATCGTATCTCTGGCGTGAGCATGACTGTTTTCTGGGATCGAAGGGACATGAAAAGGGCGCAATTACGCTAGCAACGTCCTTTGTAAAGGGCGCATAAAAGGACAGCTGAGCGGGATCAAGTCTGCTGCCGCATTAAATAATCCGAGGATCTGCAACTCTCTCGCTAAAATGCGCATCCTGTCGGAAACGGACTCTACGAGTGCAATTATCTGGATGATCGCAAACTCGAGGAAGCCTTACCAGATTCAGATCGGGAGAAACTCCACACCCAGATGGACCAAAATCCGGATTGGACAGAGATCAGACTTTATCCAGTTCACGAGAAAGCCTATATGATGTAAAGTGATATAAGATCGTTTCTGCCTTTGAGCAGAGTAGAACTTGACAGATGTTTCTGGAGGATGTCGTCCAAATATACTGCCGACGCAATAGATGAAGTCGAGCGGAACAGGGTGACGACGTAATCCATAACCTTGGTACTAGCCCAAGGGCTTAAATTAAGGCCAAAAGGTATGACATGGAACTGATAAGCCGAGTCCCGACAAGCACAACGGAGAATGTCCGCTACTCATGGGATAGGGACGTGAAATGTGCATCGGTCATATCTAGCCAGCTTATGATGGGGTTTAAGCGACGTGCCCTTCAGACATGCGTCACGACGTATCAGGTCTAGGTTGGCAGAAGCAGTCAGTGCATTGGCCATGGAATGGTGAGCTGCCCTGTTAAGAACCCTAGCTAACCTGGCCGTCGATTCCCAAGCATGTTCATTGCCAGATTTTTCAGCGATCCTGAAAATGGCTAGGGAGGCTAGGTCTAACAGTGAAGACGTAGCGACTACATTTCGAACCAGCTTGGACGTGGCATTGAACACAGTTTTGTCCACTTTATAAGACAATGCCGCAGACATATGGACTGCTGCCATATTTTATCCCGAGCCAGGACCTCAGTACTGAACGCATCGGAGTGAGATTTGTACCATCGACCTGAAAACGACGCTGGTACTTGGCTTTCAGAAAAGAACGCCTTAGCATTTCCTGGATCCCCTATACGTGTCGACAGACGGTCATTAATTTCCTTAATTTTTTGTCGACTGGGGAAGGAGGCGGAAGGATAGAGTCTCTTCCCCCTCATCCAGATCGACCGACGCTCTAACCCTATAGTCGGTAATGGCAGCAGGAGGTGGAGGGCATTCTGAAGGGGCCTTAACACCCTATAAATTTCCTCCACTGCGGCTTTGAAGCTGAACTCAGTCCGTTCCATAGTTGGATCTGCATACAGCTGATTTGCCTGCGATTCATCGCACTCACTATGTGCATAATCTTGCTCTGGTAAAGCATCCATATCGGGGTAATGCATACCAGGTGGCATAGATGACTCGATTCCGTAATCTCTGATAAAGGCATTCACTCTCCCTTGTGGATGAGCTGTTAGCCTATGGACGGCCGGCAATGCCGAATGAATTGATTGGCATATGTTTGGCCTGAACGTCTGCGACGGGCCGGCTATGACCGGCACCGACCGCTCGAATGGTCGGGTTGGATCGAGAGATTCATCGCCAACATCTGTGTCATGGTAGTGATATGTAACCGGTAGTACGGATTGACAGACGGAAACATCACTAGAATCATCGTCAATCCGATTTGTGCGGATTGCGGTATGATAAAAGTCCCCGTGCTGGTACAGCGGTACAGTCGGACGGACTGGTATATGACTAAAATCTCCATACGGTTGGACGACCGGTGCCTGTTGGGCTGGACGGCTGGAGCCGGATGGACTGTCAGTACCGGCAAGTGTCGGCTGGAAGCTTGGCTGGACGACCGGTGCCATTTGGGTTGAACGGTCATTGCCGGATCGACGCCCGGTGCCGGTTAGTGCCGGCTGGAAGGTCGGCTGGATGACCGGAGCCATATGGGCTGAACGGTCATTGCCGGATGGACGCCCGGTGCCGGTTGGAAGGTAATAATAATTACATAATGCTTATGTAGTGCGGCCAGCACTGTGCACCCATCTACCATTCGCTCAGAGGGAATGTTGGTCCTGGTACAGCTTGCATATCTGTACAGCATACCAGGTGACCTAGATGATGCAATTCTGTCATAATTGACACTTTCACTAAATCTCCCTTGTGGAGAAGCCGTGAACATATGGACGGACGGCACTAACGGCTGATTGAACTGGCGAATGGTCGGCCTGAAAGTCCTGTTCTGGTAAAGCTGCCATATCTGGGTAGCGCATACCAAGTGGCATAGATAACTCAATTCCGTCATCTCTGATAATGTCACTAATTCTCCCTTGTTTTAAAATCACACCGTCACGTATTTGACGTGACGGAAGGTGTACACCGGCAATACCGACTGATTTGTCTGGTATATGGTCGGCCGGAATGTCGGCGAAGGTCCGGCTATGACCGGCACCTGCCTCTCGAATGGTCTGATTGGACGGAGATACATCTATAACATCTCTCTCATGGTAGTGATATGTAACCAGTAGTACAGATTGACTGACGGGTACATCACTATAATCTCCGTAAATCCGATGTACAGCCGGTGCAGGTTGATGCCGGCTGGAAGACTGGTGCCATTTGGGCTGAACGGTCATTGCCGGATGGACGGCCGGTGCAGGCTGATGCCGGCTGGAAGGTCGGCTGCACGACCGGTGCCATTTGGGCTGAATGGTCGTTGCCGGATGGACGGCCGGTGCAGGTTGATGCCGGCTGGAAGGTCGGCTGGACGACCGGTGCCATTTGGGCTGAACGATCATTGCCGGATGGACGGCCGGTGTAGGTTGATGCTGGCTGGAAGGTCGGCTGGACGACCGGTGCCATTTGGGCTGAACGGTCGTTGCCGGTGCCGGTTGATGCCGGCTGGAAGGTCGGCTGGACGACCGGTGCCATTTGGGCTGAACGGTCATTGCCGGGTGGACGGCCGGTGCCTGTTGATGCAGGCTGGAAGGTCGGCTGGCCGGCCGGTGCCATTTGGGCTGAACGGCCGGTGCCTGTTGATGCAAGCTGGAAGGTCGGCTGGCCGTCCGGTGCCATTTGGGCTGAACGGACGGTGCCGGATGGACGGCTAGTGCCGGTTGGTGCCTGCTGAAGTGCCGGTTGAACTGACGGTGTCGGCTGGACGGACGGCTGGACAGCCGGCGAAAGTGCATAATAAAATTGATCCAATTGATCCAGCCTAGACTCCATGCGTCTGGACTTACAGGCCCGAAAGCCATGCACGGACCTGCGGTGAAATTTACATCCACTGGGCAGCCTAAACCATGTCAACATAATTTCCTCCATTTCCACATTGCCAACACCCATTTTGCCATTCATGCCTTCGTTGTCGACTTTGCTACTGAAACGACAAAAGAAGAGAACAAAGCACAAATTAAAAAATTCAGCATATTATTAATTCGATAATACTATAACCGTTATTAACGGAGTAGTCAAATTATTCTGTGCTATGTTAACTCTTAATGACAACACTAGTTATCGCCGTGAGCGTGTTGCAATATGTCGTTCAAGACGAAGTCTACTGAAACGAAAAGATGATAAACAAAGCACATTTAGCAATTCAACACGCCATTAGGTCGCTATTACCATAACCGTAACTAACGGAGGAAGCGAAATGATTTAGTGTCGCGTGAACTCGTGACTACAACACGAAATTCCGCCATTAAATAGTCGCAACTGGTTGTTCAGAGACGAAGTCTACTGAAACGGAAAAGAAGATAAACAAAGCACAAATTAACAATTCAGTACGCTATTAAGTCGCTATTCCATAACCGTAACTAACAGAGGAAGCGAAATGATTAAGTGTAGCGTGAATTCGTGACTACAACACGAAATTCCGCCATTAAATAGTCGCAACTGGTCGTTCAGAGACGAAGTCTACTGAAACGGAAAAGAAGATAAACAAAGCACAAATTAACAATTCAGTATGCTATTAAGTCGCTATTCCATAACCGTAACTAACGGAGGAAGCGAAATGATTAAGTGTCGCGTGAATTCGTGACTACAACACGAAGTCCGCCATTAAATAGTCGCAAATTGGTCGTTCAAAGACTTTTTTGAAGTCTACTGAAACGTCAAAGAAGATAAATAAAGCACAAATTATCAATGCAGCACGTTATTAGTCGCTAATATCGTAAACGTTACATACGGAATAAGCGAAATTATTGAGTGCTACATGTATTACATGCTAGTACCGCCATAAGCGTGCTTTTGACCACGTTGCAACCTGGTCCGAAGTCTAGAAAAGGTGACAAAGTCACTCAAATTGGAAAATATTGTAAAATAATGTATACGACCTGTAGAGGAATGATTATCCAACACAGTAATTCCAAATTTAACTTCGGATGGTCAGAATTTACACTAAGATGGCTTGGATTCATTGGAGGTCTAATTGTACGTGTTTTCGCGTACAGTGAAGCTAAAAAACTAAAGAAACAGCGACACCTAGCGGGTAGCAAGGGGAGGTAAGGGGCAAGAGTTATTGCCCTTTGTCTATATGACATAGACAGGAAAGACGAATTTTCGTCTTTTGGTAGGGCTGGATTCGCGAGGTAGCAGGCTAATATCCCTAAAGTAATGTGATTGGGGAACGTATTCAAAGGAGAAACATAATTTAGTATAAAACTTACTTCTCTGAATATATTCCTGAGCATCATGCCTTTACTTTTGATATCCTTCAAGGGAAGAGAAGTTTGGATTCCCCATGTGAACAAATAACCCACTCTAAAATGGAATGGACAACTTCGGTATTCATACCAGAAGCATAGTTGGATGGACAAATTTTTTAGTACAGTCCCAGTCCCATCCCCATATGCATGTGTAACCACCAGCTTGACTAAATGATGAATCTTCATTAAGATTCACAACCTTATAAATATATGAACCCATGTCTGGCTAAATTATCCTATTTGTCACAGAGATCACTGAAATCAAATCTGGGTTGGGACAGCTGGGCTGGCTGGCTGGCACAACTCAAGATGGTGAGATAGTACTACATACTGGATTGACTGGATCCCAAAAATACCCATGCACCTGGTCATACAAGCCTGGTGGCCTGGCTCAGACTTTTGGATGGACTTGCACCGACTGGACTGCCTAAATATTAAAAATGGGGGAACAATCCCCTAATGTATCCAAATTACCAGCTAATGATGGAAAGAGAGCAAAATTTGGCATGAAATCAGGACTTGCATCGCCATCTCCTGTACCAGTCATTGCATATGCTACTGAAATGGTGGCAATTCCAGCTCCAAGTGTGACATATCTGCAATCATCTACCACAAATATGATGGTGGAATGTGTCATCCTTCTGTACTTGGGGGTGATGGCAGCCTTTTAGAGTCCCCCACAACAATCACAATTGACTCTGTATTCAAATGTATACTTAATACAGTCGTACTAATTTTGCATGCTTTTCCCATCTTTTCTATGACTCTTTCTGATTTATGCAGAATGAGTATTAATTGTCTGAAAACCATGAAAACAATTTGGACTACAAATTGCACAAGATGCAAGAGGAAGAGGTACGTTTTGCACATGCCAGGCAGCACTTTCTCTTGCTTTGTAAGTTGGATTCCTGCTAAGTGGGACACACTGGAACTAGAACACTTGGACCCAATTAAGCAGCTGCCCCAATTATGCAAATAACACTCACTATGAACAGAGTACACAAACTTAAGACAGTATACACAAATACTTCAAAGCTAATAGGTATCAACAATAAATGTTGTACCCTGTTGTCTACAAAGACTAAATGCAAGAAAGTGATAAATTTCATAAAATATCCACCAAATTTTAAAAAAATAATGTATACCACTTATTTATGAATCAATTACTACTTCAAATAAATCTAAAATTTTGATTTCACACACAAAGACTTGGATCAATGGGAAGCTTATTCCATATGAATGGAAGCAAAGCTTAAAAACTGGCAACACCGAGTGGTAGCAAAGGAAGATATGTGTAAGAGTTACTGCTCTTTGCCACATGATATAGACCCCCCAAGAAAAGAATTTTTATCTTTAAGAACGGCTGGATGTTTGAGGTACACTGATTGATGATTTATTGATTTTTAACGGTGCACCAGCACTTTGAGGCTATTTAGCACCATACAATCGGTAATGTTTGAGATAGCAGTATTATACTCTTAATGTTAATTAGATTGGAGAATGTATCAAAGGAAAAAAAAAATCCAAAAGACATGGATGTCCCTGCAAATATAATGGAATTAAAAAGTGAAATATGGGTCATAAACCCATACAATTTTGGCCAATTTTTTTTATAAGACTGGACCTACTTAAGAAATATTTTGCAAAAGCAACAAGTTTTCACAATGGAAGCAACAAGCTTTCACAATTTCATCAAAACAGAAATCCTTATCTCTTTTTTCATGCACCTATTATAAGAAGAAAGGGCACATAATTTATGATTGCTATAGACTGAAAAATATGCATCACAATAAAAACTGAGCTCTTATTTTAAAGAGGTCTAGGTCACAGTTGTTAAGTCAAACAAACTCCAGTCTGATTTTATTATGGAGACTTAAGAACACCACTGGAATTCATTCAGAATACTCTGTACTTTTGGACATCTGATAGGACTTTTAGGATTATTTGGGATTTAAAAAACAATACAAAAAGTTTCTTTTACATTTTTATTTTGTATTATAGGGAAATAAACTTGTTGGCTTTGTTTTTTCTGTTACTTAGTTTAAGACCATAGAGTTGTAGCACCAGGGCTTGTGTTTTGTAAAATCCTGGTACTGTTGAGGACAGTTATCCACTCTCCTCAAATATTTACAACATTATCAATTATGGCACATCATCATTTACAGGACATGTCATATATATCAAAATGGCTGAAACTGTAAACATATAAGTGAAAGGAAACTGCCATGAAATCTGGAATAAAAATTGATAAGTTTGCTCAGGAAACATTTGGAAATTTTTATTTGAAAAATCGATCACTCTCATGGAAGTAATTTTAAGGAGCAAAGCAATATGTGGGAATGATTATGCTATTCAAAACACAAGCCCTGTAACACTATATATTTGTTTAAATAAATAGTTTACCTTTTGAGCTGTCAGTATGATAAGATACTGTACATCCCTCCATGTCAAACAAGGCTGTACTTCCAACATTAATGCTATTAAGCCAGCTGCTATTGGTGCTGCTGCACTGGTTCCTGTGTGGTCCACTGTGCAACCATTCCTGTCATCACGTATTTTTTTGGACAAATCTGTAGTAACCTGAAAGGAATATTCAAAACATACCTTTAATCACTTACATAAATGTAACGCATATCTGCTACAAATTAAAGCACTGGCAGAGACAGATCTATGTCCTGATATAAAAAGTCTGAAACTTAGCACAAAAGGTGTAATTAGCGCTGAAGCTTTGCTAATTATAAACCATACTTAAGGTCTTCTGATTCAGGTGAAATTATGCAAACATGTTCAGCATGCAATACTAATAAGTTAATTTTGAAACTGTTATACCTCAGACTCTGATTGGAATTAGGAAAGACTAAATATCAGAGTTCTGAGATTTAGTTCCATTTTTGTGCAGTTTCAGTCCTGGCTCCATGTTCTTAAAACATTTTAAGAATGGTACTCAAACTGAAGCAAAACAAATATAATTAGATATCATCATCATCATCATCATCATCATCATCATCAGTCTCTTGACCTAGTGTGGTCGTTGAGGCACTGTGCTGCTGAACATCTGACCAGTTCCCTCCACTTGACTCGATCATGTGCCAATGCCTGTGTCTCTGCAAAACTTTTCCTGGTCCATTCTGTGATGTTGTCACTCCACTTTTTTCTCTGTCTACCTCTCCTTCAACCACCTTGGACACTACCCTGCAGTACTGTTGTGGATAGACTGTTGGCTCTAGTGACATGGCCATACCATTTCAGCTTTCTCTTTTTGACAGTGGTGAGGAGGTCTTCATAATGGCCTAGTTTGTGCCTGATGGTGTTGCACACTTCTTCATTTGTGATGTGGTCCATGTAAGAGATGCCAAGGATGGTTCTGTAGCATCTCATTTCAAGTGCCTGAATTCTTCGTTGTAATTCTGCTGTCAGGGTCTAGGCCTCACATGAATACAGAAAGATTGAGATGACTAGTGCTCTCAATAGTTTTGATTTTAGTTTTCAGACATATGTTCTTGTCTCTCCCGATGGGTCTTAGCTTTGACATAGCTGCCGTTGTGCTGCTCATGACAAAATTTCTGCTCTTGATCCCTCTTCCGTGATTATGGAACCAAGATATTTAAATTGGCCCACTGTTTCCAGTTCCTGTTCTCTGACTTTAATCTTGGCTGAGATTTGTTTGCCACTGTTTGTCATCAGCTTTGTCTTCTTGGCACTTATCTCCATGTCAAATCTGGAAGATGTTTCATCTTGGTTCTTCACTAAGGTGGCAAGCTCATCTTCACTGCCTGCCAGCCCATCAATGTTGTCTGTAAAGCGGAGGTTGGTGATGTTAAGCCCTCCAATGCTGACTGTCCTACAGTGGTTTTCCAGGGCTTCGCTCATGATGAGCTCTAAGTAGATGTTGAATAGCGTGGGTGACAGGAGACAGCCTTGCCGTATTCCAACTGTAGTCTTGAACCAGTCCCCCACATTAGATATGATACAAAGCGTTTATTTATTTCATTAGGTAAGTTAATGATAAGAAGAACTGGAAAGATTTTAAGATTTATTTATTCCACTTAAGTTAACAGAATCTCAAAACTTCCAAACATTGCGCTTGCTAAGAAAATTTGAAAATACAAGGATCTTGCCACATCCTTTGACTTTCTGAGCATGAAATTCAATTTCAAGGTCCAATAACTTTGACATACTGTTAGCTTTAATATAAAAAAAAAGACAGAACGATACAAGTTAAAGAATTGTCTCAACTCGAGTACTTATATATATACTGCAAAATTTCTCTGATATACCTGAGAGCCAATAATTGTAACTAGGTAAGTCTATATTTATTTGTACAGATATTAGACTTCCTCAATTAGACCAATTTAGATTAAATTGCATTTAATTCCGAAAGAAATCAAACACTTTGTGCATTCATTGAAATGTGTTGCATTTTCATGACTTATTATTTTTAAAGGATATATTACCATCATCATCCTTCAAAGCCATAACATAGCTGTCAGAGAAATAATAATTTTATTCCATCAATATATTTATAATTTTCTTCTATGAGTCAATTTAGTTTTTCAATGTCCTGTGAAAATTAATGCACTGAAGCAAAAATTATTATTTACAATATTTCTTGTAGAGAATCCCCCACTGCTGAAGGTGACAGCTAACATGGAAGCACACTCCTCGGAGTAGAAAGGCATTTGACCCGTCTCATCGACAGCACCTAAACAACATAAACCAATATCAGTGACATGTATTATAGAACCAATATCAGTGACATGTATTATAAAACCAATATCAGTGACATGTATTATAAAACCAATATCAGTGACATGTATTATAAAACCAATATCAGTGACATGTATTATAAAACCAATATCAGTGACATGTATTATAAAACAAATATCAGTGACATGTATTATAAAACCAATATCAGTGACATGTATTATAAAACCAATATCAGTGACATGTATTATAAAACCAATATCAGTGACATGTATTAAAAAAACCAATATCAGTGACATGTATTATAAAACCAATATCAGTGACATGTATTATAAAACCAATATCAGTGACATGTATTATAAAACCAATATCAGTGACATGTATTATAAAACCAATATCAGTGACATGTATTATAAAACCAATATCAGTGACATGTATTATAAAACCAATATCAGTGACATGTATTATAAAACCAATATCAGTGACATGTATTATAAAACCAATATCAGTGACATGTATTATAAAACCAATATCAGTGACATGTATTAAAAAAACCAATATCAGTGACATGTATTATAAAACCAATATCAGTGACATGTATTATAAAACCAATATCAGTGACATGTATTATAAAACCAATATCAGTGACATGTATTATAAAACCAATATCAGTGACATGTATTATAAAACCTTTTCATCTCACCAGAAACACTCAAGATCAAAAGGCTATCAGTTATTATTATGAAAATGGAGACATTTTTGTCAACATAATTTACACTGTGTTTTCATTTATATCTGATTATTATTATAGTATGAATTTCATGGTGGTCGGCAATTAATAATCAAATTAGTCTTGGTTTACAGCAATGGCAACATTCATGCAAAACTAATACCCAATAATAAAATAATAAAAAATAAAGCGATACCCATTTATTGTCTCTACAAAAAGAAAAGTAAATCTAATGTTATTTCCTCAAGTTACTTGATGCCATTAATGAAAGCTGCCAATTCATTCATATCTAGACTATTATCATGTCTGGTTTTTTAATATTATCCTACAACTACTCATCTAGTCAGACTCCTTCAACCAATTTCTTTTGTTTTTGTACATACATGGACAATTTTGAACTGCCAAATGTCACTATGATTATATCCAAATCTCAATGACAATCAACATAAAATCACATGAAATTTGTTGATGGACAAATTTAATAATGAAATAATAACAATTCAATTTCCACAAACAACTTTCATGGTATAAGCATCAACTGCATGCAGCAGTCACAAAACATGAAATATGGAGAATTCACACACACACACACACACACACACACACACACACACACACAAGACAACATTCTTGTTCTTTTGATGGATAAAAAAGATACTTAAGTAATGTAATGGATTGCAGTCAGTAACTGAAACCTCAATATGACTAAATTTCCTTAGAATGCTCTTTCACCTACTCCACTTAGATATATTCCAAATACCCAGCAAAGTCAATGAACCAAGAAAAGTCAATGAACCAAAAAAAGTAAGTCACTGAACCAAGAAAAGTAACTCAATGAACCAAGAAAAGTAAGTCAATGAACCAAGAAAAGTAAGTCAATGAACCAAGAAAAGTAAGTCACTGTCATCTAATTTTGCCTGTGATGAATACTCTCCACATTATACATATATCTTTTATGAATGTGCCTGCAATAGTGTCAGAAAAATTCAACTAAACCTTAATGTTTATTACTATAATACCACCACCAATAACAACAACAATAACACCACCAATAACAACACTTAAGCCAAAAAGTGATATTTATATCTTGCCTTTACTTTACAGTTAAGATAAAACCTTTTAGAAGAAACTTTCTTAAATAATGAATGAAACAACTCTATCTCACCTATTGTCACTGTGTAGATTGAATTTGCATATCCATCATAATTACAGTTGTCTCCTTGACGACCTCCATTGCCACTAGCAACTACATAGATACTTCCATAACCATGCCGACCAAAGTCTATTCCATACTTCATTGCAGCCTGCAATTTAAAAAATGGGAAAGCAATTCATTATATTGTATAAATATTACTACTGTATCCAATGATTTATACATATTTTAATACACTGTAAATCTCACAATCTTGGTGTCATTCAATTTTAATCTGTTATGGCATGTTAGTAAGATAAGATATGAGTGGAGCAGCTATGTGCATAATAACTATAACTCTTTTCATAAACACATAAAATAAGATGTAGTCACTTTATAACAGTACAACGCATTAAGAAATTGAACATGGAAGTAATTGCTGTGAAAGATGTGCATCTAAAAGAAAAACTAAATTAAAAATCCCTGCAAGTCACTTAAAAAATTCAGTATCTTTTTTGCAGAAAGTCACTAATGAGAAAAAATATTACTTATTTGCATTAAGTTATTTTAAACAGTATTCTCAAAGCCATTCTTTTACTTCTTGGTTTATAAAATGCCATTCATGAAGCAATATCCACTAAAATCTAACTGCAGTTATAAAGATGCAGAAATATCCTTCTGCATTGTCATTAATAATATAACCATTTTATCACACAATTTAAAAATTAACAAAAATCTGGCAAAACTGATTAATTCACTAAAGTCACAATAAAACACTATGTGTACTGATATTTCATAATTTACAGTGTGTCCTACCTATACACCTACTAAAATGGACAGGCAGAAAGACAATGCAGCAAACAGGTGGCACATTTACATAAACATAAACACAGGAATAATAAATATTAATTTTTAAAAAAAGAAAAAAGAACAGAAATTCAACTGGTCCAGTTCAACTGGTTGGAACATACTGTTGCCATGTGATGAGGACCATCCACTGTCTTACCATCATCATCAGGGCCCCAACTGAAAGGAAATACACTTGGTCAATTAGAATACTAAAATGAAATCCAACTAATTTAACATTAATTCCAAGTGAACCTGAGATCTACCTGAAGGCTAAATTGCAGCTGTCCTTGAAATCTGGATTATATGGATGCTTAACGACACTTGAAGTGTTTTCTTTTTTTTTTAAGTTTTATAAGCCATATTTGGCATTATTTTTATAAACTTAAAATTGCATCCATGAAATGATGCTTTTTAAAAACATTTAACCAAATTCTGTTGAGAGGTTCAAAATAGAAGTTTCTTAATAGTTCTCATACAGATCAGGAAAACTGAAATTCAATAACTTTTCCAATTTTCAGATTTCAAGGACTCTTTATGAAGTATTCTACTTTCAAAACTTTGCAAATGTACATACAAAGAACAAAACAAAAACAATAAAGAAATACATAACCAGCTTCTCCTATGCAAACGACAGCAGTAACAAAGCATTTGATTAGTGAGAAACAGCATGCACCTGTTTTTTCTTTAGTCCATGCTTCTTTCCCTTTGCATGGCTACTTAGGGCAGCAATGCTGATTCTTGCAATTTTTTTTCTGGCACATTAAGCAAGCACTGTGTTTCTATGATGTACAATCACTTAACGAAGTCTTTGTCTTGCAGCTTACTAATATTGGATATGCACTTTCCAGGCATTTCATAATAATCACTTATTGAAATGTCACAAATGAACCTTTCTTACTTGGCAGAAAAAAATGAACTGAAAGGGTGCATTAATGACATCATATGGAAGGGACACTACGCACAATGATTTCTCCCATAAATTCTTATAATTGCTAGTAGATGAAAAAGAAAAAAATTCCCTTTAACCCTCACGCAATGTAAAATAAATGACTCAGAGCAAAACTTTCCATCACATTTTAGTTTTAAGCAAGATATCTTCAATTTAAAGACTTTCAATGATCTAAAAGTAAGTGAAAAATCAAACCTTTCAAGACGATGAAATGATGTGTTCTTCACAACTTTAAATGGCCCTTGATGACCATGTAAACCCTGCTTAATGTTGTTTTTTTAGTAACTGCTGCCATATTTGATAGCATATCAGCATCAAAGTGTACAAATGCAAAAAAATACCTTCATGCTTTCTGTCTAGTAAGTCCGATACTTTGTTAGTTTTTTTAAGACCAAGTAATTTAATGGGTTTTACACTTTTAGATCCTGTCAAATTTTGGGTTATCAGAAATGTGTTGTTTGAAATTTTCTGTCTTTAGAAATTATAGCTATATTTGATGGCATATCAGCTTTACCTGAACAATTTCTAAGACCTTTAAACCAGGAAGCGTTGTCAAATTTAGTCAGACTCTGTTGCATTAGAAGCATTAGGGACAGTATTCCAAAAGGGAATAAAGGAACATCCAACAATTAATTAATTGGACTATTTTCTGATAAATTGGTTTGTTTGTTTGTTTTTTATGGTTTAACGCCATTTTTCAGCACAATATAGGCTATACATGGCAGCCAGTATTAATGGTGGAGGAAGAAACCGGACAAGCCCCGGAAAGAACCACCGACCCACGAGAAGCTACTGGCAAGCTTTCTCACATAACTACATTTGCCGAATCTTAGAGTCGAACCCACGCAGACAGAGGTGAGATGGCAGTGGTCCGTAACGGACAGCGCTTTAGACCACTCGGCCACTCGGGGCCCCCTGATAAATTGGGTGAGAAGCTCAAATTCCTGGCTAGCTGTATCCTTCTTACATATGAAAGACCTTCACCTTCACTGCTTTGGTCTTAACTATATTGTATATTGATGTAAATAGCTGTCTTAGATTTACACACACTTCTTAATATATTGCCATCATATACAAATGTAGTGAGCATGATTTTATTTCTCTTAACACAGTTGTACATCTGCATGAATTCCACCTTAGAGAAAACTGATGTGTGAAAGTGTATCTCCATGACCTATCAAAATTCAGTAATTGAAAAAATGGCATCCACACTATTAGAATAATCACTGACACTATTAGAATAATCACTGACACTTTTTACTCTGCTGTGTGTAGAGATGTACACTGATGTATATCAATATCATCATGTTTTCTGTTATCACACACTGTATCAATTCAGTATGTATATCAATATCATCATGTTTTCTGTTATCACACACTGTATCAATTCAGTATGTATATCAATATCATCATGTTTTCTGTTATCACACACTGTATCAATTCAGTATATCACACACTGTATCAATTCAGTATGTATATCAATATCCTCATGTTTTCTGTTATCATACACTGTATCAATTCAGTATGTATATCAATATCATGTTTTCTGTTATCACACACTGTATCAATTCAGTATACCAATACATCTGCATCTTAAGTGTGATATCAATTTAATAGCACCTGAATGTGATGTACCATCTAATACATGAATAAAATTGAGAAAATCAAAGAATCAAAGACATTTATATTTCTTCAATAATGTACTAAAGATTGTGTTATGCTGACTCATAGAATCAAACAAAGATACCTGCAGCTATAGATGTCGTTAATTTGCATGAACTTGTTGAATGCTGTGGCTTCCAGGGCATCTGTCATAAGACCATCAAGAACTCGTATTCCTGCAAGAGAATGCAGTTTTATTACATACGATCTATACTCACTTGTAAGTATGATCCACTGCATAGAGATAGACCTCCATCACATAATACCATATATACCCACTTATAAGTCTGAACCACTGCATAGAGTAAGACCTGGCATCACATAATACCATATATACTCATTTATAAGTCTGATAAACTGCATAGAGTAAGACCTGACATCAGATAATGCATCAGCAGATGTATGCAGTTTGTAAGAAGTAATCAGTAATCTATATGTATGGGTTTAAAATTAGTATTATTATTAACAGAAGAAGTAAATATGTTTATTTGGGTCAAATTTTTGGAAGTTCCTAAGTAAATTATACATACTCCTGGTTATTGTTTTGTAAACATCAGGATTATTCTAGAAGGTTATTTTCCATTAGGTAATTATTTTTATAGAAAATGCTAATTGCGACATAAGGTCAAGTAGAGAATTAAATAATCTTGCAAATGTGAGGATTTGGTCATTTGTGCTTTAAGATTTAGCAGAATCAAGTTTTATGTTGTGTCCAGTACTTTTTACATTTCAGGCTGGAATCTTTATATTCAAATTATTGAATTCAAGTGATTATTTTCTCTGGAAAAAGAAAAGTGCTCTGATAAAAGTCTTGAATAGAGACATTATCTGGAATTTATAATGAATTGAAACCTGGAATTATAATACTGTTATTCAACAAAATACTGTTGACACATTGCACTCTATAAGATATTAGAAACATCATTGACTTCAGTTTTTGGTCTTGTACACAGTTTTATTCAGGACTTTAAATTACCAGGACTTGTGTCTGTAATTCTTGGATTATTTTTGGATTTAATTCACAATATCGTACATCCTTTTTCTTATTCTCACTTTGTATTTTAGAGATAAATTATTTGCTAAATTTTACAATGCTTATTGTCTTTCACTCTTTTCTGTTACTTATTTGAAGACCAAAGACTCTTACTGCAATCAAAACTTGATCTGAATTTCGGTCTACAGTACTTAAGAAATAAATTGAGAACTTTGCATTTTAAGACTGTCCAAGAGTGCTAATTTAAGTTGTAGGACTCTATGGTATAATCTAAACATCATACAAAATGAAATTAAAATAAAAGGAGTTTTGATTGTAGCTTTTACTTCTTTCCACTGGATCTGCTGCAATGTTAGAAAAGATGCAACCAAAGAAGTGTCCAGATGAATATAAGAATGAATTTCTGTCAATAAAAAGAACAATATTACTCATTTTTAATCAAAAATACAATACTTGGTCTAAGTTGCTGAATCTGGCTTTTATTCCTTTTTCTGTCTTTCCTTTCTTTATGCTGAGTGTAATACACTGAAAAATCTGTTAAGAGTAAATACAGAAACTGTAAATAAAGTAAAAGACAATTAAAATGCATTGCTCAAAATGTTAATAAGATATCATCAAATCAGCAATGAATAATGATGCACTGATTGTCATGTGATTATGATATCGTCAAATAAGCATAGAGTAATCAGGCATCGATCGAAATGCTAGTATGATATCATTATACAATTATCAAATTACTATAATGACATCATGTAGGAAACGTAACAGTCAACTGAATCAGGATAAGGATTTTCCACATGGGTATTCTACCTTGAAAATTTACATCCATACTGATAGGTGTAAGAAAATGATTGGCATTACCTGACACTCTGGACCCATAGGCCACTCCCACTCCACAGACATTATTTGGAACTGCAGCAATCTCTCCTGCACATCTGGTACCATGGTGGTTTGACTCTGTAAATTAAATTTTTTTAAAAATAAAATTGTATCATATAGACTCTTTGCAAGGCACAGATCTTGTACAATAGCAGGCATCCACATAAATAATAGCAGTATACATTACACACCCATATACAACATGCCCATGAGATACATGAGCCGAGCCAAGCTGGATGAAAAAGTATAAATATATGTTATGCAGTCAGGAAATCGAGGTTTTTCTCAACTTATTGAAGACATGTACAAAATAATGGGAAACAAGTCCATTATGTTTTTAACCATATTTAACTGACAAATCGTCAATATCATTTTTCTAACCTAAGAATGGCTGGCATGGCCCTCCAATGTTCAGAGATGATCATTACATGAATGCTTATAAGCTGAGACCAACTTCAAGCAACACAGACCCTTACCTGCGGTCACATAATGTGCTGACAGATCAGGGTCTGTAATGTTTGTGTACTCATAAGAAACTGTACAGACCCAGATCTGCTGGCACATAATGTCATGGCCAATCTTCATCTGTGCAGTTGGACTACAATAATAATTGAGTATATATGGTATGCACTTGGAATATATACAATATATACACAAATATATACATATTAAAAGATGTCCATAATATTCAAATAAACAATACTCAATTTTGTTGTTGCTGTTGTTGTTGTTGTTTGGGGTTTAATGCCATTTTTCAAGTGCAAGATAGGCTATATATGGCTGCCAGTAAAAAATCTAGTGAAGGAAGATAATGGGAAGAGATGGGAAAGAACCACAAACCCACAGGAAGCTACGGGGTGCTTTTTCACATACCAACACTGGCACAGAGCCTGAGACTTAAACCACAAGTACAAAAGTAAGATGGCATTGATCAGCAAAGGTGAGTGCTTTAGACCACTCAGCCACCCAGGGCCTCACTCAATTTTGTAAATACAAGTTGGAAAGAACTACATACAGTATGTAATATTTTAGAAAACAACACTGTCTATTTGAGAACAAGCAACATACCATTTCCAAATCTGTTTGGGACTTAATAACATGTACAACTACAGAAATCTGACTGACATTGAGCCAGACCATGTTTTGCTGACCTTTCAATTCTAGTCAAATTACAGCTTTCATATTTATGAAAGTAAAAAACTTTATTCAGAAACATCAGCAAAACTTAAACTTTCATAGATGCATTTCAGATAAACTTTTTTTATAAGTAGAGGTCAGTTTTATTCAGATTGTAAAATGTCCATATAAAACTAGAAATATATTTTTTTTTTAAAGCATACACATGTTCTTTTTAACATTAGAAAATTCAAAGTTGCTTCTGTAACCACTTTTACCTT
Source organism: Unio pictorum (assembly GCA_030141615.1). Classification (NCBI taxonomy): domain Eukaryota; kingdom Metazoa; phylum Mollusca; class Bivalvia; order Unionida; family Unionidae; genus Unio; species Unio pictorum. The sequence continues at coordinate 351,117 of JARLTB010000207.1, read as the reverse complement.
TGGAAGCATCTGGCATTGGATCACTGTCATCTGAATTTAGGTCCCAGCTTCCAGCTGCATTGTAGTTCTTCATTATGTCTGAATTATTCCATTCCAAACCTTGAAAATATGAGAAGGTGCAATGGATGAATTAAAGAATGCATTAATTAAAATTCTAAAAATAGCAACATCACTATAAAAGAAGCTGAATATAATATAATCTGCATATTTTTGGCTATTTCACCATACGATAAGGGAACAAATATTTCATGCAAGAATCAAACTATCAACTACCTCAACCATGATGGTCTGAACTAGCCCAAACATGAAGTGTGATGAGTCTATGTTCTTAAAATAAGTAACAGAAAAGAGTCAAAGAAAACACGCTTTAACGCCATTTTCAACACAAGATAGGCATGGCAGCCAGTATAAATGATGGAGGAAGAACCTGAGAAAGCTCTGGAAAGAACTATTGACCCACGAGAAGCTACAGACAAGCTTTATCACATAACTATAGTAGCTAAATCCAAGATTTGAACCGACACAAACAGAGGTGAGATAGTAGTGATCCACAGCAGTGAGCGCTTTAGACCACTCTGCCATTTGGGGCCCCCTAACAAGCTTTGTAAAATTTAACAATTTTTTTTCCCTAGAATACAAAGTGAACAATGAGAAAAAAGAACTTATGTAATTGCAAATTAAATCCAAAACTAATCCAAGAATTAGACACAAGATCTAGTAATAAAAATTTGTGAATAAAACTCAGTTCAAGTCCCAATGAGATCCAAAATGGAAGGCGATGACATATGTTATAACCTGCAAAGTGCTGATGTGTCAACAGTCTCTTGTTAAATCACAGAAATATTATTCTATGTTTGAATATACATGTATTATAAAAATTCCAATGAATGTCTTTATTCAAGAATTTTGTCAGAGCACGTTTGTATTTCCAGAGAAAATAATCAGTTAGCACCAGTATTGAGCCATTCCATAAAAATTAACAAATTTGTCTGGTCTTTCCATATGCCAATGAGATAAAGGGAATAGATTTTTACCAACATATCCCCCTTAAACAAGAGTCTATGTGGTTACATATGAACCAGATGTTTACCAGTTTTAAACTAGCAATACATCAAATAGACCACTCACATTTGTGGTGAGGTGTGGAAGAACTATAAAGTAAACATGCAAATATTCTTGAAGAAATATAATTTCAATTCAACAATGTTAAATTATCAGTATTAGCAGGAGGAAATGAGAAGCATCCTGCCTCACCATTTGAGGGAAGAATGGCTGGAATCTAGTTTTGTTCCATGAAAATTTTTGTACCATGGCATTTCTGAATATACTGTGATAATAACATGATGTGCCACAATTATATAAGGGACCCACAATACAATGTTAAACTGTCTTATAAGAGGTCATCTATAAACTATAACTAAAATGGAATGGTCAAGTTTACAGTATATATGACACCCTGGAAAATACATTGTGTTCACATTGGAGAGTTTGTTGATAAAAATATGAAATACTGACAATGAAGCCTACAGGTTACTAGGTACACTATTGATATAGTATGCAGGAAAACTCAGAGTGGGACCAACAGCTGAGCAAGATATCTTTTATTTAGTAGACTAGAGTTATGTAAAATTCAAGCAGAAAATAAAATGCTCTGCTGAAATCTTAAAATGATTCTTGATCTTTTAACATAAAATCATATGTCAATAAATTACATATTTTCTTTTTTAATCCAAACAGTTGGATTTGGCTTTAGAAGAGAGATTATAATAACACTTCTATGATTGTGAATGACAGCTTTTTTTTCTCTTAGCTACAAAGCCTGGATACATTATTAGGATTACTAAAACATCTGCTCTGAACAGGAGCATTCAGTGCAATGAAATGGGCATTCAATTTACTTACTCTGCATGCTGAAGTTAAAGATATCAAAAAGCACATCAAGTATGATAACATCTTTAGCAATTTTTTGGGCCAACAGAAAGATTGGTGCACCAGTCCCTTGTAAACCTTAAAAGTGGCTAACTTTCTAGCTTATCAGATTCTCTGCCACAACTAAATGCTAAACTTCCTTTCTTCACAAGGCTCTCTCAACAAAGAGCCAGGCATGATGGAAAAGTCTGTCTGGGTTGGGATGATACACATGAGATATTGACTGTTTGAGCTTGCTTGGCCTCACAAGGAAAGTTAATCTCAACACTTCCCAGCAATTTGTCTAACTAGGCCTAAAGTTCTGACCAATCTCAACCTCGCTCATCTCACTCCTGTACTTATGGTGTAGATTACTGAAGCTGGTTTACTGAATTGATGGACTTAATGTCACTAAACATCCTAATGCAACTAAATGAACTGACTCATTCACTGGATCTCTGCATAACTTGGCATATCATGGAATAACCAGTCAATATGCAGCACATCACACAGACCTTGGTCTCCAATTAACAAGTGCAGTTTACCCAATGGCTGTACTGGCAAGTCAGAAGCCAGACTGACAGCATACAGAATGGAACCGATGGAGCATCAAACCCAACAAATGTCCCAGGACTTACAAACCTGAAGACCACATTTTGATAGGTTGAGGGACTTACACCCACTGGGCTGAGGATATAAAATAGGACAAACTCCCTTTAATTCTATGCAATTACTGGAGGTTGTGTTGCTTTCTCTTGACTGAAACTTCACTGATCTCTTCAAGCTTCCACATACAACCATGGACTAAAATCCTTTGAATACTGCAGTAAGAAATGGATTAAGAGACTGTGCAAGTTAGAAATGAATATCTTTGTTGACTTGGGCACATAACATCATCAGAAATGCCAGAAACAAGAAAATAATCAACTGGAAATAAACCAAATATGTTCACATACAACAATAACACTGGAAAAGTACTTTGTGCAAGAGAGATATGTGCCAATGACTTTGGCACACAACATCATCATTCTGAATTTGAAATGACAAGACTGACAAAAATGTCAGAAAATAACCCAAAGGTATTCAAATATAATATTACCCACAAAGCGAAAAATACATGCGGTGTGCATGAATTAAAAACCAAAAATGAGAACCAATGATTCCTTAGAGAGCATAAGTTCAGCATAAAATAAGTCCACATCTGCAAAACAATTCACATAAATATTGATGAACAATAAGAAATAATATAACAAGCAGCAACTACATTAATATACAATACTATATCAACTTTCTAGATAGGTGGTTCCCAACCTTTTTTGGCAACCAGCCTAAAATATATTTTTCTGAGCTTCACAACCTCGTTTCCACATTTCAAAAAATTCAGCAACCTTAAAAAATTAAAACCCTGTTGACTCTCCACAACCCTCCAGTAGGACCGTGATTTGGTTCACCAACAATCTGCACCATCAACCACTACTCCAGATGGATATTCCAGGATTTTTCAGGGTGTATGATTGCATGAATCATGCAAAATATATAGCGATAAATGACAACTTCCACAAATTAGTATAAAAAGTCTCATCTATGAAAATGTGCTTGATGAAGTATATCATTTTTATTTAACCATTTTTGTCGTGACATCTGTTTTACGCATATGGGGTCTTCAAGCATGAGAGAAATGGTTGTTAAACTAAATTTGATTGGCATCATGTGCCCTGTAATAAGGCGTAGTATAAACCCTCTATGAAGGAAGTTTTACAAATATGTGTATAAAACTTGGCAACTAAGAAAACCCATAATGTACGACTCCTGGCATGGTTCATTACGATTTTGTTCGCCAAATACTCCTTGGTAATAGTGATGATGATAATAGTTGTTAAAGTGATAAAGTATATTGGATTATTGTTAATGGAGGTAACAGTGATTTATTTTAAGCCCAAAAATGGTGTTAAATACAAGCAAGATGAACATGTTCAATGGACAAAAATAAAGGACAAGACAACAGTCTCCATATCAGAGGTATTTCAAAATTAAATGTAGAAACAGCAGAATACTGAGCCTAATTAAAATACAGCCAATTTAAAAGTAGAATGCAATTTTAATTCCCCCCCCCCATCAATTTAAATAATAATAAAAAAAATGAAATTAAGAAGTAAAGATATTTATTTTATGGAAAGCCATCAAGTGTATCGATATGTATCATATCATAGACTGTGTATCATGAATCAAATCTATACAAGGCACGGGTGTTATCATTTCAGCCCCACCACAAAGCAATGATAAGGGAGAAGGGCTGGCTTAAGCAGGTGGTGGAGAATAATTCCTAATGTTAATGTGATCAATCAATGTATTCATTTGCATAACTTTGCAGGCATAGAGCCCTAAACACTAAGTAACTTTGGACTTGTAAAGCAGAATGACCTGTGGACTTTGAAAGTTGATAACTTTGCCCACATTAAAGATATATGTCTGGATTTGGTATCAAAATAAAGGTTAAAAGTCAACATGAATGACTAATTCAAAAAAATGTGCATATCCATTATAACTTTTAAAATACAGGTGCAAACAGGTAACACAACAGGTAAAATGCACATGCAATTTTTTATTTATCATATTACATGAATAATATTTTCAAACACTTCATCTAAATCAAAGATTTCAAAGTATTCAAAAGCTTTTCTGGAGCCATCTAACACTTCGATGGGTCCAACTCTCTCAGAAAACTGAAATAAATCCCTTTGGTTCCCACTTCCTCTGGTTCAAAATCTTCAAAGTCCTCTTTATTGTCATCAGTGTCACCAACAAGCACATTCAATTGAATCTCCAAATATTTTCTCTCATTTTCAATCAACTGTGTTAGGTCAAAACAGCTAAATATTTTGATAATTCATAATCTGACACTCCATTCTCATCTTGCTTCGAACTCTGACATTTTGAATAGAAATTCACCGATCGAAAACATGCTCAAAATGTGCCTGCTTGCATCGAGATTTCTAGATAAATTCAAGCTTATCTTATGAGATAATCCAAGTATAATATCTACATTATATAAAGAAGTTCTTAGAGGTATCTCAAAATTTATGTAGTCTGGTACTATGACTTTAAATAAGCACACTGCCCCAGACTGGTAAAGCGGTCCAAAAGGGTTTACAGACTTATTTCCCCATGACCGGAAAACCAGTCTACAGTGATGAAAGGGTTAATGGATATGGGTAAAACAAATTCATATAAACTAAACTTTCAGTGTGTGTGTCATGTGTGATTAGGATTTTTAACATAACTATAACAATTTTTTAGTCATATGGCTACGATGTCTGCAGTGAGGCAGTTTATAGCGATGTCTAGCACTACAACATCATGTCGCAGACATGTAGCATTATGTCCCACCTAGTCCTATTATCGTAACACCAGCCCAACCAGTAATAACACTAACCTCTTAATGCTGAGCATCCAAGCAAGGCAGCTGTTAGTACCATTTTTTAAAGTCTTTGGTATGACTTGGCTGGGGATCAAACACATGACCTCTCGCTTCTGCGGTGGATGCTCTAACCACTAGACCACAGGAAAAGTCACTTTTAGTGTAATGCATTTACTGATGACAGCCTCAGAATACCTACCATCATCCACTACAGCTACTGTAACACCCTTTCCTGTCACGCCAAGATCCCAAACTCCAGTAACATTAATATCCATGTTATCGTTAACGGTATTGCGCTGAAAGAGAAGAAAGGAAAACCATGATGTGATCAATGATTGTCACCGCCCTACAAAGCACTTAGTGGCTTCCATCAGCTATTGTAAACATTCATTATCATGAAGTGATTGTCACCACCCTACAAAGCACTTAGTAGCTTCCATTAGCTATTGTAAACATTCATTATCATGATGTGATTGTTGCCACCCTACAAAGCACTTTGTGGCTTCCATTAGTCTTTGGTATGACTTGGTCAGAGTTCAAACCAGCAACCTCCAGCATACAAGACAAATGCTCTAACCACAAAACCACTGGAACGGTTAGGAGGGGTAGCAGTAAGATTTTCAAGAACATCACAGGTGGTGATATTGGAGATCATGTGAGCACACTATTTAAGACCAACTAGATACCATAAAAACACATGCAGACTATCCATTCATGTGAAGAAGCAATCAATAATATTTTTAAGATAGCTGCTGTGGTAGCAGTATTGGATGTTATTGGATTATTGGATGTTAGACTGGTACCAGTCTTAATCAGGATCAACTAGACATTATAAGAAGTCTTTTAGTGAAAAACTCATGCTAATACAACCATCCGTTCAGATGGAATAGTGATAACCAGATTTTCAAGCAGGCACAATTTCCAACTAAACATGACAAGAAGTCATCTGTTGAAAATCCCATACAAATATGACTTTCCATTCAGAGAGAACAACGAAAACAAGATTGGTACTATTTTCATTTAGAACTAACCAGACACCCAAAAAAGTCTTTCAGTGAAAATACCACACTCATCTGATCATCTATTCAGGAAGATTAGATATAACACAATTTTCAAGATGGATGCTGTGATGGTCATATTAGTTTTTTTTTTTTTTTACTTGACATCATTTTCATCTAGACATGATAACAAGTCTTCTAGTGAAAACCCTGTCATCTAGACATGATAACAAGTCTTCTAGTGAAAACCCTATGTCATCTCGACATCATAACAAGTCTTCTAGTAAACCCTATGTCATCTCAACATGATAACAAGTCTTCTAGTGAAAACCCTGTCATCTAGACATGATAACAAGTCTTCTAGTGAAAACCCTATGTTATCTAGACATCACAACAAGTCTTCTAGTGAAAGCCCTATGTTATCTAGACATCATAACAAGTCTTCTAGTGAAAACCCTATATCGATATGACTTTCCGTTCTGGAGATGCAATAACAAAATTTTCAAGATGGCTGCCTTAGCAAATATACTGGATTTTGGATCAGAATCACTTTCCTTTAGGACCAACTGGACAACAAGAGAGTCTTTTAGTAAATCCAATGTTCATCCATATATGATTCTCCTCTCAGAAAGAGCAGTGATAACAAGATTTTGAAGATGGCCACTGGGCAGCCATATTGGATCTACAAGCAGAACCAACCATACACCATAAGAAGTGAAAACTAATAGGACCTTCTAATCAGGAGAAGTGATTGTACGACTTTTCTGAAGGTGGCTGCAGTGGTTACACTGGATATCAGATTACGACCGAGACATCGTATATATCTTTAGAGAAAAAACCCTGTTGATATTACCATTCACTCACGAGATATAGCAATAACAAGATTTTCAAGATGGCAGTCATCATCATCTATATAGCACAAGTCATATGCATGCCCATTTTAAAATTTAAATTTAAACTCATTTTAAATTAAAAATAAATTGTTCTTTAAAATTTTAACTCTAATTTTCCTTAGTCAAAGTCTATTCAATCCTGATTATTGAATTCTCTGCACATTAATCGTCATCAAAATACTTTCCAGATGAAAATTATCTATCACAAAAGACTTTTACAATGGCAGCCATGTAGTAAACTTGGGTAAAAAATAAGAGCGCATCGAGTGGAATCGTCACAATCTAGGGTAGTACAAATTTGTTTATCAATATGCATATGCATGCTTTCATTGTGACATCACAGTGATCACACCACGTGACATTTAATCCAGTTTGTAACTTTAGGTTCATTACGTCCAAAAATGTCTACATACTTTACCATTGATTTTGCTGCAAGCAACTCTAAATAATTACCTTCCAAAGTAATATGGGTGTATACGAATCGAAATGAAATGAACACTTGCCACTTAAAGGTATGTAGAATCAAATTCTAAAAAATTATACCCTTTACTGAAATTGCTGGAGTTGAATGCCTACATGACCCATGTGACTTGTACTACTGGGCCAACCAGAACTTGGGTTTTTGAGATGCAGCAATAACAGACTACAGCCAACAGTCTATCCACAACAGTACTGCAGGGTAGTGTCAAAGGTGGTAGAAGGAGAGGTAGACAGAGAAAAAAGTGGAGTGACAACATCACAGAATGGACCAGGAAAAGTTTTGCAGAGACACAGGCATTGGCACGTGATCATGACAAGTGGAGGAACTGGTCAGATGTTAAGCAGCACAGTGCCTCAATGACCACACTAGGTCAAGAAGCTGGTGATGATGAATAACAGACAGATGGACAGTAGATAACAGTCCAGCTGATAAGCACTCAGTCTTTTACCATTTACACTAAAACCTTTAAAGACTAGTTGCACTGCTGTGTACTGAACAGATGGACACAATGATTACTACATATGTACACCTGCCATGCTGTGACAGGGCTGCAAACAGATATAATTATGAGATAAAAAAACAAGAAGTAAATTTAATGATTCTAGAATCATAACACAACCAGGTGTGGGGGGGGGGGCCGAGTTTTTTTTTTTTTTTTTGTATGTAAAATATGAGGTACAAAAATACATGCCAAAACTTACCAGGTGCCACTGATTTGGATAGTATGGGTCACTGAAAGTCATCCTGCGTTTGCTACGTTGTAGAATCTTCTGATTGCTATGCCATTCAATATCAACATGGTTGTCAAGTCCCTTCTCAATCTGTGATATTTTCCGCTTAAAATGATGGCTTCCTATTTCCAATAAATGTGCTTGATGTATTCTGTTTAAGTCCACTTTCCTTTCCCTCGTGTATGAATTTTTGTGTTTAGTATACCCAAGGTAATTATCTCTGTCAGTCAATGTATACAATTTATTATCTGGTGTAGTAAAATCATTAGTATCGTTAATCTTTGTAAAAAAATTGTAAGAAAAGAAATAGTGACCCTTGAACTCTCCAACCTGACCTAGGTTTATGAGATCAAGGTCTCTGGCAATTCTATCAGCTCTGTCATGGATTTTCCTTGAATCCGTGAGGTCTGTTTGATTAAAATTGATTTTTATGATCCAAAGTAATGTTTTATTGAAATGATCTACATGACTTGATTGTTTTAATTTCTTCGAGATTTTTGACAACACAAAGCTACCGTGTATCAAATAAAGATGAATTAGGACAAAATTTACAGAGAAAATCACCAAGTATATCCTTGCTTGCCCCCATGGTAACATCATTAAGTTTACATGACCTGAAATAAAAAGAATTTACAACTGCAATTTTAAATGACAAATTTAAGCTGTACTGTTCTTCACAGATCAATCCATACAGCATGTAAATTCCTGCATTCAAACAGTTTAATCGAAAATATTGCCCTCTGTGGACAGGCTTCCTCTACAAAGATGTGCAATATGTAAATACCATATTTGCCAGCAAATATGTCGATGGAGATTATAAGTCGAATAAGCAAATTTGGTAAATTTTCTATCCTTCATCCATATACAAGTCAATGCCAAGGATAAGACAAGGCCAGATCGACACATCAGCTCTTTCTATTTCATTTTGTTCCACACACCATCATGAATTTTATCCTATCTGTAACTCAATAACCTTTCCGGTCAGGATCATTAAATGTAAAGAAAAGTACCCAATTTGTATAACACAAATTATTTTAAATGTATTATATACTTTTAGCTACATATAATTATACTGACCTGAAAATTTATTGATTTACAGATAGGATAAAATATTGCGATGCTTTGTGGAATTAAACAATAACATTTGGTTTCATATATATTAAAGGTTTCACCGTATCAGGGGTCACACTACCTGGCAAAGTGGGCGACTCAGTTGTCTAAAAGGTCTAAAGCAAAAATGACTTTGCCCTGTGACTTATTTTTTTTAGAGGAACATTGAATGACCATCCTTTTTAAGTAGCTCCCTAACCTTGGCCAGGATAGTTCCAGTGTTATGTTATATACAGCTCAAAGCGAGATGTACACTTTAAGCCATCAAATATAGCTGGTGTTGGTATCATTTACACTGACAAACTTTTGCACATTCACAGGCAAGTGTTTTGATAGCTATTAACCGTTAACTATTTCCTGAGAAAGTTACAAACTATTTCTGCCCGATGTCTGCAAGTTAGACATTGATGATAAAAACATTCAAACTTGTGCTTCAAAACTTAAATTTTTATAAATAGCAATTTTAATTTTAAGAATAGAATCAGTAATATAAATTAAATTGCCATGTGTACATTATTTTCTTTACAAAAATCTGTTTGGAACCGTAATGACCGACATCGCTGTTCTAGGAAGTACCATTTTATTAGCCTGTGTCTTTTCATTAACCATTGGGCAAATATATTCTGGATAATAAACAATTTGAATAAAATCGAGACCAAATATTATGTTATTAAAGATATAGCTTTAAAATTCAAATTATGTTGGTCATAAATATACAGGACAGTGCTATGTTGTGGAATTCGACAAGACGGTCTACGGTCAAGGCAGTATTCTGAGTTTACCCAATTTTTTTTGAAAATACAAAGAAAAAAAACAAAACAGCAAAGCAAATACTATTTAACCATTTAACCAAGGCCTAATGTTACATCAAGTATGTAGATAAATAATAAATAAATAATAAAATTTTACACTTGCAGTCCCATCAATGGACTGATGTAACGAAGCTATGAAATAACAGGTTACATTAACAAAACCCCTCTTTCTAAAATTAGATGCACTTGCATGTTGACTGTCGATTCGGTTAAAAAAAGATTAATTTAATGATTGGATTATATTTTCAATATAATGTCAGAGCATACAATGGTCACCCTCAAGTCTGTGACTTTGATTTATAGGTTTTGCATACTGAATCTCTACTCCTCTATACCAAAAACAAATTTTTTAAATATATAATAAAGCACAATTATATCAAAGTATTTCCTTGTCAGTAACATTTAATGGTTCTGTTCAATGAACACACAAGTAACATAAAAAGCTAGCAAATTTCCATTGAGTATACACATGCATATTTTGGGTGTGAATGATATACACAAAATCAATGTGTATTCATATGCTTGAAACTGGTGTGTAAATACAAACAAAATTACAGCTTTTTCTATGACTTGCCATGGAAAATTCTTAATATTTTGTAATGTTCCTCTCACCTCACACTCTGCCAAACTGGAATACATATATTATGTTTCCCATTCCAATGAATGCATTTACTAACATTGATCAAAATATAGTCGAAAATGGATGGAAGACAGGAATACCAAAATCAGTTAATATGATAAGAATCTTTAATGAAATGAAGCATCTAAACAGTTTCTTCAATATTAGTATTTCTATTTGTTACGTTAAAGAAACAAACTGCATCATAATCCAATTTCAGGTCGTGCAAATTTGTTAATCAATATGCATAGCTTTCATTGTGACATCACAGCATGGGATATTCTGTCTATCTATAAAGATATTGATGCAGTCACATTTAACTATTAAGAAACAGGTGGGGGGTGGTCAAAGATAAAGTAAAGATGGAAGTGATAGGACAGTCAGAAGAGTAATGATAGGAATGGCAGAAATACGTAAAAGAGTCAGTGTACATTTTTGTCCCTTCATACTCAGATCAATCCAGCTACCATAGCAGCAATGAGATATGGAACCTCACTGGCATAGCCCTGAGAATCTCTAGGTCTAACTTGTAGTTGACTAGTACATTGTGATATTGGAAAGCTCCTGCTTATAAGATACCATGTCAGGAGCTATAGCAATTATTGATAGTAATTTGCTCCAAGCCCCATTATACATGTGAAGCTGAATTTGAAACAATTTGTCGATGCCGACTTTATTTGGAACTTTTCCCCCATGTTTTACTCTAGTTTGGCTATACCCCAGGGTCAGGTATTTGTCCGCTGGTATGTCCACTAGGTTGATCACAATATATTACAATATGATCAGGTGAACCTTGGTTCACCTGGATTTGAGTGATTATCACTGGAGATGATTCAACATTGCTTTCACACTGCTAGTGTTATATTTATTTGTAGTGAATCTAGCAGCTCTCCTCTGAACCATCTCCATCTTATTTATTAGATCTTTATTATGTGGGCTCCACACAGTCGAGCAATACTCAAGACCTGGTCGAACCAGGGTGAAATATGCCGCACTTTTTACTTCTTCATTATTGATTTGGAGGTTGTGGCACAGGAAACCAAGGTTACTGTTCCTTTCTTTCAGTATCTTGTTTATGTGCCTTTTTCCAAAAGAGGTCTCTGGACAGCTAACTTGTGCCCCTTAAGAGTATATTTGGACCAGATTAGTGATTTCTTCCTTTAAACTCTTAGGATTCTGCATTTTTCTGGGTGGAACAACATACTCAAAGTTCTTTCCCAGAGGACCAGTTTGTTCAGGTCTTCTTGAAGAGTCTTGCAGTCCTTGGAGACATTTATTTCCCAGTATATTATACAATCATCTGCAAAAAGTCTCATGTTAAATATGACACTCGTAGGTTGATCATTGATGAACACAAGGAAGAGGATGGGATCCAAAATACTCCCTTGAGGCACACCGCCAATAACTGGTGCTGAGTCTGATGTTGATACATCTAATATAACTCTCTGAGATCTGTCTGATGGAAAATTTCTGATCAATTTCATAGTGGTCCAACATACTGAGGAGTCTTTCATGGGGACACAATCAAAAGCCTTACTGAAATCAAGGATAGCAAGGCAATACTGCTTCCCTGTCTAAGGATTTGGCAAGCTCATCCACCCTAGTTATGAGGTGTGTTCCACAGCTTTGTCTGGCATAGAAACCATTATAGCACTCTGTTAGAATGTTGTAGCTATCTAGATGTCGCATCATGCTGCTGACTATGATGTGTTTGAGCACTTTGCAGCAGAAACATGTAAGGGAGACAGGTCTATAATTGCTGGCCTTGAATCTTTCTCCATTCTTGAAAAAAGCTGTAATGTTTTCCGTTTTCCACACATCAGGGACATAACCTGTTGCGAGGCACTTCTGGCAAATATAACTCAAATATAGTGCACACTCTTCTGCTAGATCTTTCAGGATCTTTGCCGGAGTTGTGTCTGGTCACGTAGCTTTCTGTACGTTAACTTTCTGCAACAAGCTATATAAATCTTCTTCAGTAACTTGGATGTCAGGCATTGATGGGTAACAATCCCCATGTAGGCAAGGTAGATCACTCTTATCACCTTGTGTGAAGACTGTCTGGTATTGCCGATTCAGTATATTAGCCCTATAGGATCTGGATTGTACTGGTTCAAACCGTTAGGCTCATTTCATCCAAAAATGTCTACATACTTTAACATTGATTCTGTTGAAGGCACTTCTCGGGGCATCCAAATAATGGCATTCCAAAGGAATATGGATGTGTACGAATCAAAAAAAAGTGAATACTTGCCACTTAACAGTATGTAGAATCAAATTCAAAAACATGACACACATTACCGAAATAGTTTGTGTTGAATGCCTACATGACCCGTGTGACTTGTACTATAGTCGACATCATAACACACTATATAGCATCATGACCTTGGCCTTGACCCCCAAAACATAAATATAAGGGTCAATGTCTAACATTGAAGGACTAATTATATCCTTGATACTATTTGTTTTTATAGTCATATGAGCGCGCACTTATCCCAAGATTCAAGAGCGAAATTCATACGTTTCCGAGCCCGTAAATTCAGTTTGGCATAACGTTTTAAAGTCAATATGGCTTGATGAATAGAAAAATATATGAGGAGTAAAAGGAGTCATAGAGTATGGTCGTGTGCCTTTCAAGACGGAAATAGCAGATGGAAATCGTGGGTCATTGGTGGATCCAATTATTTGGAAGTTACGTATTTTCTTTCTTATATAGTATGAAAGAGAGGGTCCTATGTCAGAACGAGTGGGGGTTGGGTAATTTATGATATTATTTTTTTCTCCTTCCGATTTTTTTCTTCTTCCTCAACACCATGCTCGCGTCGAGCATCAATGATGCAAACGGGAGGTTGAATGGATGTGCGATTACATTAAATCGAAATTAGCTATACATAGTACAACCTCTTGGTGTTTTAAATATTTAAATACAATGTCAGATTAAATTACACTGAAACAGTCTGAGTCCGTTAAGGGTCTGTTTATTTAATTAACAGATACTTTCAAACACTGATATATTTATGTTAAAAGTTACCGTTTAAAACTCTTAGCACTTTATCGCCTCCGAACCGGACACGTCATGGCAATCGATATCAACGGTCCTACTAATTAAACGGAAAGACGCATATATACATGACAAAGGCGGTACAAATGTATTTTAACCTAAACATAGTTCAAAATACTTCTTGTTGATACAACATTTAAAAATAATTTGCTAAAACAACTGAATCTTCTTATCAGTATTTGAATAATATTTTATCTCATTTAAAACAAATGCAGAAAATTCCTCGTGAGTATATAAATTATACGTACATATGGTAAGCAGTGGAAAAAGAGAAATGCACAAATAAATTGCAGAGCCGTTATATATTTACATCCTAAATTATATATATATATATATATATATATATATATATATATATATATATATATATATATATATATATATATATATATATATATATATGCCTTCTATATAAAAAAAAATTCTGGCATGGTCTATCAGATTGTGATCCGCCCAATAATAGGCAATAATAGGCATATATAAACACTCTAGCGACCGTCTGCATCTGATTCTAAATCAATAATAAATTTATAAATTTCCACACATTATTCATTCGTGACGTATGAAAATAACGATAAAAGGTATAAATATTGCTCGTTTTCTAAATGAATTTAATATGGTAAATTAATAATCGATTACTAGAACAACAAAAAAACAATATTTAATTACAGTAATTGCTACGAGAGAAGTAATAAGACACGCAAGGACCTGACAAAGACAGGGCAAATACTTACAATATTGAAAAATATTTACTGTCGATGCCAAATTTATAGGAATACTAAGAATTAAAAAAACGTCTCGATAGTTATTTTGTTTAAATATATATTTAACTCATCATATATTTAACTCTTTTAACAAATATGCAGTTCAAGCACACCAACGTTTTAAAACATGCAATAGTGGGAGATATTTACTGTTGATATAACACTGATGGAATATGGCAGTGAATTACTACTGTCGTTAGATTATCAACTGTCAACGCCTATTACAGTCACAAGTAGCAGTAGATACGCGCTACCTTTAACTTTGCACAACGGTGATTAATTAATGCATGAAAGAGATAATTATCGAATCAATTGTATACAAGTATTCACACTTCAAGATAAGCCATGGTTTAATATAAATGATTAAAAGTATGTGTCCGTCAAATTAATCCGGCTAAACAATTTATCAGGTACTAATAACGATAATCCTTTGTGTTGACAAAGGAGATAATAAATATTACATACTTATGAACTTTTTCTTAATTACCTGTCTTATATTCCTTAAATTGTGTTCTACTTACAGACTCGTTCGTTCTATTGTTTCCAGCTCGTATTCTTTATTGATATCTGCGCTATATATTTTGATACAATTTTTAACATAATTGATACATATTTGCCATGTTTTTAAAGATAAAAAAGTATATTATAAAGTCGTGGAAACATAGTCATGCCGTGCGAATCCGAAAAAAAGGCCATGGTTGAATTATGGCCAAATGAAGTTTGTTCAGAAAATTGTCTGTTTTAGTTTCTGTATAATGTAACGCTTTCAAGAAATGGGTGCACACTTTATGTAATGGCTTGGCTGTCAGTGATATCTGTCGTCTTTGGGAGAATTTTGTCTATACGTGTAACACCATAGTCTTGACGCTGACGTATGACGGGTGATGGATGGGTCTCCTTGTGGTGGATGTTGCGCTACGGGGCATAAGATGGCTTAACTTAGCCAAAAGTGGCACTCTAGGATACAATCGAACCGCAACAAGGATATGGTATCGAAAGGGAATTTGATACGGGAATGACACAATAGGGCTCAAGTGAAATTTAACAAAGGGTACGACATTTTGAGGTATAAGAATAAATTAACATTTGGCTGCCAGGTTTAAATCTTTATGGGGAATAAGGGAAATTTCCATGGACACGGCACAGTCAGGTCTAACTGGAATTTAACCTTATAATGTCACAGTGGGGGTATACAGAAACTACAGGACATTTAACAAGGGAATGACACTAATGGACCAAAAGGGAATTTAACATTAATCTGTTTATTTTCCTCATAGGTTTAACACGTGTTTGGTTATGTGGGGTCTAAGGAGAATTTATACATTACGACTTTAGTGTTTGTCATTAGGATTCTGAACGTAGCTTCAAGAATTTGTCGGTCATATCGCTACGATGTATGCAGTGTGGCAGTTAATAGTGATGTCTAGCAATGGAGACTTATGCTACAAACATGTAGCATGATGTCCCACCCAATCATATTATCCTGACACCAGACCGACCAGTCCTAACACTAACATCCTAATGCTGAGCGCCAAGCGAGGCAGCTGTTAGTGCTATTTTTGCAAGCCTTTACGACTTTAGTCTATAGGTTCAAATATGTGTGGTCCTGTATGGGGTCAGTGGAATTTAATATTATGCTTTTAATCTGTAGGTTTAACATGTATGGATTTATAAAGGTTCAAACGGAACACGTAAGGTTGAAATTATCTTTATTATCCAACACTCTGTAATCTACTATCCATCACCCAGTTATCTACCAAACAAAACGCCTTACACTTACTATCATACATCCCATATTTACTATAAAAAGAATGCCGTTTATGGTGACCAAAACAGTTTTTTTTTCTATCCAAAGCCATGTGATCCACTATCCAATACCCCACATTTACTATCCACCACGCTGTATTAATTGTTAATTGACCGATACCCAGTAATCTACTGATCACACATGCAAGGGTATAAAATTAAACGTAAGACCCATATAACAAATTTAACTTTCCTTTACCCCTAAAACTTACGCATTATACCTAAACGAAGTAAAACCCTTTTCCCTAAATCTTCCTTAACATCTTAAAAACAAAACTATCATCTCCTACCACTTGCATAATCCCCATAATCGTATCAATACTATCACATATAAGAGTGAAAAAGAGAGAAAAGGATTGGAGTGCCACGACACTTACATAAATATCGACATCGACAGACATTAAATAGGATGAAGAAAAGAACAAGAATAGGAATTAGCTTACTTTTGCCATCGAATAAGTGCGTTGAAACATATGCGTAATAAATCCGTGATGGTATCAAATGGGGTTTAGAATATGTAATACTGTTTATCTATTGTAGTCTTTTTAAATTTAATTCTCTGAGTAAAATAGCCAACGAGCGTAGCTTGATAAATGCTGATGCACAGTTGTTTCTTCAGTCTGTTACAAATGTACGATTTGCGACCTTACATATGAGATACAGATTAAACATACCCCATGTAAGTTGTTACAAATGCTGTTTAAGAGGCGAGTTAAGACTGCCAGATTCTCGGTCTAAGTCTGACTTTGTCCTGACATGAAGGTTTGCTGTCAGACCAATGAAAGTTGCATTTCATGCTCAGTACATTTGTCAAGTTGTCAGGTTGAGCAACTATGGAAAATTTCAACAAAATCTCCTATAATATTTAGCCTAACCACCTCCAAAAAGACCCCGCATCAGTTATTTTTTGCTAATAAACATTGCAAATGCAGAGGTAGATTGAAATTAAGTTCTAAAGGTTCTACATGACTGTGTCTCAAAAATATGGCCAAACATTGTGACACAAACACAGCAAAACTGACGTCTACTTAAATTAATCGTCAGATTTTATCAATTAGTCGAACAAAGAATTTTCAATTGATTTTTTAAGCTATCGTTGTGAATGATGACATTATTAGTGTACGTGCCACAATTATCTAGACCAGATGTTAATACGTTCATTAAACACTGAAATGTTGATGCAGAACTTTTCATACCAAATGGCATCACTTTACATTGATAAAGTCCATCTGGAGTTGCATTTGCCAAATTTTATTTTGTTTTTTCCATGGGTGACATTTACCAGAATCCTTTCAACATGTTAAACTTAGTGACAAATTTCGCCTGTCAAATTTGGCGATGCAGTCATCTATTTTTGCATAGGACATGAATTCGTTTTGGTGACACTGTTAACCTTTGTATACTCATTTCACATACGTAATGTATTATCTGGCTTTAGGCACAATCATCATCATCAGCAGCAGTCTCTTGACCTAGTGTGGTCATTGATGCACTGTGCTGCTGAACATCTGACCAGTTCCCTCCACTTGTCTCGATCATGTTCCAATCCCTGTGTCTCCACAAAACTCTTCCTGGTTCAATCTGTGATGTTGTCACTCCACTTTTTTCTCTGTTTACCTCTCCTTCTACCACATTGGACACTAACCCGCAGTACTGTTGTGGATAGACTATTGGCTCTAGTGACATGGCTATACCATTTCAGCTTTCTTTAGGCACAACAATACATGGTAAACTACAATTACTTTTGCTTTATTCTACAAAAATCATTCTCCAGTGAATACTGATTCTTTTGCAAATGCCCCTGTTAAGAAAGAATCGTCCTCTTTCACAAGTACATAATCAACAATCGCAATGTCAAATCAGATATTATTTGTTCGTTGTGGAACATCAGGAAATAGAGTACACTTTCTTTTTTTACTTCAATGCCGGATATATTTCACCGTGTGTTACCAAAACATGACACTTTAAGGAGCAGTACCACATGATTAAATATATCCCACATTAAGGAAGGAAAATACAATTTTTAAAGACAAAACTTGCGTTAAAATTGATTTTCAAAATACTAAACTCGCTCTTTTGCACAACTCACTATCACCCATCCCTTTTGATAAATTCACGTTACTTTGATAGACTGATCATATGAATAGTACGTGGCTTAAGATAGGATTTAGTTAACCTAATATGATGCAGTAAATTTCATTTATTTCATTTTGTAAACTATTTGAACCCATCTGAAAACAAAGCAAGACCGATTCAGCAATCCGTCACAACTGGTTTGTCGTTGTTGGATGTGCAACTTTTGTAGACACACAATAAAAAATCAGACGGCTTGATGATAAATGCTATATTTTACACACGTGAAAAAAGGCAAGATAAAAAATATGAAATTAATTTGGTCAATAAGTTACTGTATTTTCACACGTAAGTATATACATATCTGTTATATTCATATGATAAGAGTTTTAGTTTATTTCATCTAGTTGTTGATGTGAACTATCGCGGTTCAGATTATTTAATGTATCTGAATTCCGAAGAGCTGTTAAACCAGGGTCGTTGTAGTTAAACTCCATTCCAATGATTTACATCCTAATTATGTGGGACGGATACAACTAAAATTTTGTTGAATTACCTCTGCAGTCTCTTTCAACATACCCCTTTAATATATTCATATGATAATGTTGTTTCTGTTTCCGCCTGCGAGATGTGTTGTTGATATAATTTAGATCAGTTTGATAAGGACCATACAGATTATCCTGAAGAAGATTTCGAGGTATGGTAACAGAGCCAGAACTCTATCAATAGGCTATATACTCTTTTTTTGTGCATTTCCGTCATACCTTAATTTAAGTTTGACTGAATAGAGCGAAGATACGTTCTTGCTACTTTAAAAGCCTTTGACAAATTAGTTTTAAAATTAGAGATGAAGTCAAGAAGATTAATTTCGAAGGACGTTTCTCTTTCATTACCTAAAATGGCACAAGGACAGCATGTCCAAATATCAATTCAAACAAACTAAAACCCAGTGATTCTTGAACTGGTTCTCTAACAGCAAACACATGTAAATAAACATACTCATACAAATCATTTCTTGTATCAAAGCAATATGATCAATGTTTGATGAAATCGTTTCAAAGCCAGTTGAACGTAAATGTGATATGCTTATTATTTAAACAGTTGGATGCAAAACTTGCAGTAAAACTCCAAAATAAATTTTTACTTCTGATCAATCTGGACACATTTGGAAAGTGCAACACGTGTTTTACTACGGTTTAAGTTTTAATGGTTCTCAAAGTAATTGCTTTGAAATGTTAGGATGTATGCAGTATAGTCCACAAGTAGCGGTTGCCTGACTTGGTTTTAGGGTAAGGGACCAACACTGTCTACCATTCTGCAAAATGGTGTATCAAATCCAGGAATAGGCTGCAGATGGGCCTTAGGTATTTTATGGTTTTCTTACCATATGTATAGTGTGTCAAGGTATACAATATTTAGAAATCTAAATAACCAGCCATGGATGTCGCAGTTTCACTCTACACCAGGGGTTTATTTGCAATGTATCTGAGAAGAGGTTGCGTGAATTTTACATATAAAGAAATGCTTGAATAGAATTTTAGTTTTTTTGGGGGTGGGGGTAGTTGCATTACTTGTGAAATTTTTATTCTCAGATTTTACGTTTCCAACATATCAATTTGAAATATTTGAAACAAGAACCTTCCTATGATGAACTTAGACTTATTTTTGCTCAACCACGTTTTTCCTTCATCAACCGATTTTCTTTCTTAACTCATCACCAAAATGTCTGCTACTGCAACAGTAAAAATCTGTTTCTTTACTAGCATGTGTGCTATTGCCACCGTAAACGTGAGTTCTTCACAAAATTGTGTGTTAGTCGAACTCTAGAGGTCAGTTCCTTCCATGTTTTGGAGCATAAGAGGTTAAGATCATTTATAACGCGATAATATGAAGATGTGCGTAGATAGAGAATTAATTTCATGTATTACGGATTTAACTTAATCGTATACTCCTTCTTTTACATCCTATAGTTTGTGGTCAATAGACGACTTAGTGTTCGTCCTTTTAAGGTGTCTTGAATAGTAAATGTTGAGTATAGCTCACTCCAAACAGTGTACTGGATAGTAAATGTTGCGTATTGGATTGTATTTCACTGCGTTTTATATAGTATATAATTGGGTATTGGTCACTAGAAACGGCATGTTTGATAGTAAATGTTGGATATTGGATATTATTTGATTGGTTATTGATTTGCAGAGAACTGGATATTGTCATTACAACGGCGTGTTCAATAATAGAAAACAAAGTGATAGTAACGCCTAACAGACGTGTTGCAGAGAAGATATCTAGGGTTTAGATGATAAATATAATTTTAACATTATATTTTTTACTTTTAGTCTTTACAAGACCACACATCTCGAACCTATGGTCATAATGAAACTATGTTAATTTCAGTGAGACTTCATAGTGTCATCCCCTGTTCAATTCTCAATATCTTAATATTCCCATTAGACCCCAGAAAGGAATCATCATGTTAAATTTCCGTTATGCTCTCTACTTTTATCAACTGTTCTCCAGGGCAGATTAATGTTAATTTCCACTTTGACCAACTTTTCCATTCCAATGTTAAATGTCTCTGATGCCCCCAAGTTCCATCAACTTGTTAAATTCTCCTTTTGCCCCCAAGCGCTATTGCCATGTTAAATTGCGATTATGCTCCATATGTTAAATTCCTGTTAAATCCCATAGTGACATCCCCATCTCAAATTTCTCTTTTGCCCAATAGGGCCATTTTTAAAAATACTAATATTAATTCCCCTTGCCTGATGCCCCATAACGTATTATTATTATTATTATTATTATTATTATTATTATTATTATTATTATTATTATTATTATTATAAAATATAACATAAATTATTTTGTATGCATTATAACCTTGATCAGCAGTCACTGTAAAATTGATTTACATATTTTTATGCAGTGGTCAGCGGCAATTCAGCTTTAAGGTTGTCAACTTCACTGAGATACTCAGGCTAAATTCCTGCACCTTAACGCCTGTTTGAATTAATCACCTTATTATTTTTTTTAAGGTTTCCATTTTAACATTTAGCACACTGATTTGCTAGATGTCATATTCAATATGCAATGATGATCTGTATCTGCATGCTATATAATGTTGTCTTGTCTTGTAATCCGCTGTTATCAATGGCATCGTGCATGCCTTTACTGTGTCTTATTTCTTACCTACATGATAAATGCAATCCTTTGAAATATGTTACATTTGTTCATACGCATTAAAGAAAGAAATGAAAATTATTTTTGTATGTGGCATCCTGTTGTATTGTCTGTTAATCTGTTGTTACTGTTGACATTGTGATGTTTAAATAATGTATTAGCTCACCTCTCAATTTTAAAAACCTAAAGTATCAAGGATGTTTTTTAAAAAATGCACAAACCTAAGTTATTTTATTCATCAGTTTATATCACAGGAGTCTGACGTTTTATCAATAAATAAAGTACGTCGAAATGTCTGACAAAATGAAATACCCTTAAACCCTATCCTATGGTTTATATGTTCTAACCTGATTGGCACTTGGGGGGGGGGGGGTCCTTATTCAAACGGAAGCTCACAATATAAACAGACGGCTTGCAGTCTTTTTCTAGATTCTAGAGTCTAATCTAGACAATGTACCAAATGTGTGTGTGTGTGTGTGTGTGTGTGTGTGTGTGTGTGTGTAAAACAAGGGACCAATCTGTTTCCCAGAAGCGAATCACCAACCACTGAAAATTAGTATTTATCCGTTATGACGGAAATAACCGAGTGGTGTTGCGATCATTTTTTTTTTTTTCGAGGTTCTTTGATTTTATCCAATATTCGTGAATTGTCCGATTGGTTGTTATAGCAAAATGGAGGACAGATACGACGCCTTTCTGGAGTGTCTCCTAAATTGTGAATTGTAAAAGTTTTTGTGCCAAAATTTGAAAGAATTAATAACATTGATTATATTAATTTTACAGTAGTCCCAATTTCATGTTGTTTTTTTTAAGTTGACACTATATATTTATTTGAATAGTGTAGAATTCGCTTGATGGAGAAATCTCCTCTGGGACCATGACACAAAGTGACAACCTGAAAACCATTCTCATCACTTAAGGTCCGAAATTGCGTATTAGTTTTACGTCCCAATGTTTAAGGATTATAGGGTACACAAATAATTTTAAGTAATTGCAATATTTCTCTTTATATATCCTGACGTTACGAGTTCTCGATGGCATAATATGCGATGTCATATTATTAAAGCTTTACATTTCTCAAACTGAGTTAATTGTTCATTTTTTATATATAATTAATTGAGTTGGATAGTCCCTTGTGACACTGTGTAATTGATACAAAATGCATTCCTTAAATATGAGAAAAAACAGCAGTTATTAAACAAACTTGCTAACGCTGCATTATTCCAATCATTTCATGTTAACTTCAGGAAAGCTTTCTCACGTACCCATGTTGGCTGAGCTAAGACTGAATCCATGCATATTTAAGTGAGATGTAAGTCATTAGTAAAGGTGAGCACCTTAGACCACATGGCTACCCAGAACCCCCATGGAGAAGGGGAAAAAGAACAATAAAAATAAAGATGTAGCATATTTGGTACATTGTCAAATATGAATATTTTCTTAATATTCTTGGAATTTGTTCTCATTCTTTTAATATGTTTACTATACAGTATTAAAATCGAGGATTGTGACAATTTATCAAATACTGAGCTGCATTTAATAATATTTAATGCACATGGCAAATGCCTATTATTTGTTGTCAGAATCATGATATTGTTAATAGATCTCTCAGTGCAAATTGCTATTTTTCTTAAACACAATTTTAAGAAAGACGCAAATAACATTTGTACAAAAGTGACTGTACATAAGATGAAATCAGTATGAACAGACCTCTGAGAGGTATCAGAAGTCCAGACTCACCATAGACATACATTTTTAAGAAGTAGCTGTCAACTTAACTAAAAAATGTGAATAACTGATTTGAAACTTTTATTTTTCTGAAACTCTACAACAAGATTACTGAAAGGTTAAATCTTCTCTGGTCTTCAGTGCAATAGATTATCTAATGCAATAGATTATCTATGCAAGTATTGCATTAATCTCAGCTTTGAATGGAGATATGATGTTCTTTAGATGAAAAAAAAATACTTTTTATACCAGCAACATTTTTGCTTTTAATATATTTGTGATTCTTTTCTGAGTAAGAATCATCAGGTATCATACTGTTTAGATGTAAAGGTCTAGGATTTGGAACTTTAGAACATCTTTTAGTTGTTTTATTCTTCCTTTCTTTTTCTTTGAAATTCTCACTTGCTATGGTTGGCATTTTCTTCCTTTCTGTTTTTTTCCTCTAAATTGTTTTGCCTTTTTTGGCTCATATCTTTGCCAGCAGTTCTTTTTCTTGAGAAGTGTGGTGCACAAATCAAACCTAGAAATATAGGATTGTCAAAAATATATTATACATCTGCTTTTAAACTGAAAATTGTGTTGAGAAGAATACATGAAACATCAAATGCCCAGCATTTAGCTGAGTGGTTTAAATCTGGCCACTTTAAAGCACTAATGAAAATCTGAATACTTTTTTTTATCAGATTGAAGTATTGATGGTATTTACATAAACTGATGAAGCTGGGTAGCATTTTAAAACCAATTCTTAACATGTTTTTTTTTGAACATTTTTGTATGTCCAGCATGGAGTTAGATTTTGTACCCATCTCTATGAAACACATTGTCACAGTTGTGAACAGTGTATGCAGTGCTATGATCATACAGTGAAGTGGAAAATTAGGGTCCACACTACATTTTGCTAAGAATTTTAATAATACTGTATACTCTTATAACAATCTTATGGTGCATGATGCTGTAGTTGGCTGTTTTATTTGGTGTTTGTTTTTATTACAGTGGGACCCCGCTATAACACTGTAGTTGGGAGCCATAGAATCCGACCGTGTTATGAACCGAACCGTGTTATAAGCAACCATGTACAATACCAACACATTTTAGAATTTAATTGGGGGGGGGGTACATAAAGACGGGTGCGAAAATGCATGGCACAATTACCATTTTTGATCAATATATATTATATGAGAAAATCATTTGCTGTGGTAACAGATATTGCAGATATAATATATTACTTTATTCAGAGAACCATGCATTGATACATACACGTGTCTAATTTATATATACATGTATAATCTATTGCATGAAAAGAGTATCAACACCGTGTACTCACCAGCAAATCTTGTAACATACATTGAATCATAATACAAATATTTCCATGGAAAATATCCACACACGGATGTAAAATATTCAATAATTTTGTCACAGATCATTATGTGACTGAATTCAATGAAAAGAAAATAACAAAAATTACGTAATGGGTGTACGTAATGAATGATGAAATAGTACATGTCCGTAGATTAAATAATGGAAGCTAAAGTGTATTCTTATAATAACTATATGTACATCTCAGGATCTTTCTGTCTCTGAATTCAGTCATTGTAAATTTCAGCACATTTTCCCACCCAAGCTGCTAGTCAAAGTCCTTTGAACTTGCCGCCCAGCTAGCCCAGCTATTGCGTCATGTTCTTTTGATGTACTCTAATAAATACAGCAGGCAGAACTGGCTGTATTCTAACCACAGAATTATGTCACTGTAAATATCCGCACAGCTAAAATGATAAAGTAATCAACACTAACTTTGTCTCCCAGCTATTTGCATGCGTACGGAGGACTCCTGCATGGAGTGATTTATGTGTCCCAGATCAAATATTTGCATTCAGATACGCGTAATTAAGCGTTTCCGAGACCTCTGTGTCGTATACATTTTATACCATTACATTTCTCATCTTTCAATACTTATTACTTTTTGAAAAACTCTGATTTTTAACTGCTTTCTGCTAATGTCACGTTTGCTTTTGGCAAAGTCAATTATACTTCTCAGTTGCAGAATTCGAATTTACTAGTCAACAGATTGCATAAAACAACACCGCCAAGCCACGCACACATGTTGGCGGCTTTTTGTTTCTTTGATGCTGTATAAATCGTTTCCCCCTGATTTGAACAAGTTTAGCTCGGCAGTTCACTTTGATGATAAACAATGTACTTAAATTAATTGATTTATACATTCTGGTGATAATCTTTTATCAACCCCCACATTGACTGTTGCTTAGTTGTGTATGAAATTAAGAGAACATATATCTGAGATTATTAGAGCAACGATTGTATTCAGAATGCATTCAAGACAAACAGGGATCAGTAATAATAATATTGACTCTTATAAGCTGTCATTTTTCAACAATAAACAAACATCAAAGTTCTCAGTAGGCCCAGCAATTGGTTCGTATTTCCAATGTTTATTCTGGCACAAAACTAGAAGAAATTTGTTAAGTTCTGAAATTTTAGGAGCCTTACAACGATTATTTTATATTCGATTTTGTGTGTGATTTCCTCCCCAAAATGATAATACATTTACTACACGTTTTTTTCGCACTTTTTAGACGAGTATGAGAATGATAATTAAACTCATGACGTATTTTATTTTTCATACTTAAAGATTTTTTTTTTTGGTCTTTGAGAAAAATACCTGTAATAAATTACCTGAAATTTCGGGAGCCATGCCACGACCGTGTTATATCCAAATTCATGTTATAACGGGGCGTGTTATAGCGGGGTCCCACTGTACTGGAAATGCATTATAAATTGATAGAGTAAATTAGTGCATTATTCAATCACATGACATGTTCACATCATTTGTAAACACTGAATATCATTTGTAATAATTACAAATTGCCATGGAAGGAATTAGTTGCTACATAAAGTGCAAAATATAACCAGACATCATGCATTCAGAGAGAAAAGTGAAAGCAATTTAGCAAAACAAAAAGAATAAGTCCTTTGATCACTGCTGAGAAATTTGATGTCAGAAAAATTGAAGTAACCATTATTAGTAATAACATTCTGCTATATTTGGAACAGATATTGATGGACAGTGACAGCTACAGATAGCTGTTATTCTGGGTTTTGTCACTGTACTTTTTGTTGAATAGATTTCAAAGCGCACAGTTTAGTAAAGTCATTTTGTATCCACAGAATAGTGAAACATAGTTAAACCAGGTACTTACACAGTTGAATTGCAATCTAAATTATCAAATTGCTTTAAAATATAGTAGAGAAAATCAATTCCTACAAATGGTCATTTAGATGTTCAGGGATACAGTTTAAAAGATTTCACATTTTTTAAATGTTTCAGTATATATTATAATTATGCAAGTTTTTAGAACCTGTACAATTATTTTTTTTAAAATAGAGAAAATAGTTTTATGATATGATTGCTACTTAACCATAATCATACTTAATCTTAATCATAAAAATTTTATTTTGCAGATGTTTACAAAGAAAAGAACCTAAAGCAAGGCTGGCATATTCCACAAGAATTTCTGATGATTCATTATTATGAAAAATAGTTTCCAGGGGAAAGTTAATTTAATTATCATTTTCAAAAGCAAACTACAAAGGAATAAATAAAATTCAAGAACTTTGTTTAAATTTTTTTAATTGTTTTCAAAATGGTAAAAAACTACTTTGAAGTGCTTGGGCTGAAGCCTGGAGCGAGTGAAGATGACATCAAGAAGACTTTCCGCTCTCTTGCTAGACAGTGGCATCCAGATAAGAACAATGCCCCTACTGCAGAGGAAAAATTCAAAGAAATAAACTCTGCATATGATTACCTAAAAAGTAAAGATCGTAGAGAAATGCTAGAAAGAGAATTACTACGACCTAAAGCCCCACCAGAAGAAAAATATACCACAAACAACACAAAAACTTCCCAGTCAGGAGGAACAAGCTTCTTTGGCACTAAAAGAAATTTCAATGATACAAGTGACGGGCGAGACTTTGGAAAATATTCATATGAAAGATATCAGGAGTCGAATTTTGACACTTTTGATGCAGGGCCAAAAGCAAGCAAGTCAAACACATCCAATAAGTCATCAAAGGAAAAGAAAAAGAGGACAAAACCAAGACAAAAACCATGGAGTCAAAAATGGAACTCTGAAACTACATATGGTGATGAGGAAGATTTCGTATTTGGCAAGAAACCTCCATTCTCCTTTGCTTTTAATTCTTTTGTGGATGAGCTTGATTCCACTTTTGGACTCTTCAATGTCAATTTTAACCTTGGACCACCTGGATTTTCATCATTCTTTGGAGATGAAGATCCTTTCAGAGATTTCATGTATCAAGGTAAGTGAACAGTGGACATGGCATGGTAAGGTTGACTTTGAGTCTTCTCATTCATGATTATCTTCCTTGATGGAAGGCTGTGCAGTGTTTAGAATAATTTGATATTCTGATGATTATAAAGATCGTTATTATGTGTAGTATTTTTAGGCAGTGTGTGTCTCCATCTCTTATGGAAGTTTTTTTTGCATATGGACAACTACAAAATATACAATGCAAATACATAAAATAAAAATAGTAATATATATTATTTACTAATGAAAATACCTCAGTAAAACTGTTCATGCTTATACACAGTGAAAAAATATAAAACTTTTTTTTATGGCCTGACAAGTTTTTTGTTAATGTGTCTATAATGCCACTGTACTGCATGGGATTTTCACAAAATGACTTCTTATAGTCTTTAGTATGTCCTAAATGAAAATATTATTAATCTAACATCGAATATGACCAATATTTCAGCTCTTTTGCAATCTTTTTATTGCAACTCCTCCTGTTGGATGGCCATTTTAATATGTGGGTTTCACCAAAACACTTCTTATGATGTCTGCTTGGTCTTAAATAAAAATGGTGACAATCTGACATACAATATAGTCACCATTGCAACCATCTTGAAAATCAGGTTATCACTACTCATCATCATGACTGGAAAGCCTATTGGACTAGTTTCACTGGACTTGAATAGTCCAGTGGCTCAAAAAGTTTCAGTTGTCAACAGTGTTAATGATGAAGATTCAACAGCACTAATACATTTCTCAGTCTATTAGACCTTCTGGTTACAAATATAATTTAAATGAAAATCTGCTCAGCAATGTTATCTGTAAGCATGACATTGCACACCATGTAATTTAGTTCATCCTGCCTTATAACATCTAAATACAATGGTTCCATACATTAAAATACCTCAGTATAACATGGTCCCCGATATAACACAGGTCTGGTCATGGATTGCACTATAAAGCACCTCATTATAGCATAGTCTCTGATATAACACAGATATGATCATGGATCTCAGTGATCTAATTGAATGAAACTTTTCCATATAATGTGCCTCCAATAGAATGTGTCATCACCTATATCACAGTACACTATGGCATTTTCTATAAGTGTGTCAGGTAGAGTGCATCCTTTTTATAATGACTTTTATGGGAGTCATAAAAGTGACCTATGTTATGATTGAAGCTTATATTGATTGCTGTTCCATTAAGAATGTGTCATGAAACAGACTTTGAATATATTTTTATAATTAGGGCTAGTAGTAGTAGCCTTATAATAATAGTGTTTTCTGTCTGTCATGCTGTCTGTCCATCCATTCACATTTCTTTTAACCAGATTAAAACAGAAACCTATATGCATAACATGATGCCATTTTGTAGGTGGATTGCCTATTACATGCAGATGTGCCTTGCCAATGTTTCATCTATTCATGGAGTTATTCCCCTTTTTTTAGTCAATTTTTAGTGTGACAGGTTCATGTAACCAGCATACTTAAGGAACCGTTCAACGCATTCTTTTGTAATTTGCTGTGTACATTGTCCCATAGGACTAGATGTGCATTTTGTGTGTTTTTTTTCTTCTCAACTTCATCTTCAATAGAACTTATGACCCATCTCAATTAATTCCACATCTTCATATGGGATATTGCTCTAAAACCATTGAAATTATAGTCAGGTTTGTATAATATTGTCTGACAGACTTATATTTGCATTTTATGGGTTTAGTTTAAAGCAAAAAGAATTACTGCTTCAGAATTTTCATCATCCTGACCTTGATTTCTATATGCAGTTGCACATTGATGAGACATTGAATGAGTTAATTTTTTTGCCATCATTCCATGTCATCATTTGAACAGTTATGTCCCCTGATTGGTCTTTCTTTCAATTTCTTATGTTTAAGGCCCTACCAAGTAAATTGTAATAAGTGCTTAGTATTAAGTGGTTAGTGCTAGGACTGGTCGGCATAGTTTCAAAATGATGTGGGTGGGTCATGATGCCTCAGTGCAAGACATCATTATAAACTGCCACACTGCAGACATTGTAGTAATATGCCTTTATACATGTACTTAAATTTATATCATCCAGAGCAGTATAATTGTCATATAATATTTTGTTTAGGCCATCAACCCTATTGTCATTTTTTGCTGTATTAGGCTTTAATTATACTGTATATTTATTTGACAGTTACTTTATAAATACAATTTGTTCATTGAAAGTCGTTCAGAATTTAACTTATTTTCTGACCATTACAATATTTTCTGTCATTGCATTGGTGACACTTTTTATTATGATATGGAAATCTGAACTGTGTTTTTCTTATTATTCAATTTTTATGATTACAGAAGTCAATACACTATGCAGATCTACTTTTACGTATTATAGATACATCTTTGAACATGGGCCAAACAAAAAAGCCCCCACCTTCCAGAAAGCGTTTTGTGGCTCCTGAGACTGGAAAAGCAGAGGGGCTAAATGAGGAGTACATGTTCACATCACGCAGTGGGAAAACCAACTCAGACATCCCATACACAACATCAGATGAAGATCAAGGATTTGGTTGGGACTCGGGAGCAGAAACTGACGAATCTGGTAAATGTGAGGTGCAGTTTTATTTTACCTGACCTGTGTAAGCAAGCTGACACAATGTTAACACCTTTTCATCTTCCCTGTATAAGTTTGCTGAAACGATTTATTAATTTCTTGTATTATTGTATTACCTGTGTAAGCTTGGTGTGACATAGTTATCATTTATTTTCTGACCTGTATAAGTTTGGTGAGATGTAGTTATCACTTTTCTGTTTTACCTGTGTGAGCTTGGTGAGATGCAGTAATCACTTTTTGTCTTACCTGTGAAAACTTTACAAGCCATAGTTAACACTTTTTGTCTTACCTGTGTAAGCATGGTGTGATATAGTTATCACTTTTTATCTCACCTGTAAGAGCTTAGAGTGACAGGGTTATCACTATTTTGTCTCACCTGTGTAAGCTTGGTGAGACACATGCATCACATTTTGTCTTACCTGTGAAAGCTTAAGATAAGATAAGCTATGATTTATTTATATTTGGCATGATTTAAAACAAGAATTCAACATTAGCTTACACAAATGTTTATCCCAACATGATATAAAAAAGCCAGAGTAAAGACATTAAACATGATATGCAAGACTTTTATCCCAACATGATATAAAAAAGCCAGAGTAAAGACATTAAACATGATATGCAAGACCTACCAGGACAAATTCATTCAGAGGATCAGTGAGACAAAATACACAGTGCATAATGTAAATATAAGCAAGTGTAAAATTAAAAAAGTTAAGTTAGTATTTTGTTAACTTAAAGACCACAGGTTAGGATTAGGACCTGAAGGTTGAAATATGGGTCAGGAAAAACTGGAGAAGAACATTGGAGCAAAAATCAGGCAAGGGAGTTACAATGAAACAAAACCTTTGTTTTTTCTTCATATTAATTTTTTATATTGGTCATAACTTACATCAATTTCTTACAAGTTGGTAGCAAAGGAACCAAGCAAAATGCAAACCATCTGCATCAGAAGCTTCATTTAACTGATAGGGTTCATGACTGAGAAGTTAGTTCCAAAGTTTATGGTTTAAAATCACTAAATTGACACTCACAGGTTTGCAGAAGGATGAGTGGAAAGTTTGCTTTAACTACAGTAAAATCACATTTTCAATATTTTACTAATATGAAAAGTTTTAAAAAATTATGTTTTGACCTTATTGTTTCTGCACATGTTACTGTTTTCTTAAAATAAATAATCTTGTTTATTTTTAATCTATTGTAATACTAGAATGTGTGCAACAATTGATGATATAATACACCATGATTCACTGATACATCTGAGCATGTTGAA
The DNA here is from genome assembly GCA_030141615.1 of Unio pictorum. Lineage (NCBI taxonomy): Eukaryota > Metazoa > Mollusca > Bivalvia > Unionida > Unionidae > Unio > Unio pictorum. Next base: position 319,339 of record JARLTB010000207.1, on the reverse strand, counting down.
ACCAACTGAGGCAATGTTTAAAATGATTTTTCAGAGATTGGATATATTGAAATGAACATAAAAAAGAACAGTTAGACAAAGCTATTTTTTGACAAGTATTTCCAACACATTTATTAAACAAGTGTTCTGCCACTTAAACACGCACACATTTGAAATTTCTATCATATGTTTAAGTTTTCAATGTTCCCATGGTAACTCATGCCATCACATATGCCACTGCATTGTGTGTAAGTTATATCAAGACAGAGGTGTATATGACCACAGTTGCATTGGAGACTTATATTTTTCCAATGCTGCAAGAAAGGAATAATTTGATTACAATCATATAAAAAAGTTTGACATATGTCTTACATGTTGTAGAAATGGTTGTGTAGATAATTACACACAATCATCCATTCATTCATTCATCGATTGTATGATTACTTACTTCTCAACTTAAAAGTATGATAATAATTACAGAATCTTTTGATGTTCTCTGTTATAAGTATAAATGATCATACATTAATGAAATTACAAAGTTATATGCTTCACTCAGGGTTTTTCTTTAGCTAGTTTTCCTTTAGTATCTGCCTCTCAGGCAGTATTTCCACATCTAATGACGTATATTTAGCAAAAAGCAACTTAACTTATTCTGTCATTAGTTCTTAGCATACTTTATGAATTTAATATATCTCTAGCTAGTTTTATATTTAAAATAAAGACTATTTGTGATATTTGACAGGGGACAGATTTTTAAAACATATTAACCAATAACATTATATCAAATTGCATTGTTTAGTTTTCAAAATGTTATATACTTATGCGTTTTGATGGGAATGATTATTGTCAGAACTTGAAAGTAATAGTAGTAAAAGTTCTTTCAAACAAAACATTTTTTTGCATGTTATTATGATGAGAAAAAAAAGGATAAAATAGTAATTTTTACCATCAGATGAAAGTGCCAATCAGCTGGTGAATATTACAAATCACTTTTATGTGGAAACATCCTTCTTCAATGTTTAATGACTGTCATGTATATACGCTTAAAAGTTGAATCCAATACTTTTGTCAAATAATTTTGTAAATGTAATCATAGCATGAATAAAAAGCATGGATTTATGCAAATTTATTTGTCCAGTTAATAGGAAAATAAGATGGAAATTCAGTTTGATTCAGTTAACATTTAAAGTACTTGAATATTGAGTTAGTTTGTGCCCTTAAATAAGGGTTTGTTCTAAAACTGACAATTTATTTATACTCTTGCCATTGGAAAATAGGTTGGATTATCTTTTTATTTTAAAGGGGATTTATTGTAAAAATAAAAGTTAGGGTTGAAAATGTGATGCTTAAATTAAAAACTGTACATACTAGAATAGACTTTAAATGCTTATGTACAATTTACAGTTTTACATGCCTAGATGTGATGTTAGTTTTGATGTGTCAAAGTTCATTCTATCTGATCATACTTCATGTTGGCTGTCAATTTGCAATGCTTTGGATCAAAAGCATAGAAAATAATTTGTTACAAATTAATTTAATATCTGGTGTTATGCAAACATGCCTAATTTTGCTCCATTCCTTTTATAGTGTAATAACAAGATCTAAATTTCTTTTCTTTTCCTCCATTTAAGATGGTAACTACAACAACAAGAGGTTCCGATGTGTTTACTGTGGAAGACGATTTACAATAGACAGACTGGTTAGTAAAAATTGAGAGGAGAATTTTGCTTTTCCCGCTTTAGAATATGCTAGTCATAGATATCACCCATTATATTTGAAACTGTTCAAGATTTTGATGACAGTTTTGTTGTGTTGTCATAACTTCCAAATGTTGGGAGACAAAGTCATCATACTTGAGCTATAGCTGAATCAGTAAGTTCAGCCCTTGTAGATCCATAGAATCCTATACCTCCATCTGATTCTCAGGCAGGATCAAGGTCATATGAAGGTTTAGGTTACATTTTGGATTGATTATGCATTCCCAATAACAATAACTTTTGATTAAGAGTATCAAGGTTCTCCTGACTTTGTAGATAGCTTGCAGTTGGGGTAAGGAAAATGCATGCACATTTTGATTAAAAAATATGAAAGGTCAGCTCCAAGAAGGAAAATAGTTTCTGCACAGTAACTTGAGTTTTGCAATCACAGACCTGGATTAACCTTTGTGGATGGCTTACAATTGGATTAAGAAAAATCATATATATTTTGAGGTCAAAGGTCAGGGTCACTGTGGCCAAAAGTGATTGCTACACAAAACCTCTCCTAAATCAGTTCTCAACCAAATACCTGTATCAAAGTTTTGGGTTGGCTGTTGCTACAGGTAAGAAAGAAGCTTATTGATTTTCAACTCAAAAGGTCAAATATCAGGATCACTTTGGGTGAAATTAGGATCATTGCTTTTTACGTAATTTTAGTTTTAGAACAACTTGTAACATAATCAAACTTTGTGAAGTACTTTCACTAAAGGTTGTTGATGTAGGGTTTAATGCAGTTTTTCAGCACAAGATAGGCTATACATGTCAGCCAGTATAGGTGGTGGAAGAAGAACCTCTTAAAACCATGAAATGAACCACTGAGTCATGAGTTGCTACTGACAAGCTTTCTCACATACCCACATTGGCTGAACCCGAGACTTGAAAACATGCAGACAGAGGTGAGATGGTAGTGATCTGTAACATTGAGCATTTTTTACCACTCAGCCACTCAGGGCTCCTTCATTTAAGGTAAAAGAGAAGCCTGGTAATTTTGAAGGTCATAGTCATTGCATAAAAGAGAAGCCTGGTAATTTTGAAGGTCATAGTCATGTTCATGATGTCTTTTATTGTAGAACAAATATTGTGAATTCTTATGTCAAAAGGTTAACAAAATCATGGTCATAGTAAGTGTAATTAGAAAATAATGTTTTCTCAATGTGTTTAGTTCAAGACTGCATACCTTGAACAAAGGTCGTAGGTTATTGAGAACGTTTAGTCAGTAATATATTAGGTCAATTATACCTAACTACTGCTTTTTAAGACAACTTTTAAATACAGAGTAGGTATGCAATATACCACTAATGGTGCTCTTGTTCTGTATGGTCATAATTCCAACCTCCTGAGAGGGATATTCTGTGATCATACGTTGACCTTTCAAGCACATCATTTATACTCCAAATTTATCAATGACCATAGGTGTAGTCTTTTCAATTTCTTAAATTTTTAAAAGAATCACTCTCCACATTAACATGAGTAGGTTGTTTAGCGATGAGGAAATCAGAGTACAATGCCATGTACAAGGATGCACCCATGTTGGTAGCCGACCTGGGCTGATGTTGGGTTTAAAAAATGCAACATTTTAACTACTCAGCCACTATAACTCCTGCCCCCATTAATCACTACTTATAACATTAGGAAGGGCACATCAGGCATATTACACACCGCTCATCCAACAGGGCCTAATTACTTTTAAGTCTATATTATTATTATTCACTGGGAACTTACTTCAGGCCTATTCCACGTCCCTCATCCAACAGGGCTTAATTACCTTATAAGTCTATATTATCATTATTTACTGGGAACTTATTCCACATCCCTCATCCAACAGGTGGTTAATTACTTTAGAAGTCTGTATTATTATTATTGACTGGGAACTTACTACAGGCTATTATTTACTGTTACATTTCCAAACACAGTAAGAGAGGAAAACACAAATAAAACTTTAAATATTCAGCCATTGTTATTCTTTCTAAGAGGGTTTTTATATGAAAGAATTTCAGGCAAGCTAAAACTAGCATTTGGTGTGTTTTTTGCCAGACATTGTTGCAAATAAGCCTTAAAATTACATTTAGTCACATATGTATGCATGTAAACATAATTGTGTGACCACCTTATTATGAAGTACAAGACAGAGTGTACCCTCATTATAATGGTGGCCACAGGAGCTACAGAGTACAGAGGTTTACAGTGAAACTGCCTTGTAATGAAGGGTATTGTAGATGTAATTTGGCCACTACAAAATGAAATGAGTTCCATGGCTATACTTGGTTAATAAAAAGAACTGTGTTAAATGAAAAACCTTACAACAGAACAGTGTTATAATGAAAAACCTTATAACAGAACGGTGTTATATGAAAAGCTTTATAACAAAACAGTGTTATATGAAAAGCCTTATAACAAAACAGTGTTATATGAAAAGCCTTATAACAAAACAGTGTTATATGAAAAGCCTTATAACAAAACAGTGTTATATGAAAAGCCTTATAACAAAACAGTGTTATTTGAAAATCCTTATAACAAAACAGTGTTATATGAAAAGCCTTATAACAAAACAGTGTTATATGAAAATCCTTATAACAAAACAGTGTTATATGAAAAGCCTTATAACAAAACAGTGTTATATGAAAAGCCTTATAACAAAACAGTGTTATATGAAAAGCCTTATAACAAAACAATGTTATATGAAAATCCTTATAACAAAACAATGTTATATGAAAAGCCTTATAACAAAACAGTGTTATATGAAAAGCCTTATAACAAAACAGTGTTATATGAAAAGCCTTATAACAGAACAATGTTATATGAAAAGCCTTATAACAAAACAGTGTTATAGAAGGATCAGTATGGTCATTATGCTGAAGGAGTGATGAATGACCAATCATAGCTTATACTCATGCAAACATTTGCTACATGTACAAAATCTGAGACACCATATTAGTGCAAGTAATAATGCATCCCATGCTAAATTATTAATTACGAGATAATTATTTCTGAATGCATACTTTGCTCACAAAAAAACCAGATGACAGACAAATAAATGGACAGATAAACAACCTGATAAACTGATATACATATCTATGCAACAAATTGACATTGCATGAGTAATGTCTGTGGCATTTTGGCTGTGGGAACTTATTTATAGCCACTTATAAGTCACTCTGTTTAAGCATTTTCATGTGTGGACATTTGAAATCATTATTTTGAAACTTTTTTCACATTCAGGCAAATCATGAAACAGGCTGTGCCAAAAGACGTGGTTATTGGACTTTTAGTGATGATGAAAATGAGGGAGAGGAGGAAGAGGATGAAGACCAGTTCTCACGAGCTCCGGGAGACTGGAGACAGACACATGAAGATCTGATCAGACATATTCGTCAAGCTCGGAGAGAGGCCAGGAGTCGTAAATGGGCAGAGTCAGACTGGAAGGAAGAAGGTATCAGTGCTTATATTGTGGCAGTCTTGATTGTGAAAATTATGTTGATATTGTTAATTGATGATGATGATGGTGATTATAATCAGTGGACTTGCTGCTGTTTTAATAGGCTTACAGATTATTTCATAATAAATTCCCATAATAAACAATATTTCTTCTGGAATATTAATCTTTGAAATTTCAGATTTTTAATATATTCCTCTGGTCTTATCAGACATTTTTTTTATTCCATTCCAATTCCTTTTACAATGTTTATAAAACTATCAATATCTAAACCTGCATAGGTCTCCAAATTTATAGAAAAATAAATGCAATTGAACATCAGCATTGATTTATGAGTTTAAAAGGTTTACTTTACTCAGTTTTTAAAATATAGATCAATGTGGTCATGTTGGCACTTGTACTTAAATTAAATTCAATATTCATTATTGTTATAAATTTAATATTAATATTGTTTAGTCAAATCTTATTCAAAATGCTGATTGTTGAATGCTTTGCACCTTTAATATCATGAAAACTATTCCAGATGAAAATTATTCATCACAATGGACTTTTATAATGGTGATTATAATGGTGATGAGGTACTAAACTGGGTCAAGAAAAGAAAATATCAGGTCTGTCATAGTGCACATTATTCAATTGTCCAAAAATGTATACAAACTTTAACATTGATTTTTGTTGTATGTATTTCTCAAAGCATGTAAATAATGACCTTCCAAAGAAGGATTCCAATAATGTGAATAATTGCCATTTGAATGTATTTGTAATCAGATTCTAAAATATAACACCCATTACTGAAATAGTTGGTACTGAGCACATGCATGACCTGATTGCCTTGTATTATAGTAAACTTAAAGAATAGACAGAATTCACCTTTTCAGCTATCTGCCATATTTTTGTTTCTAATTCACAGCTTTACAACCTTGTAAAAAAAACATTGATCAACAGAGGATGTTTGTTTAATGTAATATTAATATCAAGAGATGAAAGTTAGTGCCATTATGTGCTGGGGATATTGAACAGTAAGTTGATGCAATGGGGTTAATGCATTCTCTGTGAGATTTAAATAGTTATTTGATTTTCTGGGCATCTGGCATGACTTTTGTGTTTCTGTAGGACCAGTGATATGACTACTGTGTTACTGTAGAACCAGTGTTATGATTACTGTGTTACTGTAGAACCAGTGTTATGATTACTCTGTTACTGTATGACCAGTGTTATGACCACTGTGTTATTGTAGAACCAGTGTTATAATTACTGTGTTAATGTATGACCAGTGTTATGATTACTCTGTTATTATAAAACCAGTGTTATAATTACTGTGTTAATGTAGAGCCAGTGTTATGATTACTGTGTTAATGTAGGACCAGTGCTATGATTACTGTGTTACTGTAGGACCAGCATTATGATTACTCTGTTACTGTATGACCAGTGTTATGACTACTGTGTTACTATAGGACCAGTGTTATAATTACTCTGTTAATGTAGGACCAGTATTATGATTACTGTGTTACTGTATAACCAGTGTTATGATTACTGTATTACCATAGGACCAGTGTTATGATTACTCTGTTAATGTGTGACCAGTGTTATGACTACTGTATTAATGTAGGACCAGTGTTATGATTACTGTATTACTGTAGGACCATTGTTATGACTACTGTGTAACTGTAGGACCAGTTTTATGATTACTGTGTTACTGTAGGACCAGTGTTATGATTACTCAGTTACTGTGTGACCAGTGTTATGACTACTGTATTAATATATAATCAGTGTGATGATTACTGTGTTACTGTAGGACCTGTGTTATAATTAGTACTCTATTACTATAGGACCAGTATTATGACAACTGTGTTACTGTAGAACCAGTGTTATGACTACCGTATTTTCCGGCCTATAGGTCGATGCGGAGTATAAGTCGAATTGACCAATTTTGTAAATTTTCCATCCTTCGTCCATATATAAGTCGATTCGGAGTATAAGACGAGGCCAGGTCAATAACTTGGCTTTGTATTTTATACTACCGGTAGTAACTTCCGGTTGCATGAATATTGATGGTATCGTCGTATGATATTCCATATTACCGGCAATATCCATTGCAACAAGAGCTATGATCATTCCTTCCAGTTGAAAGTTTAAACCTACGGTAATTTATTTGAGAAACTTTGTCAAATACAATTACGGTACTTTATTCAGAGAACCATGCATTGGTACATACACGTGTCTAATTTATATATACATGTATAATCTATTGCATGAAAAGAGTATCAACACCGTGTACTCACCAGCGAATCTTGTAACATACATTGAATCCATAATACAAAAATTTCCATCGAAAATATCCACACACGGATGTAAAATATTAAATAATTTTGTCACAGATCCTTATGTGACTGAATTCAATGAAAAGAAAATAACAAAAATTACGTAACGGGTGTACGTAACGAATGATGAAATAGTACTTGTTCGTATATTAAATAATGGAAGTTAAAGTGCATTCTTATAATAACTACATGTACGTCTCAGGATCTTTGTCTCTGAATTCAGTCATTGTAAATTTCAGCACTTTTTCCCACCCAAGCTGCTTGTCAAAGTCCTTTGAACTTGCCGCCCAGCTAGCCCAGCTATTGCGTCATGTTCTTTTGATGTACTCTAATAAATACATCAGGCAGAACTGGTTGCATTTTAACCTGTACTAAAGCAATGAAAACAATGCCCATGGCTAAATTCATTACATGTATTTAGATCTAGAGAACGGAGTGGGCATCATTTATTGTTGTACTTAATCCCATTGATATTAAACATGAGTAGCGTAATTGATGCGGATTAATGATAAAGAACAATGGGGTACCGGCAATATGGTAACTAGTATCGGTAGCTAAAGCCAATATCAAGGTCGAAACAATTGCGGCAACTGGCTTTGATTGTTGTTGGAAACCAAATACAAATTTATCAACAACCGGTATAATCAAAGAGAGACACCGAAACGTCAGCTGGTTAAGAATGAATATAGGTGAAGTGTTGACATTACAATTTGCTTTAAACTGAATTGCGAAACTAAAAATCATGGATCACTGATGATCTATTAGTACTGGTAGCCCATCTATATATCTGATTTTAGTGTGGTTTAAACCTACGGTAATTTATTTGAGAAACTTTGTCAAATACAATTAGAAACATATGATTTGGGGGATTCAGTAGAATGCATGATCTACATTATTTATAAATAATCATAGAACGCTCGAGTTACTATGGATTACATCCCTTTGTAGAATCAATTGGATCAATAAAAAAAGCTATGCCGGTAATTGCTCACGTGTGTCCAACATTATACTGGAAAATCAAATATTAATGGACCAGTTATTTTATATCTTTTTTTTTAGGAACAAACAATATGCTTTGAATTAGTACAGTACACTATAGAGTATAGACCGTAAGTGTGCTATGCGGCCCGGTGAAGTTTTTACCGGTAATTGTTTTCTTTTATTTTATGTTTGAGAAATAAGAAAAAACACGCAAAATGCAAAATAAATAATGACAAAACTTACAAATATAAATGCAGTCATATTATTTTATGACAATTTATTGACATAGTAATTTAACATGAATTTGTACTTCTATGTGACCTGTTTTCGATTATGTCGATTATAGAGCAATATCGATAGCATACCAGATACTGTATTCCATATATAAGTCAATGCAATTTCAATGACAAAATCCATATATAAGTCGATTCGGAGTATAAGACGAAGACCGAATTTTCAAGTCAAAAAGTCTCGACTTATAGGCCGGAAAATACGGTACTGTGTTACGGTAGGACCAGTATTATGACTACATGTACTGTGTAACTTTAGGACCAGTGTTATGACTGCTTTGTTACTGTAGGACCAGTGTTATGACTACTGTGTAACTGTTTGACCAGTGTGATGATTACTGTGTTACTGTAGGACCAGTGTGATGATTACTGTGTTACTGTAGGACCTGTGTTATGATTTTGTGTTACTGTAGGACCAGTGTTATGATTACTGAGTGTACATACCTATCCTATTAACTTTTCACAGAGCATTGGGTCACATGTGAATGGTGTGGGAGGAAGTTTAATCAAGTGGCGGCTAATCGACACATCCCCATATGTAAGACACTGAACAAGGCTACAGGACCAGCATTTGCCTCAAAATCCAAAACAACTTCCACAGACAAAGCACGGGACAGGGCAAAAGAGGTTACTTTAATGCTAGCAATAAAATCCAGAGCTAGAATCAGATACAATTTCATGATTGCTAACCAGCTTCTCTTAACTGATCAATTTCTTCACAAATGTCATGCCAGCTATTTTCAGATATTAAGAAGTAAAGAATTGCAGGGATGGTGTAGAAATGGATTTTGACTAAAATTAATCACAGGAATCAAAATAGATTAATTGGTTATTCCACTGCTCATTCAAATTAACAAGAATCTGGACCAAGTTTTCTAAGTGATGAATTAGAAAGCATTTTCATCGTAGGCCAATTCATGACATATGAGATAAATATATCATGATTTATACTTGTATTTTCTTAGTATTTATTTCACTAGTATCTCAAGGTGAAAAATAAATCTTTATCTGTCATCCCTATAATAGTAAACTTGAAGTGTCAAATTACTTGATTCTTGGTCTTAAAAAGATGCTGGTATATACTTTAGAAAAAAGAATAAAATTATGCCCTACCACTAGTTGTATACACATTTCATTGAAAACCTCACAGACTGGAGCCTCTCTCTAACAAACTCAGATTTCTCAAATTTTTCTAGAAATACTAGATTACTATAAAAAGAAGTGACTGATAAGTGAATAAGGACTTTTTAGTACAGTAGTACCCCTCTTATACGGCCACCCCTGCTGCATTGGCAAAGTGGCCTTATAATACGGGTGGCCGTTCCAGAGGGGAGCTAAATTTATTATGAGAAGTACATGTATATGGAATGTACGTAGTAAGAAAGCTACATACTTCAAAACATTAAATATCTTCATCTATATGAAACATTAATCATTAAAAGGTTCTTTTTGTTAGAATATTAAATTTATTTCAACTGAATATACGTTACTATTTTTTCTTTCTTGTCGTAAGTGTGATATGCGAGCAGGTATTGTTGGCATGCACATTGCAAATGGATTAAAAAACGTCATTTACATCTTGGTACATACATAATTATCTTTCCATTTGCTCCATTTTCCTACTGCCTCTGAATAGCCTTCTTATCGGTTACGACTTTGTTTATTCAAATTATTTCAACATAAACTTGTTTTTTCGAGACTTTACATAAAATTGTTCGGCAAGTCACCTCCCCCCACCCGATGTCGTCGTGTAGAATAACCAACTTTCTTCTAAAATAATATATCCGTTAACATGATGACATTTTAATGTTTAGTAATGATTTATTCGGTAATTGCTGACTGTATGCGATTTAATTATGCAGACAAAACTTATATCGAGTGTACGAATACAGTCTTTGTAAAGGAAGCCATAATGTGTTGTCACGTGATTTTTCCGGTCTTTGTCTGGAACCCTGTTGATTTTTTTAACGTTCTCTGTGTGTGCCAATGTACAAAATCTAATTTTAGCATATGCTGACCCTGTTATGATTATAACAATTACGTCTGGTTATAATCATCAAAGAGAAGAACTCGACATAGGTGTCAAACCCCAAACTATATCATAACATTATTGAGCCCATTTCCTGTAAACATCAACTTTATAGATAATGATATACTATAAACTTTAGTCGACACTTTTAACGGCGACTTGACACTCGGAGAGATGTATCTACGATAGAGATAATCAAAATTGCTTACCTTACGTCAAGATTTGAATTAATTATTGGTTCTTGATACATTTGAAGAAACAAATGTGGCCGTTCATGAGGAGGACATTTTACATTTTTTGTACAAAATGCTGGCCACTGTTCACATTAGAGGGGTGGTTGCTCTTGAGGTTTACTTTTGAATACAAACTCGTCGGTGCCAAGGAATTCTGGCCGTAAGAAGTGGGTGGCCGCTGTTCAGGTGGTCCGTTCAAGAGGGGGACTACTGTATTTGAAAAAAAGCACTGGTAGATCAGGGTCCGTTTTGACTGGTTTACTGAATAATCCTAGCAAACTGCATAGATACTGATCTGCTGGCCCATTATATAGTGACAGATCTGGGTCTGTGCAGTTTGCAGTTGGACTAAACTTTTAAACATGTGTTCTATTATGAAATTGTTTGAATTTTCATATTAACCGCTACTTAATATCAGTTTATATCAGGTTTACTATTTCATGATAACTTAATATTCACTGCACCAAAGGATGATATGTTTTTTAGATTAGCAAATGCATGTAAATTAACATAAGAGGTGAGTCTCAATCAGCCAGTGAAATGATTAAGTATATATTGCTTCATTTCATCAGCCAATTAAATAATTTTCCTGAATTTTGAGACAGCCTCATTCGAGTTACAAGACAAACCATTCTTCCCCAGACCCTTGTATCACAGAGTTCTCATGAAGTCATACTAAAGGTTTGGATGAAATAAATGGTACTGTTTTATGGAATAAAATAATCTTTGTCAGGTGATAAATTGATTGTCGTATGTGTGCTTATTTTGAATGAAATTTAAGAAACTTATTGAATAACATCAATCTTTTGCAAAACTTAAATTTAAAATGAGCACTCATTAAAGATCCTGTTTATGTTTCTAGTTGCTTAAACCAGTTGCATAATTTTCATTTCGAAACTATTTTGATCGACTTTTACAAGTATTTCATACTTCTTTTGGTTCTGTTTTATGCTTTAAACTAATAAGTTGTCAATGATCTGTTTTTCTAGTATTCCAAGCACATACCAAAACCCAAAAAGAAGTCTGGAGAAGAGACAAATTCCCCCCGTACTGGAAAAACAGGTTCCACTTTCCCTGACTTGGGATCTTCTAGACGCTCATCATACAGTATGTATTTTGCCTCTAAATTCTAAAGTATTTTTTTTAAACATTACAGATCAGGGTTTAACATATCTTGTCCAAGGCCCAGAGGTTATGAATATGTTTGGTCTGGGCTACTATATGTTGAATTTAGGTAGCCCAGTAAACTACCAATACTTATTTAAATATTCAGTACCCTTACCTTTCCCAGACACCATATTTTACAAATAATAAAATTTACTGTATTTACAGTATTTGGAATCAGATATGTTGTTTAAATCAGAGCAATTTTTTTAAATTTATGGTGCAAAATAAATATATCAAGGGGTGGGTGAGTGGGAAACAGCAAACATTACAAGTCATGAACACTATCAGTTGAATTCTGCAAATGATTCTCTTTAGCTGGTTTAATATATAATTACTTTATTCTGCCCCAGCAATACAGATTCACTCTAAAGACAAACAATATACATGACCACTATGTGAACTTAGGAAGTAAAACAGCAATTCGTGACATGCACATTAGCCTGGTCCTACATCTGTTTGTGTTTTTATCAGAACAATCATTGTCAATCAAGCAGTCATTGTAACAATTGATTACATATAGGTCAGTGGTGTCTGTCTGTTCTTGTGATACGGTCATTGATAGGGATACAGAGTCCTACAATAAGGCTGGAAAGCAGGCTAAGTGCAAGAATAATTAGTCTGGTCCCCAGCCTTTTATGCTTCCTGCAATGCTTACTCCATATACGAATAGTGCAGGGAGCATTCAAAGCAGGGAACCAGACTAAGAAAAAATCTGCATATGCTTTAGTGTGGTATTTGACAAAAGCTATAAAACACTATAAGCATAGCTAACAAAAAATTCAGACATCAATAGCCAGCCAATTTTTTTAAAAAAATATTAACAATTTAGAGTGGTATGAGCAGTCGTTTTTACAGGGATTTACAGTGGAGTTTATCCTCGTTTTTTTTTTTTGTGATGCAGTCATTCATAGCAGTGTAGAAATGCATATTTTGCCAAGATATTGCAGTCGTTGATCACGTTCAGCAGGTGGTAGCTCATAACAGAGTATTTATGTAATAAAATTGATCCGTGCATTACGACTGTGGTCGGAAATGACAGGTGGTTGCTCACAGCAAAGGTTGCTCATAGCAGTTTTTACTGTATTTTCAATGGACGTCATGAACTGAAGGTATTGTCTTTTAGTGGACATCAAGAACTGAATGTATTGTCAGTAAATATCAAGAACTGAAGTTATTTTCAGTGGATATCAAGAGCTAAAGTTGTTGTCTTTTAGTGGACATAAAGAATTAATGTTATTGCCTTTTAGTGGACATAAAGAATTAAAATTATTGTCTTTTAGTGGACATAAAAAATTAAAGTTATTGTCTTTTAGTGGACATCAAGAATTAAAGTTATTGTCTTTTAGTGGACATAAAAAATTAAAGTTATTGTCTTTTAGTGGACATCAAGAATTAAAGTTATTGTCTTTTAGTGGACATAAAGAATTAAAGTTATTGTCTTTTAGTGGACATCAAGAATTAAAGTTATTGTCTTTTAGTGGACATAAAGAATTAAAGTTATTGTCTTTTAGTGGACATCAAGAATTAAAGTTATTGTCTTTTAGTGGACATCAAGAATTAAAGTTATTGTCTTTTAGTGGACATAAAGAATTAAAGTTATTGTCTTTTAGTGGACATAAGGAATTAAAGTTATTGTCTTTCAGTGGACATAAAGAATTAAAGTTATTGTCTTTCAGTGGACATCAAGAATTAAAGTTATTGTCTTTCAGTGGACATCAAGAATTAAAGTTATTGTCTTTTATTGTCTTTTAGTGGACATAAAGAATTAAAGTTATTGTCTTTTAGTGGACATCAAGAATTAAAGTTATTGTCTTTTAGTGGACATCAAGAATTAAAGTTATTGTCTTTTAGTGGACATAAAGAATTAAAGTTATTGTCTTTTAGTGGACATAAGGAATTAAAGTTATTGTCTTTCAGTGGACATAAAGAATTAAAGTTATTGTCTTTCAGTGGACATCAAGAATTAAAGTTATTGTCTTTTAGTGGACATAAAGAATTTAAGTTATTGTCTTTTAGTGGACATAAAGAATTTAAGTTATTGTCTTTTAGTGGACATAAAGAATTAAAGTTATTGTCTTTTAGTGGACATTAAGAACTGAATGTAATGTCAGTGGACATCAAGAATAACAGCTGATGTGCTCTACAACTCCTGATCATGCAATTCCCAAGCAAAGCAGACAGCATGGGCAGCATGCAAGTTTCACAAGTGTTTGTTATCTCAGCTTTATTCAGTAGCAAATGTTTCCATTCATAATCTCATTTTGGGTTTATTTAATTTGATCTTCACACCTATAGTATCATTAAAAATAACTATATTCCATGATTAAACTCCTGAACCAGTCTGTGTTATTTTTGAAGTGTCAAGATGGTTGCAAGCATTTTTGAGAGAAACTATGATATAAGATTTTCAGAGGTGAGATAATTTGAGTAGCTTTTTCTGGCATTGTATTATTTTGTCACAGACAAATTTTATGTTTTGAAGCAATCTTGGTAATATAATCTGCATCAAATTCATGATTCAAAATTAGCTTCTAGCTTTGAAACTTAATGAAGTCAGTCATTTCATTTTGCTAATACTTTATGTCCATTCAAACATATTAAGCAACATGATATATCATCATTGTTAGTACATGTATATAAACAGACTGACATAGTTTTACAAAGAAATTTACAAAGAAAAACAAACACCAGAACTTCAACCAGAATTCATTTTTTGCAAAATAGAACACCAAAATATTATAATTGTTTTTTTATTGGTAGAAGAGAATCAAATGCAGCATACTTTACCTAGCCCACATCCAACCAGTATAAAACTTGCAACATTCACCAATACACGGTTCTGACTATACAGGACAGGATATTCAGGACATTAGAACATAACTTATCTGGATAGAGAGAAAAGTAATTCTTTGTTAATGTCTGGATATTCACATCAATGTTGGTACTTCGTGATGCGATAACTTGCTCTACTTGTTTTTTTAGTTTGTGTTTGATATTTTTTAATCTTGAAAATCTTACCAAAATCCATAAAACCAGCATTCTCATTGGTCAAAATATTTTCAGATGAGATTGGAGTCCTGCAAAGTTTGATGATGGAGGTTAAAGCATAGCTCTTTTTCACAAAGAAGAAGAATTATAATGAGATATGATAACAAAAAAAAGAAATCTCATGGCTATATTTCACATCGATGAATATTCAAGAACTACGAATTGGATCATATTGAAAATAGGATTCAAGAACTAAAAGACATATCCATACATACCAATGAATGCAGGAAAATGACTGATATTCATTGATATGTCTTTTAGTTCTTAAATCCTATTTTCACCTCACTTGTATATATGATCTGATCTATTATTTTGTTATCATTAGTAGCAGTATTTTTTGTTGTTGTTCTGGTTTTGACACCTTTTTTCAGCACATGATAGGCTATACATGATAGGCTATACATGATAGGCTATACATGATAGGCTATACGTGATAGGCTATACATGATAGGCTACACATTAGGCACAGGAAGAAACCAGAAGAAACCCAGGGAGAAGCACCAACCCTTGGGAAGCTACTGGCAAGAGTAATAGAAGTGGTAACACTAGTATTAATCACTGGTTTATTACACATTTTTAGATAATTTCTTGATGGTAACAACAAACCAGACCCCTCTGTCATAAGCTTTACTTGGCTCCAAATCAAAGTCAAAAGGTTTCAACCAATCAAACATCTGGATTTGTTGATTACAAGTAAAATTTTCAAGTTTGAACAAATTTTATTGCCAAAACCTGCCAAATAATTATGACAGAAGGGCAAGATTTAAGTCAAAATACTTTATTTTCTGTATTTGATTATATTTTTTACAAAAATCAGTTAAAGGTATGTTTCTTTTTAAAAATATTCTCCTTGCAGGCAAATCACAACCAGCGTCTTCCACAGGCTTGAATGGATCTACAACTAAACCAACAAGGGGGACAACCAAACCAGAGAAAACAAGAAAACCTTATAGAGACAGGTCTAGTTATGTCCCTTAATTTCTTAATTTTTTTTTTTTTCTTTTTCTTTTAGCAATGGCGCCTGATGGTACTCATGCCCATCTGTTTATCTATCATCATCAATGTAGCTTTTACAACTGAACTGGGAATTGGTTTATTTATATCAAATAGTGTATCACCTCAATGTTGACGAGATTTCAAATCAGTTTAATTTCCAGTTTCCACTGTCGTTACTTAGATGAGTTATAGCCCCTGATCGTTTCTTTGTCTCTTTTCCTGACTTAATTTTACTTGTAGCTGTTTTTTGGTAAGACCTTGAATTAATTCAATATCCAGCACTCCGAGTCATCATTTACAGGAGTTATGCCCCCTTGATTGCCCATTCCTCTGACTTTGGTTTCCATGACATAACTTGATATGCTGCTATAAAAAAAAATAATAAGATCTAGAATGATTCCAATTTCCAACAATTTTTTACATCCTTTACAGTTCATGCCTACTAGTGCTGAAATGAATTTTTTAATAAGAATAAATTATGGCAGATATCAAATCCGACATTAGTATTCGTGTATTCATTGTGTCATTCATTTATGTATGAACGTGTCCTAGTGTTTGCACCTTGCATTTGTTACATATTGTATCACATGACATCCTACTTAGATTACTACTTTGTAAGATAAATTGTATCCTGGAGAAAATGCAACTAGTCTTCATGGTTATGCATTGATGCTGATAGAGATACAGAAAAAGCAAAGTTATTAGATAGGTGGTACCTTAAAAGGAACACCACTCTAATTGAGTCAGTCAACTGTTATTGCATCCTATTGTAGTCATCATAAGAAAATTATTTTTTTCTCTCATATTCTTCCGGGAGATCAGCTGACTAGTGAAATATGTTAATTCTAATCACTTGAAGGCGGTGTTACAAATCAAACAGAAATAAAATGTTTATTGAATTTGGTCTGATGTGTTTTGCATTCAGTGACAACTAAGTGAACAGGTGTGTTTTAGCCAGTTTTGGAAAGGGCATTTTCACTTAAAATTTCAGTGATTTTATTCAAACGCAGTTACTTCCAGAAAATGTGTCTGTTGTTATCTTTTTAAAGTGTTGTGTCCAAGTTAATACCTAATGTACATGCCATCTACACTTGCTTATAAATTGAGTCCCACTGAAAACTGCTCAGTCAGATCTGCCATCACATAATGTGCTGGCAGATCTAGGTCTGTACAGTTTGTTAGAAGTAATCAGTAGAATAAAGAACATAGACCCAGATCTACATTATGCTACAGCAGATCAGGATCTTTGTTGTCTGCAGTTGGACTTGACTTATAATAAAGTAGCTTAAAAGTGACTATATAGGGTATGATGGTCTTGACTAATGCACTTGATTTAAGGACTAAGTATAGTAATGTATAGAAAATAGTACATTTAATGGTATTGGCATAAAAACTGAAATGAGAACTCTACACCTTAAACTTCTTATTAAAATTACTCATTTATGACTGGTATCTTATAAAGGCAATTAGTTGTGATATTATCTTTTTTGTTCTTCAGAGAGAAAGAATCAGCCCCAAACGATTCCTCAGGATTTGGTATCCATGGTGAAGGTCTCAAGAGCACCTCAAGGTCACATGGAGAAGGATGCCCCACCTGTTCACGCAAATATGGACCCAATGCTAAATTTACCTGCAGTTGTGGTGTGAAGAATACTAGAGCCTGAAAACACAGTGCAGTTGTTCCCAGTACACTGTATATGCTTTTGTAATTGCTTTCCCACACCTCTGGAGAAAAGACCATGCAAAGAAACCTAAATCATAAGAATGGAGGAAAATTTTCGATCTACAAGTAACATGTAAACAGGCTGAAAAAATTCTCATCTTTCTCTTGTCATGGCTTTGTAGGCATTATTTCCCATTATGCACATAGACAAGAGTATATCCTTAAAACCGTAATCATTTAGAAGATCAAATATGCTTTTATTTCCAAGGATTTCTGTATTTACCCATTTAGAACATCCCAACACATTCATATTAGGAAGTGATCTAATGTGGTTGCAATAATACATCACAGGTGTAAAGTATAATGTGGAATATCAATGTGGAAATGCCTTTGAAGTCTAGGATGTCCAATCAACCTCACTGATATAAATACAGTCGATGAAAATGGTGTGTGGGGTGGTGATGGGTAGGAGGGAGGAAGCTGTTGTCCCCCTCCCAATTTTAACATGCTGAGCACCCTCTCCGTCTCTATTTTCCCCATCCTTGGTCTGCTATATTCAGAAAAGTCCATTATAATGAATTTCATCATTAGCAACATGCCTTTCAGTTCCCAATAGTGCCCCTTCATTTGATAAAAGAGCCCAATAAAAGATGCTCCTCTTACCTTCCCCATGTAAATCTCTCTTGTAGTCATCTAGTCCATTCTGAATCACATTCAACTATAGATCTCATAAAGTATTTATCTGTTACAATATATTATAGCCTAGCCCAGAAAGTATTTATGTTACAATATATTACAGTCTAGCCCAGAAAGTATTTAGGTTACAATATATAAAACAGTCTAGCACAGAAAGTAGTTATGCAACAATGTATTACAGCTGAGTCCAGAAAGTATTTATTGCTAGTGTATTAGTCTAGCCCAGAAAGTATTTATCTGTTACAGTGTATTACAGTCTAGCCCAGAATGTATTTATCTGTTACAGTGTATTACAGTCTAGCCCAAAATGTATTTATCTGTTACATTATATTACAGTCTAGCTCAGAACATATTTATCTGTTACAGTCTAGCCTAGAAAGAATTTATCTGTTACAATGTATTACAGTCATGCCCAAAATGTATTTATCAGATCAGTTATAGTGTATTTCAGTCTAGCCCAGAATGTATTATCTGTTACAATGTATTACTGCCTAGCTCAGAAAGTACTTATCTGTTACAATGTCTTACAGTCCAGCTGAAAAAGTATTTATCTATTACAATGTATTACAGTTTAGCTCAGAAGTACTTATCTGGTACAATGTATTACTGTCCAGCTCAGAAATTATTTATCTGACACAGTGTATTACTGTCTAGCTCAGAAGAAAGTATTTATCTATTACAATGTATTACATTCCAGCTCAGATCTATATAATCTCTTCAAACCTTATCAATGTTTAAACTTTTCTCACACTGAAAGCAGACTAGATTGAATAATAATTGTCACATACCTTAAACAAATGATTTTTTTAATTTGTCTGCTGAAGAAAATTACTGTTTTATTACTGATTTGATTGCGTAGCAGGCAAAAGTCAAACATACAAGATGTTGACATTGTCATATTAGTAGGTGGATTGGTTAACAGCTGCAGTCTATTGTTCCTTGACAATACTGGAGCAACCGGTCTAATATAATCAAGAAGAACCAGTCACTGTACAAAATTAAAGCAGGAATAGAAATAGGGTCACTTTGGGGATTGCATTTTCATCTGTTAAATTGTCAGACTGGTTATAAATCATACATTTTATGTTAAGATATATTCAGAAAAGTCCATTTTTCAAAGTATAGTACATATTTATCAACTGGTTGGCACATTTTCTAGAAAATGAAGAAGTAAAGAATTGTTGAGGTGGGGTCAAAACTTGAATGAGGCAATGGAATTATCCTGTGCAAGATTGCTCAATGTATTAAAATGTAATTAGCCAACTTCAAGTATTTTATGAAGGGATTAATCCATTTTTAACAATAAAATTTAAATGGTAGGTTTCAATTTCATTAAAAGCTCTTTTGAAGATTAATGGCCAGTAATTGTTTGCATTCAAGAATCTTTACTCTGTTGTCAGTGCTCTAAGATTTTTTTGTGGTTCTTAATAGAGAGAAGAGGGTCTATTTATTTATTTTTGAAATATTTTTTCAATCGTTCATTTCATCTTGTGATAAGTTTTCACCCATAATTATTAGAAGCCAGCAACTTACTTGAACTTGATAGTTTACATATATCTGTATCTGTTACCCAATTATCAGGTTGTTTGGCACTTAAAGAGAATGATTTTGATTTGGTTAGTAAATCACATAAATGACAAAATGATAAATATGTACTCCATGTGGGCTGAGCCTGTAGAATAGGCCAGATGAACTGTATGTATTTGTTAAAGGCAACTAATGGAGGCAGGATCCATGATGGTTGAGTGGTTAACATGCTGAACTTGTGACTGAATGGGTGTGGGTTCAAATCCTACCAGCAGATAAACCCAGAATGGTTATCAGAAGGGTCTTGGCACAAAATTAACATACTTGTCATTCAGTACCATAAACTTCAGACCAAATACTAAAGCAAGAAGAGTGTAAGTTTAAAATTTTTTAATGACATATACTAATGTAATATAATGACTGGTGTAAATGTTCTGTACATTAGTTACATATCTGAATGTTTTATATAAGTAGCTTATCTATAGTTTTCATTTATAACTACTTATGTCTGGGTGCTTATGTAAGCCCCGACATTCCTTTTTGTCTTCAATACAGGGTCATAAATAATGTGGTAATAATTTCATAATTTACTATGATGCACTTCCTATTGTTAATGTCAAATGTTTGTCTATTTTGTAATATTTCTCAACTGTATAGAGAAAAGTTTCTGATGGCATTGTTCTTGTAGGCATTGATATTAAGTGTGTACAGTCAGCTGAATTATTGACACCTTTTATTACAGTAATTAAACCTGATAGGTGCATTTATCTTTGAGAGTACTACTCACTGTGGGAAAGCCTAAGTCATTGTGACCTACCTTTCATGCCACAGTTCTTACAAAATATTTTCTTTTGGCTTAGTCTGACAGTTTTTAGCAGTCATTCAACTTAGATAGTACTACTGACTGTAGACAAAAATAGGCAATTCAGGTAAATTTCTGCATATAAAACAAATTCTCTGCCACTAGTAGAATATTTATCTTGAATGGTACAAGTTGCTAGTTGAAACTAGGTCACATTAACATACTTTTAATGCTCCATTCTGTATGTAGAGACATGAAACATGATGGTGGTGTTATGTTGGAGGGTGCTAATCACCATGTGCCAATATAGGTCATAGTGAGCTGTCTTGCAGACTGCAGCGATCATGTTAATGTTTTGTACTGTTGTGTGTGTAATCAAGAAATTTGAGGGTATATTAGAGATATTAATCAGTTCAGTGCTCAGCAGTTAAGGTTACAATGACCTGTTTTTCTTACTCTTGTGACTACGGAAGATCTTTGCATTATACAGTGTGGGGAAGAAAAGACAGTATGATGTGGATGTCCTACTTTTAGTAATCATATTGAGTTTTCTTTCTTGAAAATTGTGTTTCACTGAGGAATTTGCAAACATCAGACACAGTTATGCTTAGACTTCACTCTAATAGGCTTCAGTTCATCAATTCACTGAGTATTTGTATAGAAATTGATCAAGGAGCACAATATGCTTGCTTATAAGTCAAGTCCATCTGTACAGTGCACAGACCCAGATCTGCCTTTGCATAATGCACCAGCAGATTTAGCTCTATGCAGTTTGGTTAGGAGTAACCAGTACAACAAATTACATAGACCCTGATCTGCCAGCACACAAGATGACAGCATATCAGGGTCAATGTTGCTTGCAATTGGACTTGACTTATTAGAGAATATATTCAGTAACTGATATTTATGATATTAGCTGTTAGTGTTCAGAAGTCATCTATCATCAAGATCAATTTATTATATGAATCCAGAATAATTGTTACAATTAGATGTAAATATTTTCTTTAGATGTAGGGAACCCTAATTTTGCAGCATTATTTTGTATGGATGACCAACCTTATACCTAGCCATATAAATGTTATAAGCACTTTGACCAACCCCTTACCTAGTCTCAGCAATATTACAAGCAATATAACTAACCCCTTACCTAGTCTCAGCAATGTTACAAGCAACATGACTAACCCCTTACTTAATCTCAGCAATGTTACAAGCAATATGACTTACCCCTTACTTAATCTCAGCAATGTTACAAGCAACATGACTAACCCCTTACTTAATCTCAGCAATGTTACAAGCAATATGACTTACCCCTTACCTAATCTCAGTGATGTTACAAGCAATATGACCAACCCCTTACCTAATCTCAGTGATGTTACAAGCAACATGACTAACCCCATACCTAATCTCAGCGATGTTACAAGCAATATGACTAACCCCTTACCTGATCTCAGCAATGTTACAAGCAATATGACTAACTCCTTACCTAATCTCAGCAATATTACAAGCAATATGACTTACCCCTTACCTAATCTCACCAATGTTACAAGCAATTTTACCAACCCCTTGCCTAATCTCAGTAATGTTACAAGCAATTTTACCAACCCCTTACATAATCTCAGCAATATTTCAAGCAATTTGACCAACCCTCTACCAAGCCATATAAATGTTACAAGCAATTTGACCAACCCCTTACCTAATCTCAGGAATGTTACAAGCAATTTGACCAACCCCTTACCTAATCTCAGCAATATTACAAGCAATTTGACCAACCCCTTACCTGATCTCAGCAATGTTACAAGCAATTTGACCAACCCCTTACCTAATCTCAGCAATGTTACAAGCAATTTGACCAACCCCTTACCTAATCTCAGCAATGTTACAAGCAATTTGACCAACCCCTTACCTAATCTCAGTAATGTTACAAGCAATATTACTAACCCAATGCATTTAGGTCTATTCAATATTAACACTGTAAGTATATATGTTAGATATACATTAATTTAAGCAAAGTAGTTTATTGTTTATATTTATTAATTATTGTATAATCAATAAGTAGCTTTTGTGAATACATATTTTATGGGAACAGATAAGGCTTCAACCAGTTGTTAAATGCCAACCATTTAGCACTATACTCTCCTAGCTCTTAAACATAAGCACCCATCAACTCTAGTGAAATTTCTGCCATTATACTTGTCCTATTATTGAAACGTTACATTTTCATTCATAACATATTTTATAATCTTGCCATCTAGCAAACCTGTGATATTAAACATTTAATATGTATAGCAGTTCACTATTTTTTAAATGTCAGTTAAGACTGTATGCTGAATTACAGACATTTCATGAAATAGGTTATATGTCTTAATCTCTTGTTTTGTGGAAATGTATATTTTAAACTACTTATAAATTTTCAACATAATTGTTTACTGCAATTATTCTTATCATGTGAGATTATAAATTGTGTATGAATATGAAAATACATTGAATCTATCATATAAAAATGTCAAATCATGCCAAGTTACAATTATTTCAAATAATAGCAGCAATTTGTTGCTCAGATGAATAATTCGGACTTCAAACTGTGTAGAACCAAGTTGGCCATTACATAATGTACTGGTATATCTGGGTCTGTACAGTTATCAGGACAAATTAGTAAATCAAACAACATGGACCATGATCTGCTGGAACATTCTGTAGTGGCATATCAAGGTCTGTGTTGCTTAAAATTGGACCTGACTTATTAGCAAATATGTATGGTACCTACTTCAAAAGGTTGTACATGGCAAACAGTTGTGTTGCACAGTTTCATTGTCTTGTTGCATAATTTGTAGAGTAATGAATGTTCCCAATTATAAATGCATAATCTTCCATCATAGAAAATAGCTTTTATATGAAAGTTTAATATATTTAGAGATGTCCCAAAATGATTTAAATGACACAAACTATATAGATTTCCAGTCATAGCTACACTCTTCTGTTGGAATATTTTTTCCCACTGTGATTGCTTTACATTATTCCGTCCCTTGAAAGAAATGTTTGTATTGAAATCATATTTTGTAGTATGGGATCGGTTTACATCATATTAATGTGTGATGTGACTATTGTAATCAAAATGTTTGCTTTTATTATAATTTTATTCAGTTTATTTTGCAAGAGACATTTGATACTTTGGTGAAGTTATATCTGAATATTTATAATGGTTTTCATAATGTGATATTTATTATAATTATATTAGTATTGCTTTAATGTGTGATACTACATCTGATCTCTTTATACACACACACACACACACACACACACACACACACACACACACACACACACACACACACACACACATAACAAGTTGTTTCAGTTCTTCAGGTACTTTACCCAGTCATAGCATGTAAAGAGCATGTCACTGCTGTGCAATTCCAGCCTTTCATAGCTAAAAAAAAGCAATTACAACCATCTTTGCCCATAGCTTGGTTTTGCAACAGTGGTGCCTAATGGTCATCTGCTTGCTGTAAAAGGGAAGTCAAATGAAAGTAGCCTCCCCTTCTACATAGTTCCAAAATCTCCATAGTCATCAGTTACTACTTCCATTTGTGACAAAGTACATGCTTCTTATGAAGGCCTCACAAATTTTAATTAAAATAATTCCTTTTACCATTGGAAATAATTCCTGGAGGTTTTGCACTTTAAAAACTTATACAATGTTTTCCATTTTCGGACTCATATTTTTTGACCTCATATCTAAATGTCATCATGCAGGGATTCAGGCAGTAGCCTGTTACTAGTTTACATGTGGTCATTAGTACTCACAAGTCAGTTTAGTACTTGACCCTCCTTAATACTTGACCCTCCTTAGTACTTGTCCTTCCTTAGTACTTGTCCTTCCTTTGCTTTGTTTTTTTTACCAGTAAAATGCCTTTTATTCATACTTGGTTGCTTTGTAGTTTGGGGTAGGACACTTTCATAAATTTTCCTAAACTGTTGCACAGTTTTTAGTGTCCAATTTAATGCTGCACTTGACTCATTTTCACCTGTAAATGTTCTGTTGTAGCTTACTCTAATTACAGGTGCCAAATACTATGGATAGGATTAAGTGTAGAGGATGTGGTCATTTTAAGCTGGCAGAAAATAATAAGGGTGCAAATTGGGACATAATTGCAACTATGGATGGAGACAATTTCTACCAGGTCACTCTCCCAGGGTAAGTGAGAAGGCAAGAAGAAAAAAGTCTCAGACACCATTCATATCGCTGCCTCAGTAGCTATGAAGATAATTGACTAGCACAACAGCTTCAGCTTCCATCATACCTGTTAGTCAAGCCAGGTTTGTTTCCAAATACAGAACCATTGGGACTGGTCTCAACATTAGTACAGCTGGACAAGACACGAATCCTCCCACTACTAACTTTATTCTAAGATCTCACTCAATCTGAGACTGCATTTGTGACTCAGGCATGACTGCCACCTACAAAAGTGTTGCTAGTCCTGGCTCTGTCCAAATTGAGTTGCCTTCATAACAATTATGCCCATCCTTACCAGTATTGACACCATGATACATTTATTGAACAACAGCAGATGAGTTCATAAATGGTCATGGTTTAATAGCGATATGGTACTGGTTATGGTGACAGTACAGTTATGCATGCCTGGTAACAGACCATGTAGATGAATGATGTTTGTGTGAATGCCTGAAAATCACAACAAGGATAGACTCCCAGTCTTTTTCACCTCCACACTTGGGTTGGTTCACAGGCACAACCATCTTACCCATCACTGTCACTCAGTAGACATCTGATTGCACCCATTTCAAGGCCTAAAGATGCATAGATGATTTTACTATCCCAGTAGTGGTTGAACTTTTTGCCCTCTAGACCAGTAGTCAAGTTTTTTTTTTTTTTTTTTTTTTTTTTTTTTTTTTTTTTTTATTGAACACAAGGTATCAGGATTTTACATATTCCCCTACATCACCACCTGACCTGGCGTATGGGGCATGATCTTAAATTCTTTTGTGTCCTGATCTCTACATGTGTTCCCTACACAACACACACACACATACACACACAGACACTTACTTACAATCACAATTATTGTACACAAAGTCATACTCGCATACAAACCCCAAGATGCATGAAATTGCATTTAAAAATAATAATAATAATAATAATAATAATAATAGTAATAATAATAATAATAATAATAATAATAATAAATA
This sequence comes from Unio pictorum, assembly GCA_030141615.1. Lineage (NCBI taxonomy): Eukaryota > Metazoa > Mollusca > Bivalvia > Unionida > Unionidae > Unio > Unio pictorum. The sequence continues at coordinate 293,212 of JARLTB010000207.1, read as the reverse complement.
TGTAAATTTTAAAAGTAAAAATAGTAATAATAATAATAATAATTCATGTACCAAAAGTTGATAATAGGGTCCACTTTCTTTTAAACTCGTCACTGCTGTTATTCACTTTGGCGACATATTTTTCCAGCGTTTTATATGATAAAACACAATTTTTATAATAGTCAAGATTTGGGCTTTTTGATGCACAACGTGATCTGTATATAACATATTTTGCAAGCAAAATTAGGAAGTTAATAAGATCGTCAAAGTTGTTATTTCCTATAAAGACATCTTTTCGTGTAATTCGAAAATTTGGGTCATAAGTTTGTATCCATTCTACCAACAGTTTCCAAAAGTTTTCAGTAACTAAACAGTCATAAAATAAGTGCTCAATTTCTTCTATTCCCTCATTACAAAAGGTACATTTATCATTATCACTTAAATTAATCTTTTTTAGAAACTGGTTTGTGGTAATATTTCTGTGGAGAAATCTAAAGTTAAAGCTAATCAGTTTTGTGTCTTTTGTACAAAATCTAGCCGAAACAAAAGAGTTGGTCCATTCATTTGTACCAATCGCACACTCTAGCTGTCTGGACCAAGTTTCCTGTTTACCATTTGGCTTTATTATTTTGGTTCTTATCAGGTCTTTATAGATAAATTTATTCTTTGCTCTTACCCTAAGGAGAGATGTTTTGTCCAAAGCTACAAGAAAACTATTTCCACTTTCATAGAAAGTTTTAATTTTCTTTTTCCACATCACAGAGATCTTTGAAATAAGAGCAAAGTACTGTATGAAATTATTTGTTTTTGTTTTTTGTTTTATTTCATCAAAACTTAATAGAGACCCTTGTGCATCAAAAAGATGTTTAATAATTATAATACCATTTGTTCTCCACCTTGTGTATGATTTAAAATTATCTACAGTCACTAAATTAAGAATATCTTGAGACAAGTATTCATTGACAGTAGATGGTTCATTTTTCCATTGAGATAACGCATAAATAACATCACGCCAAAAAATATTTTTAATTAATTTAGAGATTACTTTTAGTTTAGTTTTTCCTAATGAAAGTAACAGCATACCTCCAAATTTTCCAAATATTTGTTCAGAAACCAGTTTTTGCCATAAGCCATTTTCGTTTATTAAGAGGCGCCTAATCCAGGTAAGTTTTATATAACACACAAATGAGTGCAAGTGAATCATATTTAACCCCCCTTCCTCAAAAGAAGCAATAAGTGTGTCTCGTTTAACTCTCTCAGTTTTACTGCCCCAAATAAACTGGAAAAATAATGTATTCAGTTCCTTTTCTATATGGGGTGGAGGATTTGGCAAAGCTGCAAAAAGATGGATGAATTTAGGCAAAAGCAAGGACTTTATCAAAGTAATTTTTCCAATAATGGATAAATTTCTTCTACTCCACCAGCCAAGCAGTTTCTTAACTTCCTTTAACTTCATCGAATAATTAAGCTCTACCATATCCTCCAAGTTCAAAGAGAAATATACTCCCAGCAATCTAAAATTAGACATTGACCAGTTAATATCAATTTCTGGACATATTTTTTCATTAGAATATTTTTTGTTTCCAATCCAAATTGCTTTCGATTTCAAAACATTGCAGTGCAGACCTGACACCAAAGCAAAATCATTTAAAATCTGCATGGTTGTCCTCAAGGACAACTGAGAACCATTTAATAATAGAAAAGCATCATCAGCGTACTGCCCTATTTTAAACTCCATTTCATTATAAAAAATGCCTGTAACATCTGTGTTTTTCTTTAGTTCTGTTGCAAGAAGTTCAATTCCTATTATGAAAAAATAGGTGATGATTTTACTATCCCAGTAGTGGTTGAACTTTTTGCCCTCTAGACCAGTAGTCAAGTTTTGGGTTGTATAATATCCCACCACAGTAAATGGAGGATCTTAGCATACATCAGGCATCCGACTGCAGGAGAAAAAGCTGGAAACCAAGATCTACATTCTAACTTCTCTATCAGAGACAAGCAGTACAACAGGCTATGCTCCTAACTACATCAGCAGCTTTACTTTTAATAGATTGTGGGAGCACAGACATTTTCCTCTATCTGGTGACCCACATTTCTGTGTGTACAATGCTAACCATCGCCTGCATTTTCTTCATAATCATGCTGCTTCAGATGGAGCCTGGGCCAGCTTGGGGCAAAGGGAATGTATTCCCTTCCTCCAATGAACTGTCTTCCTAATCTTTTGTGATCAGGTAATGTACTTAAATAAGAAATCAATTGTTTGAAAGCCAGACTATTTTTTGGACAATACATGCTCAGTGCTAATACAGACACACCCCTCCAACTTCTCCCCACAGTTACATTCCTGTTGAGTGTGCACCTACACTGTAGTAATAACCAACAACTATAGGGCTTTTGGTACAGAGCCCAGTACCATAGGGGAGACTACTCTCATCTAATTTAATAAGCAAGCAGAATAAGGTAGAATAAGATTGGAGAGCAGGATTTGTAAGATTGTGGACATATTCCATATTAAAGATAGCATGGATTGGCAGGGTATGATTCACAAGATAGTGGACATACATTTGCCAAGTCAGTGATATTCCTTTATAAATAAACACATCTAAAATCTCCAATGTTTCATGTCATCTTATATTAGTAGCAGATTGAATAGCAAAATGCAGTCTGGGTGTAAAATTGGATTTAGATTTAATTTTATTTCTTCAATTTAATTGTTTTAATACCAGAGTTCTGTCAATCGTATGAATGCTTTAAAAACTATCAGAGGTTCCATTAATCAGCATCAGAATTGTTAGCTGTAATTCACAGAATTTTTGCTTCTCTTCAACTTCTGTTGTTTCACTTTGATTATAATTATCTCACCTTCAAATCTAGGCAGACATGGTGTTACATTTCTGATGGAGCTATTCTCATGGCAGTGAGCATTGTTGCTGGTTGTAGTGTAGGTATCAATGCTGAGTTTGGCATTTAGTTCCACGTTTCTAACTACTGCATGACAAGTCATGAAACTAATGGGTATCACCACCCCATATTACAGTGATATAAGAACATTAAAAACTAAAGTTTAGAAAAGCAACAGACTAGCAAGAATTGGATTGTTATGAAAGCAATAAACCACTCATACTTTTATCACTATCTCATATAAAGATATGAGATCATTAAAAGTCAAAAGTAACACATTTCTCAATCAGCAAGAACCTGGTATATATTTTCTAATCTTTATTTGGAATGATAACAAACCTGTCATAGAATCTTGAGATGCATCAACCAAAACTATAGTGTTTCTCAATCTGTGCCATTTATTGTGCAGAATGCATGCATACTTGAGTATGTGGCTCTGCACCTATAATGACATCTCACATTTTGGCTCAATAATCACTGCACGAGCCTTGAATAATTGTATCATATTGAAGGTCATATTGCACAGGATTTATCAAGACTGAAGAGGATTTTACATTAAGCTCAAAGAAGTCATGGGAACTACTAACAATAATATTGTATTGTGAAGTAATTAGATATCTCAGAAACAAAGAAAGTATCAAATGCAAAAGCAGTAATATTAGCATCAATACTAAAAGCCTTAGAAATGCAGTTTGTATATTTAGAACAAAAATATTCAACAGAACCTAGTGTCACAACTAACTCTATAATTTGATATATCCTCCTGCAAATGTTAACACAAACATTTAGCTTTCTAAAGTATGATGGCCAATTTGGTCATCACACTGTGTATTGGATAACATTATTTAAAGTTAGGAGAAAGTATACATTGTAATCAAACCTAACCTCTGTATTACCTAGATTACATTATGGTAATTGCTAATAGTAAAATGATTTAAATAAACATCCACTAAAATGACAAGTTTGTTTCTTTTTTTGCTAAAATATTCACTAGAAGATGAAAAAGTTGAAACAATACCATACTAATTTGAACAACCTCTATAAACGTACAAGCAGTCAAACCACAATGGTCAGCTGTTCAAATTTTAGTGTTTTAGTAACTGGGTGAGTAAATATTATAAATAAACAGGTCAAAAGAAGTAACAATTAGCATCAATAGGACATTTTATAAACAGTAAATAGAAACAAAACCCTTATATATATATATATATATATATATATATATATATATATATATATATATATATATATGTGTGTGTGTGTGTGTGTGTGTGTGTGTGTGTGTGTGTGTGTGTGGAGAAATATAACATCACATCAAATAAAATAAAATTCATTGAAATCCACATAAGATCAAAAAGATGATCATGTACATTACTTTTAACCCTTAAAGTGCTATATTGTTTTGCAGTACAAGATCCATCAGTGCTGAATTGTTATGACAAAAAAGAAGAAAACTAGTTTTTAAATTGCATGTATTTCAATAAATATACACAATTGTTGCACAAACCCTAAATGAAAATGATGGTGGATGTCTAAACTTTAAGATTAGCATCAAGACACATGTGTAACTATAACATATTTGCATGTACAAGTGTAAATACAGGTAAAATGATAAGTTACAATTGTATTCATTTATATTTTTGTTTGTTTCTTAATGGAAAAGTTCAAATAAATCTAACAAATATTATATTCTTTAGTAGTTCAACCATGTACATGTAATGCCTGTCACTATGTTATATCTAAATTGTAAAAATCACAGGTAAAGAAATGGTAACAGTTTTGTAAACATCCACTCCATGAATGTCAGAGATAAGTTTAGATCCGAAGAGTCAGTAATAAATGTTCATGAAAAGTTTTCACCTTATATTTATTTTAATATCATTAAAACTGAGATTCATATCTGGTGAAAACAACTCAGCAAATGTTTGATTTTTATTTCATTCATTGGGAGGATCTTGTGTAAAAGGTCACCTTGATTCTTCTTGTCTTCTGCCAGGTGTAAATTGCTTAGAATAGCTAGAAATCTGTCCCATACTTATTTTTTGCTTAAGTATGGGGTTGATATCACATCGTCAGTAGCTTAGTAGGAATCTAGATCAGATTTATGTACTAAACCCATTGCTATAATCAATACGATAAACAGTTTTAGATACTCAGGTGTAACAGTCTGTCATATCTTCATGCAACTGTTCTCTTTCAAGTCAGCCTCATGAATTCTCTGATCTGCATAATGATTTGTTTGATCTACTATCAGATGCAATAACTCTTCATCAAAAAAAAAATGTTTTAAATAGTCTATAGGTTCAGTATTCACCATCTCATCATTTAATTTTGTATTAACAGCAAATGCCATCTTGTCACAAAAAGCAAGCATGTACATCAGACTCCAGTTCCATGTCATTTCCTGGCTCAAAATCATTCATGGATATTTACATCAACACTTCGCCATCTCCAGTAACTTCAAACTCCTCAAATTCTTCAAAATCGTTATCATCATCACTGTCAGAAGCCAATATTCATTGCAAGAAATCACCATCATATTCAGTGTCAGACATTTTTATTTTTTCCAGGTTCATGTGTTCTAAAGCAAGTTATTGTAAAACTTCTTAGCTAAATGCATAGTAAAGTACAATGGAATGTTTGATCTGGGCCTTTATAAACCAATGAAATATAGTTTTGCAAGCAGTCATGGCTAGTTGAAGTTTATAAACCAATGAAATATAGTTTTGCAAGCAGTCATGGCTAGTTGAAGTTTATAAACCAATGAAATATAGTTTTGCAAGCAGTCATGGCTAGTTGAAGTAATTGGATGCATACATTGTTGCTTTCCTATAAAATGACATAAGTTGCGACAAGCACTATGACACATCAACCAACCTGCAGGATTAATGTTGTGAATAGCACTTTAAGGGTTAATGCTGTTTATGTTTAATCTTTGTGTACTTTATGAAGGAGTCTGATATATATGTTTTATCTGGTATAGTGTTCTTGATTTCTTTCGGTAAACATCAACAATTGAATTTCTGATTTTGATAATCCATAAAGACCCCACAATATTATTCTTGAACCCAAATGAAACTGACAACAATATTCAGGAAAGAAAGCAATGACATGTTCACTGTATGAACATTATATATATATATATATATATATATATATATATATATATATATATATATATATATATATATATATATTGAAATCTTTACAATATCTTTACAATAATATTTCAGAGACTCGGGTAACATTTAAATCTGTATACTGCATTTTGTCTAACATAACTATCATTGTTTCCCATCGACTTTATTATATAACTTACAGATTGTTTATATCTGTAACATGTTATAACAACGTGAAGGTCTTGTGATGCTGGCAAAGCTTATGCTATTCCTAATTTTCTGACAGCATAACCTTTTTAAGTTTAGATTGGAAGTTTCGGTAACATCGTATACAACTTCCCACTGTATGAAGTTTATTTTCTCCATGAGTTTCATCAGTACAGCAGGTTTTTTCACTATAAGTAGAGTCCATATATATTCTGTGATGTGGCTTGAAGTACATTTGGAATAGAGCAAGATGCTTCTCTTTGGTTGGATTCATAGTAGCCGTAGTTGAGACTCTCAACACTCGGTAGCCGTGTTTGGTTGGTAAAAGCACTGTAGTCTTTTCCATCTGACCTACAGTCAAAAGCAAAATGTTTAGAATCTCCGCTGACCTAGTCAAAAGCAAAATTTTTAGAATCTCCGCTGACCTACAGTCGAAAGCAAAATGTTTAGAATCTCAGCTGAGAAAGTTGCAATTTTAGGCATTCTTTTGAACACCTTCATAAATTATTTCATTCGAGAATAAAAGATTTAGAAAAAATGAATATAAATAATTTTCTAAATAAAACTATTTAATTCAATCATATCTTTGGGTATATGCAGCAATGAATGAGTGAAACTTTGGTACTGGTTAAGTCAGTTTCACAGTGCATTGACAGCCTGTCACTATCAGAACAACGCATGAGTCTTCAGTTTTAGCAAAATAATCAATAGTACATTCAGCATGTTAACAACACTATTTAAAACTAAAAATATGATTTCAAAATTATGAATTTCATAAAATTATTCTGCATGTTCAGAGAGAATTGATAAACTAAAAATAGATGAAAACAAAAAAAAATTATGGCAGTCATTGAAATTACAGTGTAAAAAAATTAGTAGGTTGTATAAAGTCCAGATAAATGAAGAATTGGCGCAAACCAAGATGTGACAAATTTTGTATAATAATAATAATAATAATAATAATAATGATAATAATAATAATAATAATAATAATAATCATCATCATAATAATAAAATTAAGAATAATAATAGTAATAATAATAATAATTAAATCTTGTAATGTACCATATTTTCTGCAAAATGAATAAAAATGGAAAACTATATATTCTTCAAATTAAAACTGGAAACTTACAAACGTCCTGTTGAACTGTTTATTCCTGAAACTGGTAGAGGGCGTTGCTGCCAGTCATACATAGCAAGTCCTGATGGATTCGAATTTGTTTTTTCCAGCGACTGATTATCGAAGTAAGGAAGTTGTCCTAATTGTGCCTACAAAAAGAATAATAATGTATTTTGCATTAATCTGTTAAATTGTAATTGATGCTAATCTTAAAGACTATGAAGATTTTAATAATTAACATGAAAAAAAGTGCTAAATTTAAGCAATAATTGGAAACTAGTCTACGTTTTTTTCATGTTATACCTATCTTATTAAATATAACAGCTGCATTTTGATTAAATTCCACGGGATGGTTTCCATTGCCAATACCATAGACGGAATTGAATGTAGTTTTGATTTCATTTGCGGACTTCTAGATTATGACAATTGACCTCTCGAGATAGTTTGAAATTTCCTATATGTACGTCTTCAGATTTGAATTAGTTTGTTTTTGTTTTGTTGTTTTGTGTTTTTTCTTCTATTTTTTAAAATAAGAGCTAATGTTATCAGAGGAAATGTTTCTTGGCTCACTCAGAACTGCTCTAAGTCAGTAGGTCTCTTAAGTCCGATACGATGTGAATTAAAAAAGTTCTGAATTTTATTTCGCTGTGCAAGAAAGTTCTTTATTTGTGAACAGTACCTCAGTGAATCACCCCCATGCACCTCAACACATGTTCTCAATCTCTGAGTATCCAATTATTAAATTACATTTGTATTCACTCCCAGCTGCATGACAGCTTCCAAATTGTTAGTCCCACATCAAATCTTTGATAACACTATTTGTCCAAAAACTCATTTGGACTAAATCAGGATTATGGAGGATGTGGCAAAGTTTGGATGCCATGTTGATTTATGTGCCAGTGCGTTGTCATAGATTAAAAAGATACCTTGGAAACTTTTACACAAACGGGTGTTTCAGTAGTGTTCTACAACTTTTGTCAACACTTTGAAGGCACAAAAGTCACCAGTAACATTAGCAGAGTCATACATAGGTACCTAAACAATATGGCATATTGCATATAAAAATACTGCATATAAAAATACTGCATATAAAACTCTGTTGACAATCTGACTATGTTGAAGAGTTATTGGTCTCTACTCATATTCTAATATCCAAAACACCATTATTAATTTTCTCTTGAATCAGAAGTCAAAAAAGGAATACATGTACCATGTTTCATCACTTGCAAATATCTCATTCAAACATCTCTGGTCACTCTTTATTATTTGGGGAGTAGTTGTTTCAACTCGAATGTGTTTTAGATCAGCGAGAAACAAATGCGGGAACCAAGAAAATAAAACTTTATGGATTTCAAATGATTAGCCAGTACATATTAAATAGTTGTCAAATTAATGCCTGTGTTAATAATATATTATCCACTATGTAGCATGCATCGTCATCAGCTGCCCCATCAATGCAGCCACTTTGCTCTCGCTAATCGCAGACATTGGTCTCCCAGAACATGGGTCATCTTCACCACAATTTTACAACTGCTAAACTACTTTGTAATTGTTGGATATAACACATAATTGCATCCATAATCTCCATCCAAGTAGGTCTTACCATCAAACAAAGCACCCAGATTGTACTATTTGCTCATCACCAGTATTATTTCTCATTTTCCAAACCTTTTAAGTCACAGTCATTTCATATGTTACATCAGGTGTACATATCAGCATGTCTCCAGTCATTGGCTATGTTATGTCAGGTGTACATATCAGCATGTCTCCAGTCATTGGCTATGTTATGTCAGGTGTACATATCAGCATGTCTCCAGTCATTGGCTATGTTATGTCAGGCGTACATATCAGCATGTCTCCAGTCATTGGTTATGTTATGTCAGGCATACATATCAGCATGTCTCCAGTGAGTTGTACATGCAGCTGCAGATCATTTTATAGAAAGTTATTTTGTCTATTGAGCAATATTAAATTTTATATTGTCTATCAATCAATATTAAATTTTATTTTGTCTATCAATCAATATTAACTTTTATTTTGTCCATCGATCAGTATTAAATTTTATTTTGTCTATCAATCAATACTAAATTTATTAACAAGTGCAAAGAAATAACATTATAACAAAATATATCTTTTCAAATACCATGAAAATCACTTTATATTTGTTTGTACTAATGCAGAAAAAATAAAACAAAGCAACACAGAAGTAGCTGTTGCAGTTGGTGATGGTTAAATGCCATTTTTCAGCATACGATAGGCTATACATTGTGGTCAGTATTACGGTAATGGTGGAGGAAGAACCCAGGAAAACCCCATAAAGAACCACTGATCCACGAGAAGCTAATTGGCTGAATCTGAGACTCGAACCTATGCAGACTGAGATCCATAACCACCTGACCACTCGGAGCCACAACACAGAAGTAAAGAAAACTTAAATGATTCTTACATGGCAAATTAAAGGCGAGAATGAAATGTGTCACTTGCTCAACTGGAATTACTTACAAATGAGTTTTTGAAGCCAGATATGATTACATATATGTTTTATGGACAAACAAGGAACATGATCTTTTACAAATACATAAGTAGAGCATACCGTTGTAAATTTTAGAAAATACATATTTTATCACCTCCTGATCCTCGACCACACAAATGCAATAAGTCTGAACACAGATTTGGGGTATTAGAATGAGCAGCATTAATATAAGTGAAAAAATGAATGAACTAACAATGTACATTAATTGAAAATACATATTTTATCACCTCCTGATCCTCGACCACACAAATGCAATAAGTCTGAACACAGATTTGGGGTATTAGAATGAGCAGCATTGATATAAGTGAAAAAATGAATGAACTAACAATGTACATTAATTGAAAATAGAATAATTATTTTTTTCTTGATTCTAAACAAATTTTAGGAAAAAGGTTCACTTGTTAAGAATTTGCTTAAAAATGTAAAACTCAGAAACATCTACTATTGACAATAACCTTGTCATGTTTAATATCTTCATATCACCTCATGACCATCAACACGCAGGACAAAAAGCCAGAGGAGTGAAACAAATGTTGCAACTATCGATCAAATCAGAGAGAGAGAGAGAGAGAGAGAGAGAGAGAGAGAGAGAGAGTAATTGTTTTGCAAAATTAAAGAAACAAGATTTTGTAACCAAAAGTGATTGGTGATTTTATTACCTGTGGCCCTGAATCGGAGTATGAAAAGCATCCCATATCGGCAGAAGACTGTGTTCTGAATGTAGACTGAGTGGAATACAGAGGTTGTCCGAATGAAGGAAATGATGCAAGAGATCTATATGCAGGATTACTTTGATAGAAAAAAATATAAACTTATATTGTATGTTCCTTATTTCATTTTAATCAACACCTTTCAATATATCAGCAAAAATGCAAAAGTTTGGAGCTCAACAAGCTCTTAATCAGGGGTATATACAGCTATTATGTGCATTACAAAACACCTGACATAAAATGTATGAAAACACCTGACATAAAATGTAAGAAAACACCTGACATAAAATGTAAAAAAACACCTGACATAAAATGTAAGAAAACTTATGGATATAATTGAAAATCACAAGGGGGAATTTACAGCATATAAAAAAATAAAAAGTTGCAAAACAGTAATAAATGAGCTGGTTATAAATATATGACACTTATCATTAACATTTAAAATATTGTTTGAAATGTCTCCATATCTCAAAATAGTACATGTATGGGCATTTTGTTAGCCAATATGCAATAGTGTGATACCAGATATATCATTGGGTGGGGCAAGAAAGAGGGTATTGGTAGAAACATCAACTCAACAAGTTTTCTTTATCAATACTCTGTAGTTCGCTGCACTACTGTATACCTGGTATCATATGGTCAAACAATTTTTTTTTGTATAACGGTATTTCATATACTGAAGAAAAATTGCTATGAAAGTATATTTTACCAATCTAGCTTATATTTAGCAGGAAATATTATATTGCTTTATTTTCTGGGACTCATATTGTGTAAGAATATTTTAGTTTTGCAAAATTTATTCCTGCAAAATATTGTCTAAATATGTTAAACTAAATACTGACAACTGTGTTAATAATTTATGTATTTCATCCCTGGAACAGTTCTTAGAAGGAATTTGTGAGTTGGGATATTATGTTTATTCGGTTTTGTCTTTCCAGACTTCAAATCTACTTTACTTGAGATAGTGTCTAGCGCCATTAATTAGTACCTCAATAACACCCATTTGTGGAATACACTCTTAAATTAGGACATGGCGATTGCCATGGGTTACCAAAATTATAAACAAAGGAGACATCAAGCAAAAAGTTATAGTCATACAATAACTTCAGACCCTTAGATAATTTGTTTAGCTAAGTCTGTTAGTTCTTTCAAGTACTAAATGGTCTTCATTAGTCAAAATACATTTCAGCAAAGACAAGCAAGAAAAAAAGAAAGAAAATCTGCATCATATCACAATCTTCTTACACATTTCCATATGAAGTGTTTTGGGACTGGTCAACAAAGTCTTCATTCATTGCACTTTCCTCGTCATGTGGACTGAGCGTTAGCTGAGAAGGATGACCAGGCAGGTTATTTGTTCTCGATCCTCCCACATTACCTGGAAGAATGTATTATCATTGTATCAGATAAATATATTTTGTAGTCATGGAAATTGTGTCACTTTAATCAGGATACACTTGGCATGACTTTAAAAAGGACAACTAGTTAGTTTATGTTAATAATTTATAGTTTGCCACCACTCTAATTGGAGAAATTGCATTATAAAATTAAAGAATATTGAATAAAAGGAGTGAATATAAAGCTCTTTATGACAAAACAAATTCCATTAGCTCTAATTCAAAGATATACATACTTTATAGTATCCTGACCTGTTGAATAAGAAACAACACCAGTTTCTCTTAAAAAATGTTGCATTGGCTTTTTGAAATATTTTTGTTATTGTTTTGTTTGCAGCAAATATGGTTTCAAGATTAAACAGCTCTCTTCAACTAAGGTATTTCTCTTAATAATATGATAAAACAAATAATAAGTTAGCTTATATGTGTAAGGTCTGACACCTCTCTCTCTCTCTCTCTCTCTCTCTCTCTCTCTCTCTCTCTCTTGACACACACACACACACACGCACAAAAATATAGTTTGACACATAATATAACCATCCTGACTACTGGAATAAAATAACTTACCAGTAACATTTGCTAGAGTTTCACGTGTATTTGTAATGACAGATCCCCTTTCTGGCTGGGATTCGGTTGTAACGGCTGTTTCTTGTAGGTGAGAAAATGACTCTCGAATGCGTGAGGGGTCAGGCAGTGCAATATCGTCCAATATATCTGTAATACAAAAATGCAATGTGCCGCAGGACTCGTATAACTATGATAAAAGTATCTCATCATAATATGCTGTCTATAGAAACCAAAAATTAAAATTAGCAAATAAAATAACAATTTTTAATGGATTGTCTCACATTATTTTTATGCTTAAATTCAATGTCAGTTCTTGACTTGGCAAGTCGCACGAGTGTACCATGGGGATCACAGTATTTCTCCATACCGTGTGTATTTATTTGAAAATGAGGAAAACATTTGAGACAAGCAACCAGAAAACTGATCACACATCCACACACATATCACATGCAGGTATTTACAAGGTAGCAAGTTCCTTTGTCAATTACCTTCTATGTGCTGTTTCAATATGCGTGGCTCACATAAAATGCCCACGTTCCAATCACTCATTTCAGAGTTGTCATTATCCACATTTGCAATTAGATATAAATCTAATTCTTTCTTTAACTTCTTATTTTGCTATGGTGTGATGCTTTAAGGTTGCCAACCTTCAAAGCCAATATCTTTATGAGTCCAAATTAGTTTTGTACATGCTATCAGTAAAACCCAATATGTTGTATTCCAGTCAATGAAAGGTTCAGAGCAGTATAAGCAAAAATTAATAATCTCAGTTACATCGTCAAACAAGCTAAAATAGTATTCCTTGTATAAAGAATCAGTTGAAGAGTACCTGGATGTGATAAATTAAGCTTTGTATAAATTTAATAGATTTAGAGGTCTATCACATAACTTGAACATAGAATGGGCATAAACGAGTACCAATGTAAAGTAGTGAAAATATGTAAGAAATGATCTTCATAACAAATGATAAAGTGTTGAAATATGTTATAAATTTAGAAGTAACAAAGACCACAGGTGCTGACCAAGATTAATATGGACAGCTGCAACATTAATTTCTGAAATTATAACGCACATATGTGGTTTTAGTATAAAAACAAATCCATTTTCTGACAAATGGAAGGAGGTTAAAGTGAAACCTCCTCATAAATCTGATCCTCAGGATAAAAAAAAATTAATTTTAGACCCATCTCAATCCTTCCTGTCTCATAAAAATATCTTGAAAAACATTCTCATGACTCTCTTATAAATTTTCTGGATAGCAGAAATCTGTTATATGAAAAGTATCGGCTAATGTGAAACTTTTCTTGCTAGTATGCTAGTATGGTTGAAAAATGGCACAAAGCTATATACAGAATTAGTGAGAATTGTGATGGTCTATCTAGTGGATATTATACTTCAAAATGAAAACTTTACAAGTTCAACAACAACAATTCTTTGAATTAGTTTAAGCCGTACTTAAAAGTAAGAGAACAACAAGTGGACATAAACAGAGTCGTGTCAGACAAAACGTTTGACATGTGGAGTATCGCAAGGATCTATCTTAGGGCCACTACTGTTTATTACGTTTATGAATGATTGGTATTTCCATAGAGTACAGACTAAAACTGGCATATATGATGACACCACATTGTATATCAGCTCATCTAAAACTACTGTAGAAAGAAACTTACACAAAGCAAAACTCTCTGAAAAAATATCTGGTTTTCCCAACCCCAAACCTATTGTAGATTCCCTGCTGGAAATTGGTTTGCACACTCACGTATCTGTTATTGTGTCTCATGTTAGTCCGCGCGGAAACCTGCATAATGAATTGGAGAGCTGCTGTGCTTTGAGCACGCAGATAGATCGATATATGCTGACAACTGTTTGCTCTATTTTTTACTGTTACACATTTTGGGTTGATAGTGCTCCAATTCAACATTTGTGTGCAGAGGCGTCGGTGGCTTTCTTTAACAATCAGCACCATCTAAACTCTGCTTTTGGACTCATTTTATCGTCGATGGCCACCGAATACAGCTTGACAATCATGTTAAGACTGATCTGTGCCATTGTAAGAATTTCAAATAGACTCATATGCAACCATAATGAAATTATTTTTTTACCGCTGCCGCCAACCGCACCGGTTATTATTGACAAGACTTCGACAATTCCGACTGGTGTATCTTTACTCCGATAAATCAACCCCTTAAATCTGTGATGATACTTATGGACGATATGTGGGTATGATGCCACCTGTTCATTAAAATGTGCAATTTTACTGCATGCAAATCATTCCAGAATAATCATGTGTACACTTTAGACATATATCAGTAACTGGTAACAGATGGTTGTACTATTCCACATGGATTTACATGTCATCAAACATAGAATCTGCTCTGGAAATAAAATGTACATGTCACCAACAGCATCAGATGATAATAGCTATACCTCCACAAGATTTACTGGTAAGTGTAAAACATATTCAATAATGTGTGCAGACAAATGTGGTTGCAAATAATTGCAGCTTTTAATTAATAGCTGATATCAGCCCCATACCCCAAAACCATCATAATCACGGGTGAAGGTCAGTTTTATCGGCTGAGTGTATCTCTGGTAGTTGCCGTTGTCACAATTACCACAACACAAAGGTCAACAGTTGTTGCTGAAGTGAGCCCACAAATAGCAAATAAAAGCACACACACGTATTTGTAATTTGAGAATTAAAGGGTTTTCTAGGTGATTTCATCTCGCAGCTGTTGCTTCACTTTGATTGTTTTTTCGCGAAGCTTGGAGGGTCTATCATACTTTTTCAATTACTGTTATGACCACAAAATAAATGTTATCGACAGGTTGGTAAATGTTATCGACAGGTTGGCCTCATTGGAGAGCAACACGCACACGCATTTCAAACCTTTCTCCACGAGTAGAACTGCCATGTAATCGTAGAAACTATTCTTGTGAAAGATGTATGTCTCTAGCGACTGTGCGTCCGAGCCTTCCAGCAGCATGGTCTTGTCTGAGAGAATCACAGCGACTGTGCGTTCTGTGAGCTTTGCCACCACGTTCACTTAGAAGCACTTTGATTACGCTTTTGATTGGTGTTATGAACAATTGTGCTCGCTTTCGCCCAAGAACTGTTACACCTAAAAGTGCGTTCTTGTTGAATAAAAGTCAAGATCTCGGTTTTCTCTTCTGAGTTAATGTTGGTTCAACATGACCAACGTAAAATTATACTGGGTTGATTTGTCCATGAATTCCACTTATTCGTTGAAGAAACACTCCCTGGTTGTTTCCGTACCTGACTTTGGGGTCTGCGATATGGCATTTTCGCATTCTAATGCAACGATTGGTATTGACACATCAGGATGGTTCCAATGGTTGATATTTAGTTGCCCATGGCAAGATTATACTTGAGTGTATGTGAGGATCTGGTAAGGCCGTTTTCATGCACATATTGGTCAACAAGCGCCAAAAACTCACCATCAATGTCAGCATCTCATATCAGCTGATCCACTAACTCAATTTATGTAATGATAAATCTTAAACACATATGCCAAAGATAGTTCATTAACTCTAATGGTACAATGTTGAGTACTTCATAATGAATTTCATTTATGGCAAGAAATGGTACCAATACTGTATACATCAAAATGTAGAAACGTATCGACATCACCAGCATATACTAGTTTTGGTGTACCAAGCCTTCCAGCAGCATGGTCTTGTCTGAGAGAATCACAGCAAGCAATATATATGTAACTGCGGGTGGGGACAGGAGTGATACTTGTATAAAAGTATATGTGGATCACTGAATGACTGTACAGGTTCAGGTGTTCCAACGAAAAGAAATAAATCCGGTACAACACAGTGAAGTCTTTTGAGAAATCTGCAGACCCGTGTCATTGTTTTTATGCTGGTGCATGTACAACCACAGTGTGTGATATGCATGTGTCACATGACATGCAAAATAAAAATAAAAACGTTTTTCAGAGGACTCATAATAATAACTTTCAGACACTAACCCACAGTCATTCGTTGGGTACGTATCTGCCATTAAACTGCATGGTCGACTGCATAATTATGAAACATCATGGGGAGGCCAGTGGATCTAGAATAATCGTCGCTGAAACTGACGAATCTGAGTTGTGTCAATGTCAATGTTGTTCAAACGTGCTTCGATTTCATTTCCGTCTATTAGTGTAAACTGCTAAACAATGCCTTGTTCCATCAATTCCCAAGAAGGCATCACAAGGAAGAAAATATCAAGACATGGCATGTACTTGTAATTCTATTTTTTATTGGTTAAGGTCCGTAGTAAGGTACACTCTACAGAAAATCTCGAACGCTTTGATCTACCATAAGAGATTTTTTCGTGTCAAATGCACTGTGGGGTACGTTTTTAAATTTTGCTATAATGAAACCTTATTCATTATCAGTGATACCTTGCTTCTCTGAAGGAGGTCCTTATAAACTATTTCTGTCTTTGTTGTACCTTTCTCTATATCCTTTTTCCATGTCCTTATAAACTATTTCTGACTTTGTTGTACCTCTCTATATCCTTTTTCCATGTCCTTATAAACTATTTCTGTCTTTGTTGTACCTCTCTATATCCTTTTTCCATGTCCTTATAAACTATTTCTGTCTTTGTTGTACCTTTCTATATCCTTTTTCCATGTCCTTATAAACTATTTCTGTCTTTGTTGTACCTCTCTATATGCTTTTTCCATGTCCTTATAAACTATTTCTGTCTTTGTTGTACCTCTCTATATCCTTTTCCCATGTCCTTATCAACTATTTCTGTCTTTTTTGTACCTCTCTATAGCCTTTTTCCATGTCCTTAGCAACTATTTCTGACTTTGTTGTACCTCTCTATATCCTTTTTCCATGTCCTTATAAACTATTTCTGTCTTTGTTGTACCTCTCTATATCCTTTTTCCATGTCCTTATAAACTATTTCTGTCTTTGTTGTACCTCTCTATAGCATTTTCCATGTTCTCGTGCTGATTGCTTAAGTTGATTAGGTGGTTGATGCCATTGTTTCCAATTTTGGTTCATTTGGGCGAAGTTGTCTCACAGCCAGCTGTGGCTCATCGGCGAGACATACATGCCTTTCGCATACCTTTTGCTATCCTTACTCCACGTTCTCGCGTGAAGTGTTAAAGCTGATTTACAATCAACTTGTCCGTTAATAATAGAAAAACGTTGTTTAATTACTTATTCACCATTATCTGATTGCTTATAAACCAAAATACGTTGACTATTTGGTCAATAGCAATAATTTTGATCCTTGATAAATCGTTTGTTTTTTCCATGATAAAGTCTTTGGCATTTTCGTGCCAGGTGCATTGACAAGTTTTTGCCAACGCTTTCGATACTAATTGGCAACAGATGGACATGGTCAGCAAGCGGATTACCGGATTGACTCCAATACCACATTAAAACATGGGCGAACACATGGGCCAACATGCAGCGTTAGCAGATTTACTTGCAGATTTATTTGCAATGACATATTCTGTTACAAAGTGCTTCTTCTTTCCATGGCATAATCGTTTATGTCGATTGCGACCAAATACCATTGATCTTATATATATATATATATATATATATATATATATATATATATATATATATATATATATATATATATATATATATATAAGAAAACTGTAATCTCTAATTTAATTCATTGCTGCTTCATTCTTTTTAGCAAGTATCGCTTTGCTCTTATATCCTGCTTTAGTATCAGAGAACCTCAGCAAAACCCAGTGGATGGTATGCGATTTTACTGCCACAGATCGATGTTTTTTCCACAGATGGCAGCACAATGTTACAGTACTGCAATATCTGTTAACAAAACAGGTTCATCTTCGCAGGGCCGACAGATCGTGTGAAGTCCGTGCTGGGATAAAAGTTCATGCTTATATATGTCCTCCTTGATGTATGGTTCTTCGTCATTGAGCATAGTAATCATTGCATTGTCTTTCTTCTTCATCGTTGTAGATTTTTCGTTTTTCTTCACATTGTAGGTGAACATGTAATAATACTGAAGGTGGTGATCTACACTGTCTTGGCTGCTTTCACTGGCCGTTTAAATATATTTTACACTGGACGTTTTGCTATCGTTGCTCACCGGTGACTCGGTTAACATCGGCGCCTTATATTCTTAACTGATTGCTCGTAGCACTCGCACTCGCACTCGCACGAACTTAGATACTCCGATCCACCTTGTAAGCCTCTCTGAGGAATCAATATGATGCATTCAAACTAAATACAGATTTACTGTTTTCTTTGACATTACTAACACGACACTGATCTGATAGTCTAATTCGCGCATTAGTTGCAGACGTAAATTCTTTCACAATTTTATGTGGTAAACTGTAGTTTCTAATGATATAATAAAATACCCCACCACAATTCTCTAGCATTGAATCACTTGTCCATTACCAGCTAATAAGTTGATTGATTATATGAAAAATATGATAAGCAAGGTTTGTGAAATTATTGTGTCAGGTTAATGATTTATGAAATTAACGAGTCGTGGTTAATACTTCACAAAATATGTTATCGCATGACAACAGCTGAACTCAAACAAATATCAAACTCAAATTTATCAACTTGGTGATTGAAGGCTATTTTCCTTTGCCGCTCGACTTATTAAATTTTAATTCTTTTACTTGTCAGATTTGAATTTATGTCAGACATAACTTCTTTTGTACAAGTTCTCTTTCAACTTGTCAAGTTTTCATTGCTTTACTTCTTTTTTTTATTTTGCACAACAAATAACCACCAGTTCGAGTTCTATGTAATGTTTTCACCTTTAATTTGTTTTCAAATATATCCAGTCATGTCCTTACCCATGTTTTCAAATAAATCCAGTGATGTCCTTACCCACATTTTCAAAAATATACAGTCATGTCCTTACCCACATTTTCAAATATATCCAGCCATGTCCTTACCCACATTTTCCTCCCCCTTCACGGCCCGGAGGAACTCCTGGTGTCTTTCCTGGCTGTGAAGGCTCTCAACGAGGTACAGGACATAGTCATCAAACATCAGATGCAACAAATGGAAAGAACCTGCAGAAATAGATGGGAAATCCCACATGAACGCGAGAGATAACAGTACAATATATTTTACAAAAGAACTTCAAATAGAAAGCATCTTCGTAATCTTTTCTGTTCTGGAGTTAAAACTGTCCGATCTAAATATTGGCTTCCCTAATGCGTCTTCAACCACTGCTAAACGAAACAAATCTAAATTCCGGATTAAAGTATCACAAAAAGATAGACCATTTCTATTACGAGTTACTGACAATTTCGAACATAGTCTCATTCCAATTGTTTGAATTATACAGTTTAAACTTTATTTCTTTACAAGAAATTCAGCCCTAACAAAAATTTCACCTCTGTTTTGTCATGCTTTAAGGAGAACATATGCACGATCATTTATTACGGTCATGCAAAGCGTCGGTAGAGTTGTCCACTCTTTGTAATGTTTTATCTTGGCAGTAGTGACACAGAAAATATTATGTAATATAAGATTTTTTAAAATTGATAATCAAGATCGTAAGTTCCAACCTACCGAAGCTTGGTGCGCTGTGTAGTGTCATATCGCGTATGATTCGAGTACCAAAACACGACCACATCAAAAGAAACTGCCGGGCTCTTCTCCTGAGGCTTCCAGGATGTTTCCTACTTGGCTGAAAATATTAAAGTTTATGTCATGCTGTGATGTTTTTGATTTTGGGAAGGGGCAAGGGCTGCATGTTATTCAAGGTCTAAATATTTGAATTTACACGAAATAAAAAAAAATTGTTTGAAGTATGTATTATAAATTTAACGACGTTAAAGTGATTTCATCACATTAGTAGCAGGAGATATCAGGTTTTAGCAGGTAACATCCTTTAGTTTTAGATGTATGTCTCAAAGCTTTTTTGTCCAAACCTAATATATTTAATTGGCCGAACCCAATTTTAATTAAATTTCATCTGTTTGTTTTTCTCTCAAAATAATTAGCGAAAGTTTCGTTACTTGGCTTGATTTACGCTATTCAACTGACGAAATGTCTTTGAAGTTACTGGACATAGCGAAATAAATTATCACAACGACATGATAAGATACAAAAAAAGCAATTTTTTCAGAATGGATGGCACTACCTGTACTACACATTTGTCAACCATTTTGTCTAGCCATTCGATGTAAGATTCGAGCGGCGCCTGGTCTTCCAACAAAGCTTCGAAGTCTCCGGACACTTCAAGAAAAATTAACGGTTCAATAATATATATCAATCAAATATATACTGCGAATAACTTATATACGTTTCTTGATAGTATGGCTGTAATGCTTTCAAATGGCAAAACAGAAAACATAAAATTGTTTTAACAATATGAAAGAATTAAATTGTACTGCTTCGGTCTGCCAATTTCAATATAAACTTGTTGTACTCACTTATAAGACCAGTCCATCCGCAAACCGCACAGGCCCATATCTGCCAGCACATAACAATGTTATGATAAATCTTGATCTTTGCTATTTGCTATTTGACTCAGCTTATTTGTGAGTACATACGGTAGTAAGGTATATTACAACCGTATTTGTTATTTAATTTTCTAGTCAGATTCAGTTGGAAACAAGAGTTCAATTTTTTTTTACAACTTTAGGAATCCACGTCTTACTGATATACACATATTCAACCATGACAATAGATATTTAATGTTTTCGTAAATACTACAATATTGTAGCAGATTATATTTTGACTTCAAGCAAGAGAATTTTAAAATCTGTTTCTTGTTTGCTTGTGTGTGCGTGTGAATGAATGGTTGTTTCTCTCTCTCTCTCTCTCTCTCTCTCTCTCTCTCTCTCTCTCTCTCTCTCTCTCTCTCTCTCTCTCTCTCTCTCTCTCTCTCTCTCTCTCTCTCTCTCCTGCAATATATTACATACATTTAATGATTGAATGGTACTCCACATCGTTGTAATTGTCCATTGTATACAATGTCTGTTTGATGATGCTGTTCAAGTCAACATTCAGCCAGTCTTCTAGCATCTGTGACGTTATATCTGAGCTATGGATTACTGTACGCGCTGCTTGACACAAGTGATTCAAGGATGTCTGTCTCTTTAAAACTTGGGAAAAACGACGGGAAACTGTAAAATTAATTAACAATTTATAACAATATAACAATATTTCATAGACGTATAAAATGCAACATGATAAACCGTAAAACAAATAGAATAATATATATATATATATATATATATATATATATATATATATATATATATATATATATATATATATATGCATGCTTTGTTTTATTGTAATTAAGACCTTAAGAGATGATACTTCTATAATTTAATAAATTATGATATCTTCTTTACTTTTTACAGGGTGACATACTCTGTTAACTTCGATCTTACATTAGTGCCCTTCAATTAAAAGAAATATGCATGAATGTAGCAATAACCTACAAGGTTAGGATCTACTGCAAAGAAGATTACAAATCTTGTACACATTATGCAATGAAAACCGTCATCTGTCACATTGACATAGCATGAGTAAAATGTTATGAGGTCATGAAATCATAATTTCTCATTAACATATTTGCAGAGGTATAATTTCTTTATAATGCAAAAATAAGGTTCTTGTTGTATATCATGTCACAAGCATTTCCATAAAACCATACTGGTGTAAACAAAATATTTTTTCAAATACTTATGTCGAAACATTTCAGTATGGATAAGTTATTGTTTTCAATCGATCAATTAATTACTCCTTGTCCGATTGTTCCTTCTAACCTATAAAACATTATGATACTCATGCGCTAAATTATTTAAGACTTTGATAATAAGAATAACGTCGTAAAGTGTTGAAAAGAAATAATGTATATGTTAAAATGTGGAACATTTAATATCACCGGCATTCTTTTCTGTAAACTTTTTAAATCCCACAGTTTCATACAAAACTATCACTTTGCTATTACTATGAAGTACTGTGTACATAAAGCTTCTGCCAGACTAGACCAGCTAGTTGGTCTCTAAGCCTTTTTTTTTATTTTGACTTGACGGCTTTTGAGACCAGCCGTATTCTGCATTGACACTATATGGTACCTTTCCATGCACCATAACTGCGTACGATCGGATGCACGCTATTAATTGAGTGTTCTATAGGATTTAACGCAGTGGATCATTAGAAGAGGGATTATACTTACTGTCTGGGTACAAAGGTTAGTCTAAATAAATGTATTAATTAATAGCGTGCAGTCCGATCGTTGGCAGTTTATGGTTCACGAGCGTACCATATAGTGTTAATGCATAATACGGTTGGTCTCAAAAGCCGTCAAGTCAAAATAAAAAAAGGCTTAGAGACCAACTAGCTGGTCTACTGCCAGACATATCGATACATCTTAGTATTGGGTTTGCTTATATTATTGTCAAAGAGTATACATAATTTAAAATTATAACAAATAATTTACTTAAAGCATCAAAATGGAACAGTCCCTTTATTATGAGTAAATAAGCATTGCCATGGATAGTAAAATAAACTAAAACGGGTTCCTCGGACTTACGATCAAATTTTACTTTCTGTAAATTTTCTGGAAGCGAGTCTAGTGCCACACTCAACCATTCATCCAACTGCTTGGCAAAATTTCTGATCACTTGTGTCAAGCTGAAAAGTATTACGGTATACTTTATTTACTTCTTTTTTAAATATTTGGAACGAGAAGAAATAATTTTAACTAAATTTCTTTTGCTTATATTTTTCCTATTAAAACAGCCATCTCTATTATTGACCACATCCGCAACGTATATCATATTAAAAACAACTTCCATATTCAAACACGAAAACTTATACATTCTTTTGCTTTGGTTTCTTGACTGTTTTCTTGCAGACTGTTCATTTTTTTTTTATCATATAATATATATTATTATTATTATATATATTAATATATATATTAATATAGGTTGGAAATACGTTACAAAACAAGGCAGGTAATTCCTGTAAAGTGCAACACCATTTTAAGAGTAATGTACCCTTGTTGATACTAACTGTTGAAAATAAGTACAATAGATAATTATGTTCCCATTGATTCCTAAGTTAGGTTACTTGAAACACGGTGTATCCTTTTTAGATACAACTGAGGGTTACCAAAATAAAGTAAAATATAGACATTTTGATTTGTAAATGATATGTGTATAGTAAATTGCTGCTCTTATGTCAGTACTCTACTTGGAAACAGACTGGTAATAATACATCTTCACTTATTTCTGATAAACTTTTTAATCGATTTCTCTACAGGTGTCCATGTTCGTTTCAATATATAATCTTCAACCCGTATTTCTAAATGCTTGCTTTTTTTCACAGCCTGGCTGTGTATTTTCTCTTTCGTGCGTCTAAAGCATTACCTATCCGGCAAAGCTTGTAAGACTGTTGGCATTAGCACACTGGCTATGGCTTTGTACAGAATGGAGTCACAAACTCCGACAAGCGTGATGATGGCCTTGCATTCTAATATTGACTGAATGTGGCCAGGCATTCCCTGCCAAAAGTGGAGTAGAAAACTCTGCACCTAGAAAAGAAACCCCCAAAAGGTTAGTTGATTTAATAAAATTAATTAAATAACTAAACATCATTACTCTTTAAATTTGTGTTTCCGTATTGTATGTACACTTTAAAGTGATTCTGTCAGCATTTTCATCACCAAGGTATGATTCTAGAAAGATTTCCTGACAGGAATTTCATCTTACCGTACGATCACATGACTCTAAATCACACAAACATTTTTGTATAGAAGATAATTTGTACACTTACATTTCGACACTATTACTTGAATTATTTCATGAAAATGACAATATATGTTCAAACGTTAATCTAAGTTAAATCATGGAACTGATTTGCCTTGGTGGCTGTTTGAAGAAAACAAAACAAGCAACAACAAAAAACCCACTATTTTCTTTATTGGGTTTCTACATATATGTACCTCGTCAAAATTGGCACGTATAACTGTATCCAATATTCGCTGACAATGTGTCCGGTACATCATCAGAAATGTAAGAACCTGCAAAAAAATATTCATATTGAAATGTTCATTTCGTGATGAAAACAAGTTCAGCAATATTAATAAAGTTTTGCAATAACTCTGTAAAATAATTCATAACTGACACTGCCTCTTAATAGTACACTGTCCGTTTGGCGTGCTTTTATGTGTTAGTGCAGATGCACAGTTACAAGTTCAGTGTTTATACAACAATATACGAGCTCATTCGGATGTACTTTTTTTTCTCTAAAAAAATAGGTATCATGACATGCTGTCATTCGTCATACAGTAGAGGCGATAAAATATTTTTTGGGTACATAGTACTGTACACGCGGCTTGTTACCAGATTCACGTTTAATTTCGGCACGCCAAACATGAAGGACGTCATTGGTGCCACGAAGTGAGACTTTACAGCGATTTATTATTGCTATAACAGGGGTCAGCATCTTCCTGTTTGTAGCACGAAATTCAAGCACCAAAGAAGAGATGGACACAAGGGTGCATGCAATTGAAAAGAGATAGTATGTACTTTTGTAATGGAAATGATGCTTCATTACCTTTAAACTTTATATTTTCTGCTCTTTTTTTAATTGTATTCCGTAAACGGAGGAAAAGTGTCTGTCAGTAAGGTTACTATGAATTTGATTTTTTTTGTTTCATTAGGATTTTTAACGTAGCTTTAACAATTTTTCAGTCATATCGCTACGATGTCTGCAATGAGGAAGTTTATAGTGATGTCTAGCACTGAGACATCATGCCGCAGACATGTAGCATGATGTCTCACCCAGTCACATTATCCTGACACCAGGCCGACCAGTCCTAACACTAACCTCTTAATGCTGAGCGTCAAGCGAGGCAGCTGTTAGTACCATTTTTGTAAGTCTTTGGTATGACTCGGCCGGGGATCGAACCGACGACCTCCCGCTTCCGGGGAGGACGCTCTAACCACTAGACCACCGGAGCGGTTACTATGAATTTGAATAGTAATCTTAATATATTAATCGCTTTTTACAGTCCAGTTTTTCTCGTTGATTTCACGTCGTCGTTACACGCTTATCGGGACGTTTTATTGTAAGAAACACAAAAGCGTTCTTAAGATAGATAGATTTCGAAGAAATAAAATCTTATGCCTGTTCTAAAACGTTTCCTTACACTTTACGTAGAAAATATCCTGGAGCATTCTTTGGCAATTCTTGTAAGAAATATAACTGTCTTGAAAAATAAAACGATGTGCTTTTCTTGGAAAGACTCAGGGCGACATTTAAGTTATTAGACACCCCAAAGATCTCGCACCAAGAGATATAACATTTTTGTTCTTCAAAATTCATATATTGATCAAACCAGATATATCACTTTTTTATATCGACGTAAGTCAATTGCGTGAAGGGCATTAAATGCAAATACTGCTAAATGCCCTCGATTCCATTATTAGTGCCGTGGATCAAAATGTTTTTTCAATAATCAAATTATCGAAGTTTTTGAAATAACCGTTAATGTCGTGTCACCATATCTGGCCCACATTTTATCCACGTTGCAACATAGTTTTAGAACTATGATTAGCTTTACACGGAGGTCTCGAGACATTGGAATTAAACTTTGTTATGTCATGGTTTTGATGAATAAAAAATATATTTAAAACCTTTAAAGCGAAAAGTCATATGCCGTTGAAAAAAATTTGCGAGAATACGCCATTTTCCTTGCTACTTTAAAAATACTTAGAAATAATATCCCTCTGTTCCTTCTCCCATCCTTCGATCTCCCTCACCCCAGCCCTAAACAAGAAACAAAATAATAATTTCAATAAAAAGAAAAATTACAGACTTCCCGTTTCTTCTCATCTTTTTCTCTTTCTTTTTTGTTGCATTCAACGACGCCATTTTAATTGATTTTTATTAGATATCTTGTCAGGTTTAAACATGTTTCTTTGGTTATGAGATTTGAATCTCACATGTAAATAGTCCATGTTGAAAAGTAAATTAGGGTGAAAAGATTTGAAAAAAAGAAACACGTTAATCAGATCTACAATATATGTGCTACAAAATAAAACAGACCCATAATTATAACAGAAATCGAAGAATTGTATAAAAAGACAAGGATATCAATAATCTAGTTAATGACATGATTTAATGTATAACATTATTCTCAGTTTAAAATAATATCTTTGCCCAATTCCATGCCAACAGATAACCAGCCATATTAAAAATTAAAACACTTTTTGGGGGATGGGGGAGAAGCTCATATGTTTCACTAACTGTATTCTTAAACGGTTAATGGTTGGCCCGAATTAGGAGTCGCGTTGTCAGCCCTGTCATTAAAATTGCTAACGTACCAAATAAATAGATATATATTTTTCCCTAAGTATGAGAGTAGTTTTATTCTAGCAGCTAAAAATATTTCAGGTTCACAATGGCGTAAACAAGATTAATTTACTGTCTAAGTTTTTGTTCCTTTGATAGACAAGTTTGTAGGTGATCTTTATCATAAGCAGCAATAAAAAGTTTACATTAGAATGCATTTGTGTTAGAAAAATGGTATGAATGTCCTAAAGAGTTTTCTTGAAAGTTTCATAGAAAATGTCTTGAGGCGTTTTAATTCAATCTGTATAGAAAATCAACTTGACTTCAACAATATTGTGTCCTCTTCCTGAAAAGCAGTCTGGAGATATTAAAGCTATTAAAAAAGTTGAAGATTTTATACTAAAACATTAAAATTCTTCTTTAATGGATATAAAATATAATGAAGTTCAAGAACAAAAGCACGATGCACATAACAAATCAACTTGGTCAACAAGAATATTCTAGAAGTGTATGTTTTTTACGAGCCCTTTGAGTTTTTGTTTGTGTGTTTATACATTTCTCTCAGGAAGTAGAAAACAGTAATTGTAATCTTTCGAACCGCCACTGATAATCGCAAAACTTTTTCACTGGTGTTTATCGATTCATTTAAACTCAAGTTCAGTGTCAATGCCAACTGTATCAAAAAAGTTCCTTGAACAACAAAACATTTTTTTTCTCACTTAGCGAATGAGTCCGTACAAGATTTTTTTTACACAGTAATTTACTTATGTCTGAATTGGGAATGTTCGTTTAATTCCGTCACTCCGAATGTATGTAGCATCAAAGGCTTCATATAGCTATCGGTAGGCATCTCCCTGTTTTTCAGAAATGAATTGTTGAAATCGACAAATACACATTAGGTTTATACCATCGTTCCAATGACGTCACGCTAAGAACGGTAACTGTACGTATCTTTACTAGAACTTACCTGTGTTTTCCTCGCTACATATAAGGTCGCAATTTTAAATCCTAATTAAAACTTATATTTTACATCTACTAAATCAAATGACCAATCGGATGTGTTATAACATACCAGTAATAGGTTTCTATAGCAAACGTTACAAAAATTTGGCAAAACCACTTGATCTTTAAAGAAATAGGGTAAAGCGTGATTTTGTGAAAAATATATCTGTAACGTACTAAAATTAGTGACCTAAACATGTTTTGAGACAAAACGGGCTTTTTCACCGGCCACCCTAATGTTTTTAAGCAGTTGGATATTTGTCTACCTTTTACTGGGTATATTTGATATAATAGCCAAAGTTTTAGCATAACATTGAACAACTTTATGTATATTAGACGTATCTAATATATATATGTTTAGTATTTTTTCTATAGCGAGTTAAATTTTCAAATGAACATATTAAAGTCAACACAAATAAAAATTTGTTTCAATTCAGTCGGGTGCCACTGCTCCCCTATTAGAGAATAGTTGGGTTTTCGGATAGAGAAAATTTTGAATATAATAAACCAGCATCTTCTTACCTAGAACTGTATTGTGGTTCGTATTTACCTTGTCTTCTGCTATGTTTGGGGGAAGTTTGATGTCTTTGATTTCAGGAAATTCTGGAAGTAACGTCCCAAGCTTTGAACGTGGAGAATAGGCAATGATCTGTCAATAAAACCAGGCGTTGACATCCTTAAAATGTGTATAGAGAAGTCCAATATAAAATTGTAAACTTTAAATATTCAGTACATACCAACTGAAAATGTATTTATTTCAAACTTTTATAAAGTACATGAATTAATTTATTGCACTGTCCTAAAATAAGCAAGTTAGACTTCTAACATTCAATCTTTTCAGAGGAAGTTTACTTTAAGTGTGTGTGTGTGTGTGTGTGTGTGTGTGTGTGTGTGTGTGTGTGTGTTCCAGTTCTAAAATGTTTCGAAGTAATAAAGGTTTGAGTAAGTATGAGATCATTTTCCTAAAATTAATTGCTGAAAACCTTAAAACAAGAATTTACCTGTTTTGAACCATCTTTCTTTCCACCATTATTGCTGCAAAAAATAGTAACTATGAACTTAAAACTGCAATCAAATTCATCATTAGATTTTAAGTGTAGATCTTTAGTAATTTATTTTCATTTTTTTAAAAAAAGAAGTCTATATTCTCTTTATATTTTCTGGATATAATAATAATGTTTCCTAGATATTAGATAGTTGTAAAATGCTTAGATGAATGTATTCTGTGGATACGTTAAATTGTAATAAAGTTTTCCGATTATTAAAACATTGTATAATGTTTAGATAAATCTATTCTCTGGAATCATTACAATGTAATAAAGTTTCCAATTATTAAAACATGGTATAACACTTGGATAAATCTATTTTCTGAATAGGTTGCAAAGGAATAAAGCTTCCCAAATATTAATACATCGTATAATGCTTAGATAAAACTATTTTTTGGATACGTTACTCTCTAATAAAGTTTTACAAATATTTGAACATTGTATACTAATTATATTCTCTGGATACGTTACTATGTAATAAAGTTTTCCAAATATTAAAACATTGTATAATACCGAAATAAATATATATGGATACGTTACTATGTAATAAAGTTTTCCAAATATCATAATATTGTATAATGCTAAGATAAATACACCACAGTATAAAGGAAAGCTATCAGTATTTATAATCTTAATGCATCTTATTCCAATAAAGAATATCCCCGTTTTAGAACAACACTTGCTTCACATAATTTAAAGTATGTCTAATTCTTAACTACTACTACTACTACTACTACTACTACTACTACTACTACTACTACTACTACTACTACTACTACTACTACTATTATTATTATTATTAATACTAATACTAATAATAATAATAAACCGTTCAATAACGAAAAAATATCCCCCAAAAATATGTCAATGCTCAGTTATATAACGAATATAGATTTAATCTTATTAAGTACGCAGAATATACACAAAACTACATGTTTGTTATATTCTGGGTTGGCGCAAAGAACAACATATACATTGCGAAACTATACGCTGAGACGGTTAAACCAAAATGACTTCTTTTTCCCCGACTTGGAACAAAATTTTAATATATTTTTATTTTTTATATACGTCCTGTTTAACATTTCCAGATATTTTTAATGGAAGTGTAAACATCTAGGGTTTATGAAGTTCAATTCAGTGCATTGAAGAATACTGAAATGCGTACGTCAGTTAAAATATAAAAAAAAGTAGTTCTGGCTTGGATAGTCATTATGAATCGAACATCCGTATGGAACACTAGATCAGTGAGCTTAGCAACACATGTATTTTTAAGTTCCGTGATTAGATTAACCAAGTCACATTAAATTGCTAATATATAGGTTTACGGCATGTACTATAAGTAGTAGATAGACTGGAACACTACTAATCAATCAGAGCAATTACCTTTGTACACCCTTTGCAGAATAAATTATATCATAATAAGACGAAGTCTCTTTAACTCCTATTCCGTAGTAGTGGTATCTGAAAGGAGACATAGCATTCATTTAAACGGTTTTATAATATTTTTCTCACGTTCATTGAGCAGGGAGAACAAAATGATTACACAATGAAATATAAATGGCTATCACATTGTCCACTTATTCCGTTTTCTTGACCTTTCTGGAAAATATCAACCAATATGTCTACAATGTCAAATAAAGGAAGTGGTTTGGTAGAGAGACCATGGAAGTCCTTGAAACAGGACAATCATGAATAAAATATGTTTACATTATTTAGACTGCGATAACACTAATAGTATCATTATACGATTATCTTTCTATTTTGTTATTGAGAAATAGGAAAACAGGTTTGGTTTGTTTTCATGACGATGTTCTTGTTCCCTCACTAGACAAACACAAGTGAATCAAAAAGGGGAGATAACTAGCAAAAATGGTATAATTAGTAAGTAGTCAACTTGTGAAAATAATATCAGAGTAAAATATGAAACTCATGGAATGCAAACATCTATTATCGAGTTCTTGTAAAAACACCAAAAAATCAGCACAATGTTATTGTCATTTAGAAACATTACGGCGAAAGTTAGAAATGAAAAGAAAAAGACCCACTAACCTCGTTACTTTGGCTAGAGACTGATGTCTTAAAAGCACTTTCTATGTTAAAATAATAATAATATCCATATAATGAATAAATGTATCATTTTTAAAGCCAAAAACAAACTAGATGACGTTATTGAGCTGTACATACACCCATTTGTCTTTAGATCATATATGGAATGAGTAAAACCTAAGAAAACTTAGAATATTTCTTACTTGGATTGGCCTCTAGTTCCAAGCCTTCTTGTGGTGATCTGCGGAAACTGCTGTCGAATGATCTGGAGTAGTCATGGTTGAGAACAAATAAACGTTTATTTTGTCATACAGAGGCGTCTGATAATCGAAAATGGTCTCTTTATAATTCGAGTCATAATTTACACTGCACCGATATACATCCGTCGTCACATAATGGGCCTGCAGATCTGGGTCTATGCGTTTTGTGAGGAGTAATCAAGAAAACAATATAGAATTTGATCTGCCAGTGCGTTATCCGACGGCATATCAGGGTCTATATTGTTTACAATCGACTCGACTTAGATCTGAATATAAACGGTAGTAAATCATTGAGGTTTTCATGTCTTCATTACAGAGCTTAACAGTTAGTCATGTTTTGAAGCAATTTGTTATTCTTGCATTCCTTCTAACCTATGAACTAGAAAATTAAGATTGCTGAAATAGCGATTTTCTCCAATGAAATTAACGAGTAAACCTGACGAAACAAAACAACGCTTTATTAAAATAGGTTTTTTTTAAATCATTGTATTCTACAATTTACTTTCTGTTTAATTTTGTACTGAGTTGACTGATCCAAGGACTTATATAAGTTGGTTCTATTATTAAGCCAATATTGTCAGAAGCCTACAGTTTTAGCTTTTATTTTCCTGTTGATAGTTTTTCTCCTCATTTGAAAATCAAACAACTGCACTCTTCTATAGTTTGACCTTTCTGCTATTGTAAAATACTCCTGGCAATATACCACTCAGATGACAACCTCCATTTTAGCCGGTATTTGTGGATGCGACAACAATGATAATTTGTCCACATTTTCGATGAAAAATTGTCCGAGTTTCCTCTGACCTTTCACATCAGAAACTTGAACAGCTATTTTTGGGAGGAAGGTCAGTGTACGTGTGTTATCTAATACATAAACACCAAAATTTGGCTGTGCCAAACAAGAGTTCTCGATTTCAAAACTCCAGGCGGGATCCCACATTTTGATCTAAACTTTTATGTATTTGTATGTTCAAACTTTCTTGCAAGCTCGTTCATCCCATTTTTTAAAAAAATACTTTTTTAATTACTATCCTAGGACAGGCAATTAAATCATTAGAATAATAGAATGCATGCTGGGGATTATGACAAATAATGGAACTGCGTGACTGATATTTCCTTGTGTCGATACCAACACCAACATAGATTATTTTCTCACCCAATTGTTTCGATTTAAATGAAAATAATCATGTAATTGTTCAAAACAGTATTTATCAGTTACTAGTATTGCTTCACATTTTTATATAGGTCATCCGGTAGTATACTTTTTTTTATGAAAATCGAAATAATTATCTGTGTAGAATCGAGCTATATTAGAAAAGAAAAAAAAATTATTTACACCTGGTACGTGTTATACGTATTGTACCATGAGCGAGCGTATCGAGGCACGAGCTACTGTTTGTGAATACCGTACGTAACCAGCCACGAGCTACTGTTTGTGTTAATACGAATATGTTATTCAGGGAAATGGGATGACCTGTCGACCCTAAATTTACGAATGAGAAAATAGAAACATACAAAAATATAATTACTGTAATAATAATATCACGTTTAACCCATGTATGTCATATGAAAATAACAATAAGTGATTAATAGTTGTATAAGGATAACTATTAATTTTCATTTTTGTTTATAATTTGAAAATGTTCTATAGAAGCGAATGATAGGATACTGGGTACTCAGCTCCAGAGACGTGTACGATTAGCATGTGTTGGAGAACTAGAGTACTATGTTACTACGATATATAACTCACCTTCTCTTTGGAAGAGGTGAAATTGTATGTGACATACAGGTGATGTAATTCATATTGGTTGTAAAATTACCTCCATGTAATAAAGATCCCTCAAACAGGATATCCAGGTGATAGCAATGTGAAGAGAATCCTAATTGTTGAATATTTTATTTCCTGGAAATTCAATGTGGCAAGTTTTTGCTAGTACTATTACAATGGTACGCTACAGTGTATTCATGTGGAATAGTATGTGGACTGATAAATGGATAACTCTGAATGGTTGGTGCAGTTTTCATTTGCAATTATGTTTAATTCAATTGTGGCTGAACGGGGTAGTGTATAAAAGAGTGAAGAAAGCTGGTTTGACATAAACATTTTTTTCTGGCTGTTGCCAGATTTGCGGTAGTTGTTGAAATACTTTAAATTTTGTGGCCAGTGATGTGTATAACCTGTGTGTCTGGATAAGTGTTTTCTGTTTGTTCCTGACATCAATATTTTCTCTCGTTTGGGTTTTTGTAATGTGTTTAAAAGTAAACTTGGGAAAGTTTATTTGAACAGACTTTTTCATTCATTACGGTACTCATCTTTCTTGTCCCAACTGGTGCCCTTTAAAACCCATTGCTCGTTTGGCTCAGGTGCATCCACGTGGGTTACATGGGCAAGTAGAATGTATGGACAGGTCACAAGAAATCACTGGTACTTTCCTTCTTTTAAAATCTTACATACATGAAACCTATATGGAAATATGAGGTTAGCGTACGTTCCTGTCATTTCATTGGTTATGTTTCTTAGGTTATCCCTTGTCCTTATATTTTTCCTGTTAAACAGGAAACATTCTAAAAGTAGTCCCAATCTTGTTTTACATCCACACTTGATGTTTCTCTGTTCTTCATCATTATCCCGTAAACAAGAGTGTAACATGTTGTTAAACCATACAGTCTTTAATAAAGTTGACGATGTGCTAAGGGAGTCAAACAGTCTGATTAAAATCAAATCTCCACTATCCCACATGTGCTCGACGCGAGCTTGATGTGAAATAAAAAAAAATAAAAAATCTAAAGGAAAAACATCATGCAGAGTGATAAAAATACTTTAGATTACCCTCATGACCCATTTTGACACAGGGCCCTCTCTATCATACTATATAAAAAGAGAAGGTTCGTAACTTCCAAATACTTGGTTCCACCCATGACCCTAGATTTCATTCTGCTATATCCGTATTTAAAAACACATGACTATTCTCTATGGCTTGTTTGACTCCTGAGATATTTTTCTATTCATTAAGCCATAGTTGACTTTTCTACTTTGTACCAAACGGAAGTTACGGCTTCCGAATCTTGGGACAAGAGCGAGCTCATGGTGGTAATCTAAGGTATTTTTGATTACTCCGCATGATTTTTTTCCCTTTAGATTATTGTTTTTTTAATTCACATCAAGCTCACGTCGAGCACCTATGCACTATCCTGGGTGAATATCTGCCAGCAGCAGCTTATGTGTGATGTTCTGGTGATCTTTCGGTTAGCCAATGGAAATGCAGCCTTTAGAAATATGAAGCGAATCAAATCAATAGACACACACTGACGTTCTTCAGTTCTACTTCTAAGTCTCCCAAACGCGACGAAATAAGACTTCATCCGATTAGTTGATAAAATATGGTAATAAGATAGGTCATCAGAACATGACCCCAAAGCCTTCGCTGTCAGATCTTCACGTAGGACATTGGAGATCTGATTTTAATCAGATTGGGTAGTCAAATAGTTCATTCATGTAATCAGCAGTGATAACATTAGCTGTTCTAGGCTATATGGTACACTTTAACTTATTGGTTCTACCAAATAGCGTGTGTGTGTGTGTGTGTGTGTGTGTGTGTGTGTGTGTGAAGATGCATTGTATGATGTATTATCAAAGTTGGAGAGACTTATGTTACTTTATGAGTGAATATTTATGTTGTTCTCCATGTTGTTTGATTTTAAACAACTCTTGTTAGGCACAGTAGAAGACAATGTGTCTTGGTGTCAGGATAATGTGACTGGGTGGGACATCATGCTACATGTATACAGCATGATGCCCCTGTGCTAGACATCACTATAAACTGCCTCACTGCAGACATCGTAGCGATATGACTGGAAAATTGTTAAAGCTACGTTAAAAATCCTAATTTAAAAAAAAAATCGATGAAAGATAACGGATTGATAAGAGAAACAAGTAAATCATATACCTTCCCAAAACTAGCAGCATTGACTGGCTGAGTGTCGTTCCTGACGCAATAATCCAGGTAATGAACGTACAGTGTACTTCGAGGAATACAAACTCCCTCAGCAAACTCATAATTCTCCTCTAACCTTGCAAATAGGTGAAAAGTTCAGGAAATTACTAATAATTCAAGAGAATCCATGGTATTAATCATTAAAACATTTTGTCATGCATATAAAATAGAAAAAAGATTACAAATTGAATGTACAAATATGAATTATCCCTGGAAAAATGCACAGTTTGTTTTTAAAGAAAAAGTTTTTGCACTATTTTGACAGTATTGATGTAACTATGATGTGTCCTTATTTCTGAAAGATGACCAGATGAAATCAAATTATTTTAACGCATCCTGCAAGATACAACATCAAACAAAGGATTTGTGAGCTTTGATTGATTTTGCCTCTGTTAACATTTCTAAAAAAATCTCAAATATTCTAAATTGTTTAAAATGAATTTCGTCGGCTGGTATTAAAATAATTTAATTAAAAAAATATATGCCGCTTATATCTTTTTTTAATTAAAGAGAGGCGAGAGGATGTGATTTCGAAAGGATGTACATCTTTTTTTGTGTGATTAACCATTTTATTCGAATCTTTATAGTCTCTCATTGATTCAGGCTTTCTGTATGTGTACCCACACAAACATTAATACTATCAAACCTGGGTGTTTCAACATCCAGTGATTATGAAATACAATAGTTGTCACTAGTGTTTGTTATTTCAATTTATCCTCTTTTTAATTTCGGTGGGATGACGATTGTGCTGGTCAAACATTAGCTATTTAGACATCGAAGCCATTTTGTATTATGTAGTCAATATCCCCTTGTGAATGGGATGACATCGCATATTCCTGTGGAGTTTGCAACCATCTATAAATATTGAAGAAAACTAACGGCCGTCCAAGAAAATAGCTGCGGTTATCTAAGCCCTTTTGTGATTTGTCAAGAAAATAGCTGTGGTTATCTAAGCCCTTTAGTGATTGGTCAAGCCTTAGAGTCTCAATGTTATCCATCCCTAAACATGATCTAGGATTTCTAGAGCTTAAGAGAACCTCTGATACATGTATTTACAAGTTTCTTTTACATACAATGGGCAGTTTATAACGTGAACCAGGTTAAGTGCATCTTTCAGACAGGCTTGAATTGTCAGATCTTATATTCTCAATACCATTCGAAACTGAGATGAGATACAAACATATTTATGATTGAGAGTCAAGTGGGGAACCTTTATTTAAAATGTATGTATCAAAACTCGAGATCCCGTTTAAAATTTTTAATTTTGTCTAACAAAATTGACATTTGTGTACAGCACTGAGTAAATATTTTATTTCCAACGAAGTCTCCAACTTGATATGCAAA
The DNA here is from genome assembly GCA_030141615.1 of Unio pictorum. NCBI lineage: Eukaryota > Metazoa > Mollusca > Bivalvia > Unionida > Unionidae > Unio > Unio pictorum. Next base: position 256,676 of record JARLTB010000207.1, on the reverse strand, counting down.
TGAGTTGTGAATGACTTTATGGTCTTGTATTTGCTTGTTCAATTCAGTCACGATTATTGGGAAATTCAGACGTGTTCATTGATGAAAACATGTCCGTATCCGACTGATTTACTGCTCCTGTGAGTAGCAGAAAGGCGAGGCTAATGTATAATTGATGCGGGGAAATTTATCAGCCTTTTCTGACATCTGATTCAATTAGCCGGGGTCTTGTTGTCCACGCTCTTAACAATTCACAGGATATGAATGCATCAGCAAGTGTGTCTCGTTATTTTAGGAAAGTGATGATAATCCAAAACATTCCATCGGTATAATTTAAAATAATAATAATAATAATAATAATAATAATAATAATAATAATAATAATAAACGTATTGGTTTTGGAATGCGTCTACGATATAGAATCCACATTTATAAATGTATCTTAGATCACTTGTCGGTGAGAAGCACATACAAGTCGTCAGGTAGTTTGCATGGGTCCTGTTCTGGTTTGTTTTTGTTTGTTTTATGGGTTTGTGGGATTGAGGGTTTGGTTTTATAGGCATGTTAAATACTTTCTTGGTTATATCTTACACAGAAGATAGATCTAAGTGCCTTTCCCAAGGATTCAAAAAGACACCCAACCTCACTTGCCTGGGTGGGAATCAAGCGTTAATTGGGTTAAGAATTCTTCTCTTTACCAACTGAGCTACTGCGGCTCTCGTTGTTTTAATGCAGATGTCCATAGTGTATTAAGAGGGAAGGTACAATCCAAAGTCTTTATTTTTAAAATGTGTATATCATAATAATTCCATTACAGTCACAGAAGTCGGAAAGTTTAAACGTGCCCTCTTGTGGCAGAAATGTACGCAGTGACTTTAGAATATGTCAAAGAACCAAAGTGTCCATGTTTGAAATGTGTGCATTGAATGTGCCGCCATGTGCATAGGAATCAAGTCCTCGTTACTTACATGTGTATCAGCTAGTTACTGGGGGTATGGAAGTTTGCATGTGTTTACATGTGTTCTATTTTTTGTTCATATGTGCATAGTGACTTTAGAATGCATGTCGGACAGAATATTTTAAACACGTACCGGATCATAAGTCTGGGAGAATCACAGAAACCAGTAATTTAGTTTGTGCCATATTTCCAGCTACCAAACTATTGTTGGTTGTTTGTTTTATTTTATTTATTTTTTTTGGTGGGGGTCTGCATTGTTTTCTGAGTCAAACAACGAAATCTTTCCAACAGAACATTTGCTACAGTGTGTATTGTTTGGTCATAAAAAGAATATAAATAGCCAAAAACTATTAGCCTAAACGTACATTCTTTCCAGCCCGTGAACTAGTTACATGTACTTACCGTTGACTTGTCGTAAGCTAAACATAAAATCAATCTCTTCAGTACTATGAATACCAGCCCCTTCATTGATACGGAAATATAGCCTAACCCTTTAAAGAACACATTTAAAATGTCATGCTGCTTCACAAATGAAAGCATCACATTAATATGACCGAGTAAGGATTGTGTATTATGTAATCAACAGAAAACAAAGATTTGACTTTGATATATACGTACCGGATTATATATATATGTATACACTGAATACAATACACTGAATCTGTGCAGATACACGCAACAGATACACGCAACAGATTTGTTAAAAATGATGCAGACGACAACAGCTAGAGCGCATAAATATCAAAGTTATCGGGTTAAAGTCTGTGACAATGTGATTGTAGAAGTACATTGGCTCCATTAAGGTAACGAATCCAAAAGTGTGTATATTTTTTGAATTGAATTAAACTCTATCACAACCAAACAGCAACATGATTACGCGTTATTTCTTACTGACATCTATGGTCAGTGCTTCAGCTTACGGAGCATAGATGTGCTAAATAGAAAATTAGAAAATCACCCATTTAATTTTGTTCTAGTAACAACGACTTTGTGAAAAAATAGTTTGTTAACATCCAGTGCAAAATTAAAGTTAAAGCGTGAAACTGCAAGGACAATTACCATATGAAACGTTATTTAAAAAAATTGTTATTTCTTTAACAAATGATATATTTTAAAAGGCTTCCTGGTCATATGATACATACCATTTCAAAGTAAGCGGAGTAGAGTGTGGTTTCGATGCCTTTTTAGCAGCAGCTGGTATGCTCTCTTCGGATTCAACAGTCCCACACCCATCTTCAGTACCTAACGTAACTGACAATTGCATAGTTATTTTTCTTTAGCATTCAGTTAATATGTAACAATAATACATTACTGACTTGGCATTCCAATGTTCGTAAGTCATAACTAAACTCAGAAAAGCACAATTCCGTATTGTTTCTGACAACACGCCTCAAGTATGATAATTAATCAAAACCCATAATTACGAACTTTTACCAAATTTAGCATGATTATTTTGTTCGATACCTAGTACTTACTCACCGTTTCTTTAACACACCAAATGCAAATACTAACCAACACAAAATGGTACATACAGTTACTATTTATCATACATATATCATAATATCGTATATAACATACAATATTGTTACAATGCAGCATTATATCCATACGATTTAATGTCATTCAGGTGTTAACATGATGCTGTACATCGCCCGTCTGACTATTTGTATGTTCATATACTGTGTGATTAACATTTGTCCGTGATTATAGGTCGTACTTTAAGATAATGTTCATTTTTGAACATGTTCAGAACTTTTGTCCATGATTGTAAGTTATAACTAACATATTGAAACATCTTTTGTGTTAAGGATACTCAAGGAAACAATCGGATCGAATTTTCTATATAGACGCGACTAATATTTAGGGAATTCAGAACATTCTATTGTTTGTTAGGTCCGTCCTTGGGAATCTGTGACAGAGTTTGCATTTGTGCTCAGATAAAATTTAGAGAAATTAGTTATTGAAAGTACTCATTGGAGTTATTAAAAAGCTCATTCACGACTTAGATTTATGCATACATTAAATTAGATTATTGAGAATTCATTCAAAGATATTCCATATAGCATCATGGAAGCACATCAACACATTCAGGATATTGGAATTCATTCAGTACATTCAATACTTTCGGACTTATATACTTATATAAGTGTTTCTATTAAAGTTACACTTTGTAACTTATATAAATAAATGAATTGTTGATATTACTTAAATTGTTGGTTTTACTTTCTTTCTGTTACTATTTGTATGATCCAGAGTCGTAACAATATCCTGATCACGTGATGTGACGTCACATGCAAGTTACTTGTAATTCCCGTTGCAATCTCGTTGCAATCGCAAGCAATATTTTAGAGGTTTGTTGCCAGGTATGACTATCTATTTTATTGGCTATTTACATTCTACAATTAAAGCACTCGTATTAATGCTATTTAGAGAGATATTTCATAAGCATGATTTTTGTAGTTTTCTGTCGAATGGTAGAATGGTGGGCATTACTACGTTTACTAAGATATCAAGAGAAGAGTGTGCGTCATGACAAATTCGCTGTATTAGCTGACAGACGAGCGATATGGATACGGATCGCCATGCATATACGTCCCTACGACCTAAATATGGAAAAACATGTGGATCTCACCTGTATTAACCTACATAATTAATAGATTGGTCTTCATTTCCTACTGTATTTTTAATCTGGTACTGTCACATTTTAATCGAGCGAGGAAAAAATCTGTCAAGCATGGTTTCTATATCACGCAACTACAGTCAAGATCTCTATTTACAAACCCAAACAACAGCAACAATAACAGCAACAACAACGATAATAATAATAATAATAATAATAATAATAATAATAATAATAATAATAATAATAATAATAATAATAAGGATAATAATACATTGCTAGAGATAAATTTTCATCCTTCTACATTTAACATCTGAGATCTGAGTTCTAAACCAACGAGTGCAATAAATAGTTCCTTTTTTGATTTTTGTTAAAAAGAAGTTATGGCTACCAGTTTTAAGCGTTGAATCGAATGATATTGTCTTTTCCTGGGCTAATGTAGTTTATGTTACTGATCTTCGATGTAAATCAATTAAACGAATAACTGATACAGCAACTGAACAAAAAAATAAACATTTAGTTACGAGAGAAAGAAGAGAAAGAACGGTAATGAAAAGGTCAAGAACTATTGAACATTTTTATTTGGCTTACTAGCTTCAGGAAATGGTTGCCTCTCAGAGGTGTCACTTATGTTATCAAACTCACTCGAATTCCTCACATCCTGAATACAGTCAGAAAGCCATTCTAAAAAAAAAATCATTAAAAACTTTATTTATAAAATACTATTAATACAAGTCATCACATCAAGGCATTCACAACATATACTTCTAATCGTAGATTTACATTTTACATTAGAATTTATTATAAATCCAGCCTTTTAAAAAATATACACATAAATATACGAAGGCTAATGGAGTGTCCTTTAAAAATGCAGACATCTATGAATATCGAGCTGAAATTATGAAATAAAAAAATGTTGTGTGAAACAATGTGAAAAAAGTATTCCAGTTTACCACCAGAAAATTATAACCATAAGAGTGAAAGACAATTGTCGTGTCTAAAAGAAATTTATAGTTAGAGTGTTCAGACATTAAAATCACAGACAAAGTTCCGGTATGCAAAATTCAAAAATATTTTAAAGAAAAAGAAAATGAACACTCCTGGCTCTAAATTAGATTCATTCACGTCTCTCTAACGAATTAATTTGTATCAACATAGTTTTATGTTATATATCTTTTAATGTCTTCCATGTAAAATGTTGTTTTTATTATTGACCTAAAATACAATTACCGGTATATTGATTTCGGCATCAATAATAAACATCTACGAATATTAAACCACAGTATCTATCAAATATTGATCTATCATTTGAAATGAAAGGGGTGGGGGAAGACAGTCACAATCCATAAATAAAATGTGATTTATCCCCTGCCTGGAATAGCTATCTGATGATATCAAATTCTGCACGTCACAAAAAAATTACTCTCGTAATAGCCTTCTCGAAATTCTGTACGTCTTCACCGATCCAAATGTCAAAAAATGTTCCGTGTCATTCCGATTGTTTTCCGGAACTTAATGCATCTTTCTAAGGAAAAGAATGTAACCACTTTTTTTTCAAGTTCAGGTGTGAAGCGCACGATTGTGATTTTACAAGGTTACTGTAATAATTCCGAAACACGAGTTGTTTACCTTCACTCACCTTTCACGATACAGTATTTGCATAATTTCCTTCTCACGTGCGGGTTGTTACCTAGATACCAAATGACCAAGGAAAAGAATGCATATACTATGGCACATAGTACTGGTGGACAATGCCACAATTCACAATGTCCCTTAAGCTGTTTCTAATGTTTCGAACTAAACAGTGATTAAGTTTAACTCCTCGCCATCAAATATTATCATAACAATGGTGTCAAAATAAAACGCCCTTCGATACATTTGTGTCAAAATAAAATGCCCTTCAAAGTTTTGTTGCAACTTTACATTTTATATGTAAAAAAAAATCTTTTACCTTGTTTTGCAGGTATATATAGTACAGAATATTGCAGCCAAAAATATTAGAAAACATGTGCTTGTGAACAAATAAATGTTTGTTTCTCTTCTTGTACTCCTTTTAAATGGTCTACCCCTTAACATCTGTCATTCATTTTCATTATAAACTTTTGAAATGTTTACTATGTGATAATATTTTACGAATATTGTGCAACTTGCTACTTTTGAAAGTGAATTACACGAGTCAAAGACCAGGAAGTCGTCGTCCTTTATTGGTAGAAACAGATCACTCGTTTTAAATTTGTCTTCTGTGTTTCATGTGAGGCATGATACAAAGTAAGATGGCCGCTGGTGTTATGAACAATAGTATTGACTCCTCAAAAGACAAAACATTCTGATCTATTTAGAGATACAAAGACTATAAAAGTCTTGTACAGCATTTCATTGTTACTGATTAATACTCGTAGGACTAAAATGTTGAGTCCAGTTCAAACCTTATGAGCGGTTCTTTTGACATTTAGATAGATCAAGCGGAAAATTCAATCAAGTGGTCACAATTTCAAAACTTCCGGTGAAACAATCAATCAGGCAGAAGTTCAATTAAAGAGATATTACTGATATACACGAAAAAGGCTAATGTTACTAAGCAGAGATTAGTCATAAAACAACATTAAAGTTTGTCCTCAAGTAAGCATTTATGTGTTTAATTTACCCTCGCACTGTGAGAAATCAGGTTTTATATAGGTATGCGATAAGCAACTGGTTTATACGGCACAGCAGTTTGCATTCGTACACATTTATTCCTTTACGTTTACTGTTTTCGTTTTTGTTTTGTTTCTTTTTTCATGTATGTATATTAGAATCAACAATGAAATTCAACGGAGTAGGAACGCAATATTTTAATATAAGTATTTAAGACCAATTTTATTTCACATATTTGAGTGTTTCTTTGCCTTCTAAAATAGTTCGTCCATTGATAATTATGTAACTTATGTGTCCTATGAAAATCATAGTGAATGTCTCATCGTCTCTCACTTTTTCTGTCTTGACTATCCATTATTACATTATTTCAAAGTCATGACTCTGTTTTTTAAAAGTAGAATATCATTAACTTACTTTTCAGTTTAAAAGACAATGTTGGTTCAGATTTGAAAACAATTAAGTCAAGTGCAAGATCTCCATAAAGAAAGTAATGTATTTCCGTTAGTAACGAAAATAAACTCATCAGATTCTAACAGGTGTTTAAATTGTCAAATATAAAAACGTAATTTAAAATAACTCAGTCACTCTAGTGCTGAATAGAATGTCCTTGTGTGTTCTAACCCTAAATAGGGAAAGCCGACCGGGTTATTCCGATTGTTCATCTCAAGCACTCATGAAATTGTAATGAAGAGAAATAAAAATCGGATTAGGAAAACTTTCCCACGACTTGGCCGCTAAATATCAGCCGTAAAAAGCATTGTAGATCCATCAGTAAAATATACACATGAAAGAACAGGGTTTGGACTAACAAAGGCTGTTGACAAGTGAAATAACTTTGAGTTTCGCATTTTTACGAGATTCCGTAATTGTTCTTAGTTTGCATTCTGTATATTTATCATCAAATAAAAACTGGCACAACAAATTAGCCATCAGCATCAAATACAAAAAGGTCAAAAAGGCTTTTCTGTTTGTTAAAAGTTCATTCCTTTCTTTATTTGTACAAATTCAGGTACGTAACTGTATATATAAGCATGATATAAAAATTAATCAAATCATCTCTCCGCGAGCTTGGTGGTGAAGAATAGACCAGATGCGTTCGACCAATGGTAAAATAACCGCGATGGCTAAGTGGTTAACGTTACCAAAAGGGCGCGAGTTCGATTTTTACAATCGGATCATCCTGGGTTGGATGCCGCCGTATGTACCGTGCATTAAAATAACTTACCCGTGTTTCTGTGCCGTAAAACACAAACCCAAACCAGATTATCCCGACAAAAGATCGTTTTGCAGGCGAGTTCGTGATTTTCAGACGCAACTATCCCTTCCCAATAGATTGTTTTAGCATATCTTCCTTGTAAACCAGCTGCTTGGTCCGTTTTTAGGACTGATGCCATTCTTTCACATAGTACCAATACACATTTTCGTAGTAAAGGTCGTTCTCTGCTAGCTAGTCACATCGGGCAGATACAGTCTGGTGTAGTTCCTGATCTACAAACTAACTACTCACCTTGGATTTGTACTAGTTGGTACAGTTCTCTGTCTACTAGCTATTCGCATCAGACAGATACAATTTTTGGTATAGCGCACTTTCCACTTGCTACTCACATCTGACAGACAATTTAGTATAGCCCCTTCTCTACTATCTACTCGCATCGGTCAAATACAATTTGATACAGCTTGCTACATAAATTATTACCCTTTGACTACGACTCTTTCCAATTATCACACGATCAATATGGAGTTACGTAAAATTCTAGACCAATTTTAAACAGAAAGTAAACTTAAAAAAAAAAACACGAATAGAAGTCCGTTACTATAACAATAATTTCATCAAGTTCGACAAAAATAGTAAATTGTGATTTTTAACCCACAAAATCTGTTCTTATTCCATATTACATAAATGCATTACAAGTGATATATCAGCCGAGTTTTAGTAGATTGGTCTTAAACTTCTACCGTTTCTCAATATTTCGCTTTGAATCTTAAGTAATGATGAACATTTTTGTTCATAATCTAGTATAAAAATAATATGCAATACAGATCTTTCAAAGTGTATGACCAGTTTGACCAAAAATATGTATGTATGTATGTATGTATGTATGTATGTATGTATGTATGCATGTATGTATGTATGTATGTATGTGTGTGTGTGTGTGTGTGTGTGTGTGTGTGTGTGTGTGTGTGTGTGCAAAACTTAAATAAAGAAATATAGACAAACAGTTTTCTTTTCCTTTAAATGTGCACCAACCAACATGTTGAATTGAATTTAAATTATGAATTCACCAATTAAGGAAGATTTAATATCTTCTTTTATAGTTATATATTTTGGCCTGACGTGTCCAAATGGCAAATTCAATATGTTTATTTAATTAGACATTCTATTTCAGAAATAATATTATCAATTATTAGAAACCAAATTCTTGCGACTTACAGAACCTGTCATCAAACGTTCGGCAACATTGAATTGAAATTGATTGATTGCTGAAGTTATTTATCTTCGATTATGTTTGTGCATTCATTTGTATACCTGATGATGAGTTTGTCCATCATTCTGTATGCCACAGTTTAATAAGTTGTCAAATAAATAACATTTGAAGTTACAGACTTAGTATCTTGACACATTTTAAAATTTTCATTAATGTAATTGCTACTGAAATGAGCATTTCTATTAATATAGGAACAATGGGAACATCTGTATGCATTTAGTTGATGAACCATTTGTAGCCATTTTGTAACCATTAGTAACCATTTGTAACCATTTATAACCATTAGTAACCATTAATAATTATGTGCAACTCTTTGTAACTATTAGTAACCATTTGTAACTAATATTAATCATTTGTAACCGATAGTAAACGGTTTCTAAATGAATTTAGAACAAACAACGAAATATTTAAGATTTTCGATACCTTTATAATCAAGTGTACGCTGGATTTTGTGAAGAAAGTTGATGTTTACATTAAAAGAAAATTAAAAAAGGTCCCAATATGTATTCATTCACCTAACTAGGTACAACTAAGTAATGCTCAACAACGAGAAGAATTATATTTTCATATTTGTCCCTGATTTTACATTTCTCAATTAATCTAAGTTTGTATACGTTGTTGTTGTTGTTGTTTAGACAAGATAATAAGCTAACGGATTTAAAATGAGGTAATATATGTATTCACAGTTAAATAGGTAGATGGATAAATTAGCACGTTGAAAGCATATATATATTACTAAAATGCATTTATAATTTTGTACACCAAGAAGACCCAATAAGCATGATGTTGAACACCGTTAGGAAAACATTAGGTACGCATGTTTATAGAACACAACAATGATTAACAGAAACTGGGACTCGGTACGTAATTGTAAGGTATATATCGGCAGAAAAGCTTCAGATAATCGATAATTGATAAGACTCTATGCCTTTGATTAATTCCATAATCGAAATGTATTTCTAAAATAAATATCGTTAAAATATTGTAAATTATTAAATTATTTATTAATCTATTTATGATATATAGGTGGATTGTTCAGGATAATAAACATTATATACGTAAAAAACTGAAGCTGAACGGTTTATATGCTGATGTATTGATCCAGCTGAAAATAAATACAACATATCTATAAAATGTAAATTATATTTTTATTTAATAAATTTAAATTTAAATTCGATTGAACTTAATATATACAGTTTTAAAAGATCAAACTTAAGGTGACAACGTTCATCTAAAATAAAAATCAAATGTATATGAGAAAGAAGCTGGTCTCCTTTGCTTTAAATATATTAAAGATTTAAATGACAACTTTTTGTATACATTTTTTTTTCTTCTTCTTCTACACAATTTCCTAACGAATATTAAATATATTGTGAATAATCAACACTTTTACAATTTGTCAGAGAAGTCCTCCAAATTAAACCTCTACAAATTTTGGCGTATCAAACGTTCATTGGAATATTATAGGACATTCAATTAGACCAAGATGACAATTCCATCACTCTTAATTAATATCCAGCACTCATCAGCTCAGTAACAACCTAGGAAATTTCAGGCAGGTGCAAATGAAATTAACACCTTTGAGAATGAGGAGAGAATTAATCTGTCCACTCACCTGGATCCTCCCCGGAAGCAGCGAGTTGGTCCATCGTTCCTATGAGATGGCAAGTCAGGGGAATGAATGACGAGCATTCCTCACCCGGGAGACAAGTCAGCACACGGGACACTGGTATTTACAGCGCATTTCATATGAGCGTGGAGATTATATACTGAATTGCAGAGACGGTTACAACTATTGTCACATGAGCTCGTAAAACTAACGAGTTCAGCGCAAGTCTGAATGGGTCATTCTGTGCAACGTATTGCATTGTTTTGGGGTTGAAGTGAATAAGAGAACACAAGTTTATTAGTCTTTTTCTTTCCTAGGAAAAAAGTTACGAAGATTATTCGTGCAAGGACTAGAGTCCCAAAGTGAACAAAACAAACGTCTGCAAACATTTATGAATTTGTCCCAAAGTTCATTTTAAAAATATTGTGATGAATTCTTTCTTACAAATATGGAATGATGCATCATGGTCATTGTATCCACGTCCGTATAAATAGTCATTTAGGCAATGGCTGTGTTTGTACTATCATCATGATATTAATTTGTAATATCGCCATGACATAACGTTTTTTGATAAAATCACAATGACAAAACTTTGTCATATCTCCGTATATTAATTTTGTAATATCACCATGGCATTAATTTGTAATATCACCATGACATTAATTTGTAATATCACCATGACATTAATTTGTAATATCATCATGACATTAATTTGTAATATCACCATGACATTAATTTGTAATATCACCATGACATAACGTTTTTGGGTAAAATCACAATGACATAACTTTGGTAAAATCACCAGGTCGATTGGATGAAAATCTATTTTTGCAAAAAGAACTCATAATATATCAAATAAAGAGTACGATAAAATAGGAAATAGAAATAGCGGAAAAATATAGAACTTTTTTTGAAGAAGCTTTCCAATTACAAGCAGTATTCACACAGATACTAAATTAATCCTCCCTACAAAACAATATAGAATCCAGAAGCGGTGTGTGTGTGTGTGTGTGTGTGTGTGTGTGTGTGTGTGTGTGTGTGTGTGTGTGTGGTTGTAGGCGCACTCACCAATGAGCATGAAACAACTGGAACGTTTCCTAGGGCAAGTTTTCTTTACAGTTAGGTGGTTCAACTCATGACATGGAAACACTTGAAGTGCAGGAGCTTCCAGGGCTTCTTCTCTCCCCCCATTGGACCATACCCCCAAACTTGTGTACATTACTCATCGAAAGGATAGGATTTCCAGTGGATCAATTGACGTAAAAAGCGCGGGTAGGTAACGGTCGCACGTACCGATAATTATGGAAAGCCACAGGTACCCGGCGGTGATCAATATTGACGCACGCGCGCGATTTCGTCAAGAACATATGGATAGAACTGAAACCATTCTATAAATGTCATTTATCGCCTGGCGGTTTTATATAGGAGAAGAAAAATCTAATGTATTGTAATTTAATTTATATATATATATATATATATATATATATATATATATATATATATATATATATATATATATATATATATATATTTTTAAATACATTCAAACTGAATTTTGAATGTATTTTAAATATATATATATATATATATATATATATATATATATATATATATATATATATATATATATATATATATATATATATATATATATATATGTGTGTGTGTGTATATGCATGCGTGTGTACATACATACATACATACATACATACATACATACATACATACATACATACATACATACATACATACATACATACATACATACATACATACATACATACATACATACATACATACATACATACAAAGTTATATAAGAGAACTTGTGTGTTGTTCCAGTGAAATAAATGACATACTTAAACTTAAATCACCATTAAAATACAATTCGTAGCTAACAGCTCCCAAACTATCGACGATTACAATGACTCCTGAAATATATTTTCAATCTTTTGCCCCCGCTTTGACTGGATCCCTTACGATTGCTCATCAATATGCGTATTATTCTTGACGCTGAAATGAGCATCCGCATGCCTCATTAGACGCGACATCTTTACGATCGAATTTGACAATAGTGCAATTCAAACCTCAACCGGATTACTGTCTGAGGAAAATGCTGATCCCCGGGAAATCACAAACATTACCCGCATGAACTATGTATTGGGATTTTCTCTACCGGAAAATAAATTTGTACCAAGACAAGTTATATTGAAATAAAGAGTTCTGTTTGAAGTCTGGCTGGGAGATAGCAAGTTTGAAACTTTTATTGGTTTCATTTGAAGTGAATATAGAAGCATTTGTTCGTGGCTCTTTACTAGAATAAGAAATGATTGCATAAACTGGTGAGGCTCTTTTGAAAAGAAATTTAAGTAGAATAATCTATGGTAAATTCGTGGTAAAGAAGTAGAAAAGATTTGTATGAGAAATGAAACTATGCTGGTTCGAATGAATAATTTACTTTATAAATAATGAGCACGTCACGCAATCGTTAGTGCTTTTCTCACATAAAACATATATGGTTTATCTTTGTGCATAATTATATAATTATGAAAAGGAAGAACACACCTGGCCAATTTTGTAAATATCATACGGTGAACAAATTTTTAAAGAAATTAAATCTTGTTCTGAAAGCAAACTTTTTCATGGACACATTTGCAATGAAACGACGAAAATCTTTTACTTTTGACTTTGCAACGGATTAAAATATTTTACATAAAATAGATCGCTATTAATATGATATCAGTTTAATTATAGCTAATATAGAAATATAATATCGAATTTTGAAAGAAACGGACCATGAAATGAACCAGAATAAAGCAAAAGTAAAAACTTGTTGTACAACTACGTTTACAACTTCGTTAACTTGCACAGTTACAGCAAAGTCTTCAATCACATTTGACGAAGAATAGACGACAAGCTTATTCTTCTCTACCGAATTGAATTCTCAAAATAACCCTTTGGATACTGAAAAAAAATTATCAGAGTCTAGTTAGAGAAACTTCAGACTTTATTAATTATCTAAATGAACAAACTTATTTTTTACTACAAAGCGTCAGTAAAATTCATTCAATCATCTTAGAAAGAGATGATATGACGAGCTATATCACCGACGGACAGACGAACACATTTGGTTAGTCACAATATCCCTGTTCACAACCTACATTTAAAGATCACCTCTGTTAGCAGTTAGTTGTTTAGATCCTTAAAGCTGAATTATTGTTGGTAGGTAATTGTTTTTGTTTCTTTTCTTAAAGGGGCACGGGCGAGGAGGGGGTGCTTAATACAGGTCTGACCGTATTTACGTAACATCAGGTATTTTCCAAATAAAACAGACTGCAGTTTTTGTTCTCCTTTTAGTGAATAACTATTGTAGCAGATAAATTGAAGATAACCGTAATCGCATTTTGTTCTTTGTGTGTGTGTGTGTGTGTGTGTTGGATTTTTAACGTGGCTTCAACAATTTTTCAGGCATATCGCAACGATGTTTGCAGTATGTCAGTTACTCTATAGTGATGTCTTGCACTGGGATAATATGCCGCAGACATATAGCATCATGTTCCACCAAATCACATTGTCACAGAATTGTGTGTAATTATTGTTTATAAATATTTTGAACATTAAGTATTCGGGTCTCGTTTCTGTATACAGCGTCATCTCAGTGGTTTATCTACACCATATATTATTTCCATGTAGTGAGCTCAGTTCCCTCCTTGCTGTACGAGCGAGGTGTTGACGATTGGAAAACCGATTTAACCTGAGCGCACATGCCGTGCAACATTGCAACATAGCTAGTTTACTTACAGGCTCATGATACATACAAACTTCACATTACGGTAAGTCTTTGTGAGTAAGCCGTGCACTTTACAGCGCAATATCTCCAGCTGTAGAGCTCAAAGGGGGGTGGGGTGGGGGCGAGGCTGAAAGCAGGTAAGGAGTAATGGAATGATAGAGTGATAGTTGCACAGCTATGCTGTATTTTGTCTGCACCATACTGACGGTGGTATTTGAGCAGTATTGATAATTTGTGTTCCTATATACCGGGCGTGCTGCTGTCGGTGGTAATGTTGGCCATGGGTAAGATAGTGTTTATCTCGTCCCTAGGGATCAAAGCTTCAGTACTAAGTACCAACGGGTCTGCAGGTAACAAAAGGTTTTACAGATCAGTGAGGGGCGGACCATTAGTGGTAGCTGCTTGGCCATCCGGCAGAGCTGTGGGGCAGAAATTACCCTGTGTCTATGAATTGGACGCCACGAGATGTCCCAATTTATATTAAATCAGCTATCACTATTTGAGTGAAACAATATAATTGTTTTGAAATTCACGTTCGAATGTTTCTTTTGTCTTAATGTTTGTTTAATTTCATTTCATTATTGACTGTTACAATTCGTTCTAGTTAGGAACCGTAAAGATTTTCATTCCATTATTTCACTTATCGTTTGGTTATTTAACTTGGTGCGCATCATTGTGTTAAAAAATACAGTCTTGGAATTTATGCGCACGAGTCTGGTGTAGGATTTTGTCTTCTTCTCTTTAATCATCTATACACAATCTATTTTCGTTTATCATTCGTAGGGTTTTCATTTTAATAATCTGACCCCAATCCCGTTCATCTTGTTAACATCAAGCTGACCAGTCCTAACATTAACCTGTAGCTGAGATTGTTACGTCTTTGATATGACTTGGCTGGGATTCAAACCCGCGACCTCTCGCATCTGAGGCGGACGCTCTAACAACAAGACCACCGGAGCGGCATGATGTCACTTGTTGACAAGCAGAATGAGGTTCGTACTGACAAGAGGACAGGTTATATACAAAGAATGTTCCCATGCATCTAATGTTACTCCAATACCAGATATTTGGTTTACATACGATGACATGTGCTGACATATACTCTGAAGATTTTAATGAAATCTGTCAAGGCCTGTTTATTATTTATCATCAGTTGTACAAAGTAATGAAAACTGCCAAGGTCTATACATTATTTATTTGCTATCAGTGGTACAAAGTCATGAAAACTACAAACGCCCATACATTATTTAAAAAAAAAAAAATATAAATATCACTTGTACAAAGTCATGAAAACTACAAACGCACATATATCATTTATTTGATAAATATCACTTGTACAAAATAATGAAAACTACAAAAAACCGATACATTATTTCTTTAGTATTAGCTGTACAATATGTTCCAACAACGTTCACAATTAGATAAAGTAATCTTGTTTTCTCGACAAAGCTGAGAATTTTAACAAGCAATAAACTGCTATCTTTTCAACTGCATATTATGACAGTATTCATATTGATTATCATCTATATTAAAGATGCATCACGTGTTCCACGTGACATGTACCATATTAGGAGGCGTTTCCCAAACTATACTGTAATTCAACCGTATGGACATCTTTATTAATTGATCATAACCTTATTTTATCAGTTTGCAATTTGGTATAGAATTAATTTTTTTTAATCATGTGTGTTTCTTGTTTTATATTATTATTTTTCCTGTAGATTTTTAAGTGGCGTTTGATCACTAAGGCTCTCATGATTGACCTAGGTGACGTCACTTTGTTACCTTTGTTGACTACAAAGGATATGCTAACTGTAGAGGGCTTTTATTATGAATTTAGCACAATAATTGAAAAAAAGAGAAAAATTGCACATAGTTTTTATTCTGTTTGTATTTTTTATATAAATGTTTGGCATTAATTATTTCAGTCTAATAAAGAATCGAAAAATTTAAATTTTCTAATAAAGAGTTCCATAGTTCTTGATTGTCTTGAATAAATGTAAATTTAATGACTGTCTACGAAAAACATACATCAGCCATACCAAACAAATTACAAGGTCACGCTTGACTCTCAGCATTAAGCGGTTAGTGTTAGACCTGGTCAGCCTTGTGTCAGGATATTGTGACTGGGTGGGACATCATGCTATATGTCTGCGGCATGATGCCCCAGTGCTGGACATCACTATAAACTTCCTCACTGCAGACATCGTAGCGATATTACTGACATTTTTTTTTTTAAAGCTACGTTAAAAATCCAAATCAAACAAAAAACAAGGTCACCAATCTAATCAAGTCTTTAGGTATTATTGCCTTTTTTAAAATAAATATGGACGGTTCGTACTTTAAACCGAAACTGCAAATTAGCCACGCGCAGCTGGGCACACCTATTGTTGTCATGTATTCAGTATCGTCTGCTAGTTAAGTAAAAGTCGTAGTTGTTGTGATCTTCACAGTAATTCATAACTTTCAGAGAATATACGCAATCATTTTCACGCTTTCACAGAATAAAACAGAAAGAACCAAAGAAAACATTTAGTACTGACTAACAATTCTGTTCTGTAAAAGCCGATGTGCTTTTTGGCAGACAATTCTGAAATGGCTAAAGAAGACCGGAAGAATGAGTTAACACCCATGTTACCATCTATGTTTCAAAGTGGATCTTTTGACCACCTTAATAACCTTTTTTAAAAGCATGCTACATGCAACTGTAAGAGTCGAGTTTATTGTCAGATTAAATTGCGTTGATAATTCTTTAATTCCGTCGACAATTGTTTGTATGTAAAATCCTAACAATCATCTTTAAAGCTAAAACATTATAACAATGTACGTTTGATTATAAACTTTAATTACAGTATTAAGAATGATACTTGGCAAAAGTTCATTCGCTATTAAATAGTCAGCCATGAACTAAGTAGAAATGGAGTGATTAATTTTGCAAATTTCTATATTATTCATAATTGTTTCCTACGCAAAGGCCAACTTAGCACTGTCTTTAAAAGTATGCAATTGCAAGAGCGTATTGAAGGGATGTGTGTTAGACAGTTAAAGATATGTAATGTTTCTCTTCCCATTTATCCACGGAGTAAAGTCTGTGCTATTTGTTACCTAAAAAAGTGCTAGAGCATGCAAGGATCATTTTGTTAGATGCAGACATGGTTTTATCAGGTTGCTGTGCTTTTGCGGATTGTTCTACATAACCTTCAACATCTCCTTTCACTGGATGTTACAGACTCTGCGAATTTAACTTTCTAAGAAAATGAATAAGGTACGTGATTGGGACTGAAGATTGTGAATGGACTTTCTACCTGACTTGTATCTTAATTTAAAGTAGTAGACAAGAGAATATTAGAATCTAAGTTCAACAGTCAGTGTAATTTTTCCATCAGAAATTTTATCTTTCAGGAACAATCTATTGCATGGCTGTCAAATGGGTGTTTGTATATAAATATGTTTGATAAACAATTACCTACCTATTCATGTTTTATGATCAGCCTATGGAATCGTTACTAGTTGTGTTCAGATATAATTTGGGAGGAGTAATTTATTTAAATTATTCATTCAATTACAAAGTGTTCATTAACTGTTGAAAATACTAAAACCCTACTCTGGGATTATTGAGAATTCATTCAAAGAAATTCTGGATTGTATCATAGTGGTACATCAGGACTGTCATGACTATTGGTACATCAGGATATTTAAGACTATCTGAATTCACTCAGAACATTCTATACTTTTGGGCTTGTGATAAGACATAAATTTAGGTTTGTTTGGGATTTAATCCACAATAGTGTCTTAAACTTTCACTTTCTAACTGGGGGTGGGGTGGGGAAGGGGAATAAATTATTTGCTGATTGTACTAAAGCTTTTGGTTTCAATTCTTTCAGTTATACAGTTTAAGACCAGGAGTTGTAACACAACTCTATCTGGAGTTTTATCTTTTGGAAAGTAAATCTTTGTGGGTGATTTTTTTAAAACAGTTTTTATTTGTGTCATGGCGGTCATATTTTTTTCCTGCAATTCAGAGATTTAGATCACCATCAATTTGAATTGGAGCAACATTTAGTCCGATGATAATTTACAAGGTGACAACATTAGTACTCAATATATTTTAAACATTAAATCAAATACAATTAAAACTAGGCTATTTTTCTAAGTACAAAGACAAAAAAACGACATAATGGAGCGTTAGAGAACTAGTTTTTCATGCAAACCTGATCAAAATGTGTACTATAGAAAAATGTGATGTGAAAACAAAGAATATGAAGAGGTATTTAAAAAGATGTAAGAACAAGTTAAATGGACAAAGGTACCAAAGTAATAAAAGAATGTTTTATTCAAATTAAAAATAGTATAATTTTACACTCACTAATGTAAAATATTAAATCTGATACAAGGATTAAATTGCCAGATGTTCCATCTGTTAACTTGTATGGTAGATAGTTGAACTTCAAAAAGGCTGACTGTGTTAATAATGATAATTGTGATATTTGATATATCCGATTCAGACCAATACAGAAAATGCTTTAATACAAGATAACAATGGCTACCAGTAGCACAAGATCAAAAAATTATAGAATACCAAAATGAAGAAGAGATAGACGAGTGGCAAAAATAATGTAGGATTTTAAAGATTCAAAACTTTATCATTCATGCAATTTTCAACAGCTTTGTTTTCAGTTTTTAATTATCGACATTAGTGCATGATTGACAGGCTCCTTAAATTACACTTGTCATAACAATACTTGCATGCTAGTTGAAATTTCTGAATAAAGATCTTAAAAATCTATATATTACACAAAGCATAAAGTTTTTGGATTTTACTTCAGCTATCATGATGCAAAAATTCTTCCCATACTAAGTTTGGCTGAGATTGTTGTAATCTTATGTAGTTCAAGGTTTTATGGAATTGAAATTGTGCACATTTAAAAAAAATAAACAAACATACTGGGCTTTGAGCTCAAGATTATTTGGACTCTAAGGGGTGGGGGGTGGGGCGAGGTAGCTAAGCCATAAGTTGTCAAGCTATCTTCACTAGCCTGGCGTGTTCAATCTACTTTGATCCATATAAATTCTTGCTATATTTAGCTTGCAAAAACAGTGTTTTGAATGTGTGCCCTAAAGCAGGTAAGAATTATAGCCTCAACAGACCACTGCATGAGATTAAATCGGCTAGGTGTTCAAAATGATAACTTCCACTTGTCTACTTGCATCAACTCTAAATAAAACTAAACATGAACAATTTCAATTTGAGAAAATGACATGAAAAATGTAATTCTGTTTATGGAGGCAGCTGTGAATATTCATAGCAAACTGAGGTAGGAATCTGAAGGATCAGTTTCTTTCAGTCAGACAGCAAAGAGCTAGATTTTCACCTAGCTTGGTATGTCCAGGGTCAATGTGAAAGGCAGTGAACTGATGATTATTAACAAGCAAAGATGATCATCACTGTAATTAAATTAGGTCAATGTGATCCATTTCTCATGTGGTGGTCCATAATAATAGAAGGAATATTTCACTGATATATACCTAAAGCAGGAGCCAATGTCAGCAAAATAATACTTTAACTTTTAGAGTGATCTGGTTGATGATAATGATGATGATGACAATACTATCTGTATATAATAAGCTCTTCACATTACTGGCTGTATACTATAAGCTCTTCACATTACTGGCTGCATACTATAAGTTTTACACAGTACTGCCTTTATAATGTAAGCTTTTTACAGTTCTCCATGTATACTGTAAGCTATTCACAATACTGGCTGTATAATAAGCTCTTCACATTACTGGCTGTATACTATAAGCTCTTCACATTACTGGTTGTATACTATAAGCTCTTCACATTACTGGCTGTATACTATAAGCTCTTCACATTACTGGCTGTATACTATAAGCTCTTCACATTACTGGCTGTATACTATAAGCTCTTCACAATACTGGCTGTATACTATAAGCTGCTATGCACTCCATACAAGTAAAATGGACTAAGAGAGTAACATCATTTGTAGAAAATATTTTATTTGGTAAAATATGTATGAAAATGATAAATATGATACAAAACTTTGGGGAAAAAAAGTCTAAAAGAAGATATGTGATTATTGGAAAACATTTACCATAATCTGCGGATCAATACTTTCTAGCCTATCTTCACTGAAGATGCTGACATCAGCAATTGTTATGGTAGCATCATTGTCGGAACATTATTTAATGCAGTTCCATAAATAATCAATACAATAGTCCTAAACTCATTTTGTGCTTGGTCCTGAACATTTTTCTATATCTTTCTCTGATCAGGAGGTCAAAAAAAGTATCACCAATAACAATTAACTGACCTTCACTGATTCAATTACTGCATTAAAATATTTTGCAAAATCTTTATATAATAAAACTTATTTTTACTACTACATTCAAATACATCACAAGTAATAGAAATGGAAATAAAATCTAATTAAAATTACTCCAGGAAATTAGTATAAAAAGGAACATTTTCTGATATTCTTTTGACGCTTAGTGGTACAGATAATAGACATGGAAGATATGCCTTATCTGCTTGCATAGCTCTAAACTTAACAATGATGTACTAGGCAGATATGACCCAATATCAACCCAAATGTACACTCTAAAAAAGTTTTTCTGAAAATTAATTAGCAATTAACTTGTGAAAAAGTCAATCAATATTTAACATCAGTTTGATCATTAAAGAATTTCTCCCAAGATATGACCAGGGCCATACTACAGTAATTTTCCACATGATAAGACCAGGCAGCATATTACAGTATTTCTCCATTAGGACCAGGGATGTATTGCAGCATTTCACCCATAACACCAATTGAAGCATTTCTCTTGTAATAAGACCAGAAGGCTAGAGTAATAAATTTAATAAAAAATAGGTGGTGGCCTTATTATTAAACAATACATCTATGGTAATTATCTGCTATATAATTTGTAAACAAGGGAAATAGGGTAATTATCTAGCATGGTCTTAGAATAATTTGGTGCCACTCACTGAAAGTTTGAAACTGAGAAAACATTAAAGAAAGGAGCATTATAAACATCAAGGCTGAGGTGAATGGGAATCACTTGAAATTGTAAATACAGCAAATCAGCACCTGGCCTATATATTGTAATGCTGCTAACCAGTAAATTCTTGGTCTCCCAACTGTTTAGTCTGTGACATCATTTGCATAACAGTGACATCAATTCCATAACAATTAGTTTGTAAACTCACACATGAACTACACTGATTGGTTGGTAGTTTAAATTGGCAATGTGCATGATGGGTAAAATGGTACAACAATTTTGCAAAATTTAACAATGGTTTTCATAGATGAGCATGACAGAGTAGTCAGCTAACGAAACAAAATGCACTCTGTAAAAGTCTATATGAAAGTAGGCCTCTGTCTCGGCTATCTACAATATATATCTACAATATATTTGCATTTTACATGGGTTAAAATAAAGTATATAGAAATTAAACTTTTAAATATATCTTCTAATGGTTTCTTAGATATTTATGACATAGCAAATATTAACTCAATAATGCCTTCTTTTTTAAAAAAAACTTATTTTTGTCATGACTACCAATTTTAAGTTAGAAAGTAATTACTTTTAATTAACATGAAGCACAGACTACAAAGCTTTTAACCCTGACCTTAATCCATGATGTAAGCATACAAATTCCAAAGTGATTGCTATGTCCAGTTTCCAACAAGGCATGCTTGACAACAGAAATTGGCCTTTCAATTATAAAATTAAAGTATTCTTCCAGCTTTTACACTTTTAACTGGACAAATACATTTTAAAGTTTTGCCCCAGTTCATCTCTTCTGATATATGGCCATTTTTTTAAAATACATATATACATGTACAATACTAAATCAGGAAAAAAAATATTACAGGTATATTCATGTATAACATAAACAATGTATAAAAAGTGTTGAGTCTCTAGTTTGAATGATAAGAGCAAATTTGCATCAATATATGTACAGTCATTGTTTATATACTCTATTACAAGTCAAACTACAAACATAGACCTTGATATACCACTGTATAATGTGCTGTCAGATCAGGGTCTATGTTGTATGTTCTACTGACAACTCCTACCAATTGGAATGATAAGGAAAACTTTCTACCTATATACAGTCACCATATATGCTCACTTACAAGCTAATAACAAATGCAACCAACACAAACCCTGATCTATCATTAAATTATGCGACATCAGATCTCAGTCTGTGCAGTTTCCAGTTGGGCTCAACTTGGGAATATTTTTAATATTTACAGATGGAATGTTTCTTGATGTCAAGAGGTACAATACCGTTACATCCATTGCAACTACACCAAAATATTTAAATTTTTCACAGCAAGACAAGAAGCTAAATATATTTATTCATTTGTGTGGGTGGTATGGTTGCAATTCATAACCTACATTTCCTACATCAGGGAGGGTTGGAAAAAAAATTGAGAACTGTACTGCAACTTTTCTTATGTATATAGTGTTACGTACAAGTAATTATGTTCACTGACATACATTTCTAATGAGACATGTACAATGAGGTAATATATACAAAAATTCACTATGTTAAACTTGTGATGTATAATGATCAATTGAGGTTCATCTTCTCTTGAAATTTTTTTAATACTGTAGTATCATCAATATTCGTGGGGGATCAATTTTCGTGGTTTTCGTGGTTGCCACAAACCACGAATTTAAATTCCCAACGAAAAATGAGCCACATAGGTTGATGATCCCTCCCCCAATTCCCGACCCGTTTTTTTTCCGGGACACAGACTGAAGCAGTGGTTCTACTGCGTCATTAGCTGCCTGGTAAGCGAGAGCCTGGGCCGGGTTGTCAGCTTCTGATGGGTTAAAAAGTCCAGGAATCGAGGGTGATCTAAGTTGAATTTTACCACTCTTAAGCCACTGTGTTAACGCCATGATAGTCATAAAGTACTGATATTGCAATTTTATGGACAGTGGTTTAAGCAAGAGATCATTCAAATGTACTTTAATAACTGATTGGTCTGGTTTTGTTGGCGTCGTCGGCTTCCTTTGATCTTGAACACTCAAACGAAAACATGGCGAAACTGATTAATCCTGACGGGTGTTTGATATGTGCTCACATAGGTGGAGGTATTGTTTTAGTGTTGTTGGCTGAGTCTGCTTTGACAGATGTTAATCACTTGGTCAAAAACACGTTGTAAGTATTGAACTTGCCGGGTCTTAGATATGTACTCATACAGGTGGTAGTATTGTTTTAAACATTAATGTGACCGCCGTTTACGTCGGCATCGTTTTATTCTTTTGTATTCTTTATTTGGGGTACTTGTAGAGGTTAAACCATGAAATTAACTACCTTATAATATGCAAAATTTGACAGGCAAAACCACGAATTTACGTCCCCACGAAAATGCCTTTTTTTACAAAACCACGAAAATTGAGCCCAACGAAAATAAATGATACTACAGTATTCTTTATGGAATTTTCCAAATATTTAATTTAAGCTTGCTTGACAAAATGACCCAAAATGCTGTAAAAGGGTGCTAAGTGCAATGAAATCATACCACACAATTACATTGCCTACAAATGATTCTAACACAACTGAAGATGTAACATGTTTTCTGATTGGTCAAAAACAAGAGCTACAAATGTAACATGCTTTCTGATTGGTCAAACACAAGATCTACAAATGTAACATGCTTTCTGATTGGTCAAACACAAGATCTGCAGCAGAAATAGGTAAAGAAGATATACAACTGGAAACATTGACATAACTGTAAGGTCAGGACTCTTCTGTGGTGCAGAACTACTCAAAATGGCATTTTAGTATACTTTTTAAAAACTAATTTTTCCAGGTATGTTAGAATGTTGATGACAAGCGTGAACTTTCTGGGATTTTTATAATCATAGGAGGGATTTAATGATCAAATAAATGTTGGGTTTGCAAACATGATGGACACTTTGCACATTTGTTTATTTTTTTCAATGTTTTTTAAGAAAATAGTGTAAATCAAACATCCCTGAACAGACCCTGAGCAATAGGTTATTCTTGTTAAATATTTTTCTCACAAACAAACTTTTAATAATAAAAAAAAATATTGAAATCATGTCAGTTCATCATAACATACTTAAGGACTTCAATATTAAAGGTGTCAAAACTATTGGTACAATAAAAAGTAATTGTCCAGTACCCATTAAGCCTGAACAACCAATAAGCAATGAGTAATTAAATTTACATGTAACAAACTGAATAATATCAAGAAAACAATTTTTTTTTAAAAACACAATTTGTGAGATTTTTATCAAAATGGGTTTGCTTTATTAATCGACCATAATTGCCTCTTGAGTAATTTGACTAACTTAAGCCTTCTTGTTTCAAAAATATTTGCTGCCAAACATTTATTGGAGAAAACTGTTATTAAGTTGGTCTCCAGTGTAAAATGTTAGAACCTGAAAAAGTTTTGGAAAAATTCAAGAAATTCAAAACATACATCTACAAGTTTTAATGTTATACAGTATGTTTTTAGTATATAACATTTAATAATGACAATGATGATGAGGATCTACAATTAGCAGAGATGCAGAAGAAGGACAGACAACATCATCAACAATGTGGTGATGCTAAATGACATGATGACAGCACTGCTTCTAATTACACCCTTCCTGTCACTTGTTGGTGTATCAGACCCTGAAAAGAAATGAAATACTGTAAATGACAACTATTTTTTTTATATATAAAAAAACTTAATGTCTATATAATTTGATTAGACAAGTAAACTTACAGTATTAATTTGAGTTTACACTTAATTAAAACATGTATTGCACTACATAGGCATATCAGCATATTGGTAAAATAAATTAATGTGCAAATATGCTGGATTTTAGGAATTGCAGAATTGTACAGATGCTTAAAACAGTTGATTTATTTTAAATCTGTATCAATTTTGTGGATTTTGCAAAAACAACAAATTAACGTAGGTAGATAGGTTGATAGTTTCACAACATAACAGCAAATTACTGGACGTATAGTGCTAATTTGAAGTTCAAATTTCATATATTAAAATGACAAGTTCACAGGATTTTACAACTTAAATCCATGTCAAGACCAGTTTCATCCACAACCATTCAGAAGCAGCCATATTAAAACTTTTTATGATGGGGGTCAAGGCAGCCATTTTAGACTTGAACTCGGCATCATTTTAATTAAGGAAGATCAATATTCCAAGAAAGAAGTGTTGATAAATTCTGGTGGGCAATTAGCTGAAAGTTTGGTATGGCAATCCATGAAAAAACAATTGACACAAAATAAGATTTTTCAAATTTTGAGGTCACACTGGTATCCCTTTCATTAAGGTTTCTTTGTTTGTTTTAGGGCTTAACACCATTTTTCAGCACACGATGGGCTATACATGGCGGCCAATATTATTGGTGGAGGAAGAACCCGAGATAACCCCTGGAAAGAACCACCGACCCACGAGAAGCTACTGGCAAGCTTTCTCACATAACTACATTAGCTGAATCTTAGACTCGAACCCATGCAGACATGGCACAGCAACACAAGTATAGACAATTAAAGTGCTTTGCCCATTGACCACTGTCTGTCTGTGGACCATCCATTCAGTAGGAATAGTGACACGGTTTTTAAATAGGCAATCGTGGTTGCTACTTTAGATATAAAAGCAGCACATCAATACAGGGGAGACAAGATGGCCATTAGATGGTAGCATTTGAGGTAAAATGGATGACATTTTCATACTGGGGCCAACAAGACATCATAAGAAATCTTTTAGTAAAAACTAATATGACCTCATATATCACCATCAAAATGCGCAACTTTAAATAAAAGTACCACTTCATTTTTTGAAACGTTAATTTTAAAATAGGAAATACAGCTTTTTCTGGGGAGGGGGAAGCAGAGCTTTGTGACGTCATATTTGAGGGGTCTGACTTTTGTGATGATGTGTGACAAGAGGGGGGTAAAAAATTGGCCAAAATCATGTGACATCAGGAAAAGTAGCAATAAAAAATTTCAACATGGTCCCCAGTTTGAATGTCAGATAAGTACCATTTTCATCTAGGACCAATTTGTCACAATAAGGAGTCATTTTGTGAAAAATGCATGTCATTATGGACATTCTTTTCGTAGGAGGAGCATAACATTTTTTTAATTAGATGGGCACCATTTTCAGCTACACCTATGTGCTAGAAGTTTTATTTTCAATCCTCTCCATTGTTTGAGAAAAGTAATGAAGACAAACCACTGCTGAAGGATAGTAGTATTAGCGATGGGTTTAATAGCACATCAACAGAAAAAGGGACCGTCCTTAAATGATGTCAAGCACCTGGGGAAGGGAAGAGTTTTAAAAATGTGACGTCACATCAAAATGTGAAACTTTAAATAAAAGTACCACTTAATTTTTTGAAACGTGTTAATTTTAAAATAGGAAATATGTCAATTTCTGGGGAGAGGGTGAGGAGCAGAGCTTTGTAATGTCATATTTGAGGGATCTGACTTTTTGTGACGATGTTTGATGAGAGGGGGTTAAAAAATTGGCCAAAATCGTGTGACGTCATTTATGGATGGCCCCTAAAGCCTATATAATACTGATTAAAAGTAAAAGCTCCAAAAATGCATATAATAAAAACATGAATTAAAAATACGGGACCCCCCCCCACATAACATTATGTACTACATGATAAAAGTGAAAATGTAAACAGATTAAAATTCCATACAAGGTAAACATATAATGGTGTAACAAGTAAACCCTAAAAAATATGGAATGACCTAATGGCCAACAGATCATTGCATAATACACCTAAAAATTGGTCATCTAGTTAATAAATCAACTGGGGCTTTAAATATATTGGGGACATGGTGGGAACTGAAATGAACAATCGATACAGTCATTCATATAATCTACATACTCATCAGATCTATGTAGGTGCTAGCTGTGCCCTCAGTATTTTCTGCATGGCAAGTATATCTTCCATAGTCCTGATCCTGGACTCGTGGGATTGTCAACTTCATCATTACAGTGTTGGATCCAAAGGTGTTCTCAAATATAAGGTAACTGAAAAGTAAATATAACTTATAAAATGTAGTCTTGAAACTCATGAAAAATTTTGAACATACAATTTTGTATTGCCTAGACCAAGATGTAAACTATACATGATTGAACAATCATTGACACTGTGACTCTGCCATGATGGCTTGGCATCATTCCTTCTCAAGCTGTAATGGCACAAAATGATATATTCAAGTACTCTCAACAGCAGATTTGATTCGGTCTCAAGCAATCCGAAATGTGAATGCTCGTGGCACTATGTCCAGTCAGATCAGAAAACATGCCCATGCCACATTTAACCAATTTTTAAACAAACTTTAATCTAAACAAAGTTTTAAAACAAAAAATGGAAAGTGCAAATTTTGCTCTAATATTAAGCATACACTCACTAAAAACTGCACACCAAGTCATAACAGTTTTAATGGTGCAATTTTTGTGTTGATCAATCTAAGTGTCCTCTTCAATTCTGTGCAATGCATCATTAGAGCCAACTTGTGCAAAGATATTCAGGGGTCTGGGAAATGTGATGCTAACACAGGTGCCAATAGCAAAACAGATGTCAATACTGGGTGTCATGCAATTAAACTCTCTCTAGTTTGTACAGTAAATGGAACATTATTCATCAAACCTGCATTTAATTGGTCCACTATGCATGAACTTTGTAGAAATTATAAAATCTAGGGGCTGCTGAGTAATGGGTCCCAATCACCTGAAACTTTGGTCAAGGAATGTGGTCTTGAACAAAAGATACTATGCAAAAACCATTATTTTCTTATTAGACTCACTATGGCCTTGATCTTTGACCTCCACACCCTGCCATCTGTGAGCTGCTTGGTTACCAAAGTGCAAGCAAACCATGAAGTCTGGTCAAGAAACTTACTTGAGAGTTAAAATTATTTTACAAAACCCATTATTGGGGAGCTAAAATGACATGTCTGTTGAGCTTCTGACCCCAGATCAATAGACCTCTCTCACGACCTAATCAATTGACCTTTTGACCCCAGATCAATAGACCTCTTCCATAATTAAAGTGCAAGCCCTTCAAAAACTCTGTCCTAAGTGTATGGTGTTGAGTGAAAGTTATTAAGCAAAAACAATTTTCTTTATTCAGTCACAGTAACCTTCATCTTTGGCCCTTTAAGTATGAATTCAATTAGGTTACTTCCATAATGGCCCTTTAAGTATGAATTCAATTAGGTTACTTCCATAATGGCCCTTTAAGTATGAATTCAATTAGGTTACTTCCATAATGGCCCTTTAAGTATGAATTCAATTAGGTTACTTCCATAATGGCCCTTTAAGTATGAAATCAATTAGGTTACTTCCATAGTGGCCCTTTAAGTATGAATTCAATTAGGTTACTTCCATAATGGCCCTTTAAGTATGAATTCAATTAGGTTGCTTACATAATGGCTCTTTAAGTATGAATTCAATTAGATTAACTACATAATGGCCCTTTAAGTATGAATTCAATTAGGTTACTTCCATAATGGCCCTTTAAATATGAATTCAATTAGGTTGCTTACATAATGGCTCTTTAAGTATGAATTCAATTAGGTTAATTACATAATGGCCCTTTAAGTATGAATTCAATTAGGTTACTTCCATAATGGCCCTTTAAGCATGAATTCAATTAGGTTACTTCCATAATGGCCCTTTAAGTATGAATTCAATTAGGTTGCTGCCATCATGGCCCTTTACGCATGAATTCAATTAGGTTACTTCCATAATGTAAAGTGTATGCCATCCTCAAAGTTTGGTGAACTAAAGTTTTTCTGCAGAAATATTTTTCTTCTTTCAGTCAAAATGACTGAGTTTACAATCAATCAATGCACAAACTATGCAGAGAACTGAAATTTCTGAACAGAATTTTTTTTCATCTTTGAAGTCACAATGTCCCCAACCACAGCCTTTTTGATCCACAAATCAAAATGGTCCATAATTACCCTGAGCTCAACGTATCAACAACATCTGGTCTTGGCCTGTGATTTAGATTTAATGTCACCGTCAATTAAGTATTTCTCCTCCTTGCAGTAACACTGACCATGGCTTTTGCACTTTATCCCCAAAAAGAACATTTTTTAAAACCCAAGCAATCTACAATGTTTGGCCCGTGTCTGACGTGAAAGAAATGTTCTTGTGCAAAACCATTTATCTTCCTTCAGTGAACCTAACCTTCGAACTTTGGACCATGCAATTGACTGGTTTGTTCCTTACACCAGCATCAAAACTATACAAAAAGTCTAGTGAGAGCACAAACTGTTGATTTGAATATATTGTGCCAAAAAATGAAATACTAATGGACAGATGAGCAGAGAGAACCAAAGCATAACAGGCTCCACAAAAATCACATTTAAAAAAATAAAAAGCTTTTCAAAACTGTTCTTGATAGTATTATAAGACATGATGCAAGCTAAATATATAGGCATAAATTAAAACAGAAAAAAAATTTCTGATGGATGCATAACAAGGCTAAAACCTGCATGTTAATCCTGTAATCAAGCTAGAATTATTACAATGACTTGCCATAGCAGGATTTTACTAAATACCTCCCCTCCCCTCCCCTTATGGACCATGACCCAGTTGACATAACCCAAAATTTGTCTTATGCTTTCTTATGCAATACTTGAATGAACAAGCTTTAGTATAAAAAATATTCTAAACTGTTACTGCAATACAATTTTGTGTATATTTGACCTCTGATACCCTCTCTGAGTGACTAAAAATTATACCTCACTTGCAGATCATTACTGCACGGACAATGTATATGGTTGTTGTAGGGTTTAATGCCATTTTTCAGCACAAGATGGGCTATACATGGCAGCCAGCATTAATGGTTGAGGAAGAACCCAGGAACACCCCTGGAAAGAACCACCAACCCATGAGAAGCTACTGGCAAGCTTTCTCACATTCCCACCCCGGCCGAATCTGAGACTTGAACCCATGCAAACAAGTGAGATAGCAGTGATCTGTAACGTTGAGTGCTTTAGACCACTTAGCTACTTGGGGCCCCACAAAGCATGGTAAATGATACCTATTTATGGACAGCTGTATGGGGTGAATCACAAAGTCTCTGCTAACATGAGGATATAAAAAAAAATCAACTCTTTACCTCATAGAGTGTATGGCTTTTCCAGACAGATGATATACATGTACCGAAGTTACACAATGCAGTGAACATAGATAGATACATAGATACATAGAACACATCAACTGTTTGACTCATTACACATAGGCCTGACTGTTAACCGTTACAGCAGTATAGTAAATGTCAGTGTTAACCAATTTACAGTTTTGGTACGTGTATAGTGTATTAAAAAATTTAATAGTAAAGTTTGGTCAATATAGTATTACAATTATTTTTCATAGAATAATTTTTTAAGTGCTTTAAAATCTTGACAGAATTTGTTAATCATTAAGCCAGTGAAGCCGTGTGACCAACCATAGCTGCCATTTATCATATCCGAAATGTTCCAGTTGTCTATGTCTACATCACTAAATCACCTGAATTTGATAAATTATAAATACTCAGTGTTGCCTACATCAACATCAGAGCCTTTACCCAAGTTCATAGTCATGATTCTAATAATGCAGACTCCAGAAAGTACTGAACTAAATCCACGGCCTTTATTTTGGAGAGTGGAGAATCTGACCAAGTTATTTTAAATAGCATATTACAACTAGAGGTTAACTGTGACCATGTGATCTGACATGATGAATGTAGTATCTAATAGGGCTTTTCCCCAAAGGTTGCACTAACAAAATCAGTTTAAAATGGCACATCCTTGAGAATGGTGGATTGGTTATCAAAACTCGCTTCCATGTGAATCGGGTAGAGGTGTCCAAAGGCGATTTCATGAGAATAAGGTAGAGGCATCCTAAGGCATTAACACGAGGTAAAAGGTTAAGCAAACATATTAACAAAACTATTCAGAATTCTAATGCTGTTAAATGAGTGCCTGCTTTTCATTAAAAATAATTTTAAAAAAACATGGCAATTACTTTGTTTTGCCTTTGCCACATTTCTTATAGGTGAGGGAATATCTGATTACAGAACACTACCTGTTTCCCTGGAGGGTACTACCATCTTTGGACCACATGATCTGGTTTTCAGTGGGAACAGGGTTTCCACGCACCTGACACACCAACTCTTTCAGGTATCCTGGTGCCTGGAATACTCTATTCTCAACCACTGTCACTCTAGGATGGACTGGAAAAAAAAGACAGGTGTTTGAAAACAAATGAAGTCCATTGTGCGGAGTTTCCATAAACACTAATCAGACATATTGAATTTAATATGTCTACCTCAAATGGTTTTGCTGTATTTTGCAAACAAGGTTTTATTACAAAATCTGCCTAGTTCAAAATATAAAAAAGTATCTGCAGCAAACTGAAGAACTACTTTAATGGCTAGAAAATATCATGATATCATCTATATGTACATAAAACCTGGGATTTCCTTTGACTCTTGGATCTCTGGAAAGCAGCGTACTTTGATAGGACTCCTTGTACATTATAAAGTATCCAAACCAAAATTACAAAATAACTTTGTCTGCACATGGACACATTTTCAAACAAATTATGATTAAATTGCCTCCAATTAGTACAGAGCTCATTACAGGTGTACATGAACAGAGCTCATTACAGGTGTACATGAACAGAGATCATTACAGGTGCACATGAACAGAGCTCATTACAGGTGTACAAGTCCCTAATTACCTTCAAAATATCTCAGAAGTGTGATGGCTAGTTGTAAGACAGGAGATTATTGAGGACTGTTGAAATTTATGTAGATTCAAACTGATCAAAAATATACTATTTACCATAATCTTTTTACAGTTCTTTTTCCACACTAATTTGAGTCTTTGTTGTCCTTCTAGTTGAGCAGCATGTTGTTGATGTAGTAGTAGGGGTATAACGCCATTTTTCAGCACAAGACAGGCCATACAAGGCTGCCAGTATTAATGGTGGCGGAAGAACCCAGAGAAAACTCCAGAAAGAACCATCGACCCACAAGAAGCTACAGGCAAGCTTTCTCACATACTCACACTGGCCGAATCCAAGACTCGAACCCATGCAGACAGAGGTAAGATGGCACTGATCCGTAACAAAAAGCGCTACCACTCAGCCACTCAGGGCCCCTGAGCAACATGTAAATTTGCCTCTGATTTAATATTGTCCAATGAGTCTTATTCCAATTTTGGCATTAACTATTTACCTTCTGTTAATGAATATAAGATATGCTAAAAATAGCTTTGTAACCCATGAAATGCATACACAAGATGCTAATAAAATACTCGCTCTGTCATAGCTGACTCGTACATGAGTTCCTGGCTAAGGGATGGGAAACCCTGGAGATGCATATAAACATTTTGTATTAAGATCTGTAGTGGATGAAATTATAAACATTCAGTGTTTTAAACAATATTTAGCCAATAATAATAATCATAAGATACAATGATGAAAGTGTTCTATTAGTGTGTGTGTGTGTGTGTGTGATTTGGATATTTAACATAGTTTTCAAGTTTTTTCAGTCATATTGCTACAATATCTGCAGTGTGGCAGCTTACAGTGATGTCTAGCACTGGGGCATCATGCTGCAGACATGTAGCATGATGTCCCACCCAGTCAAATTATCCAGAGTGCCAAGTGTGGCAGCTGTTAGTACCATTTTTGTAAGTCTTTGGTATGACTCCGCTGGGGATCACACCCACGACCTCCTGCATCAGAGGCAGACATTCTAGCCACAAGGCCACATGAGCGGTAGTTCTATTAGTAATTTTACAGTATATAAGCATGAATTTGCATTGAAAATTCAGTCTATTGTCAAAGTGAAACAAAATGGTGACATTCATGTATTCTGACGATTCCAATGAAAGTTTTTAAGGATTTGAAATTGATGATATTGCAAATGACAATGCCTTTAATGATCTTATTCAAAACGAAGAATTGGACATTAATATTGGTCCAGTTACGAGACCTGACACTTAAAATTTATCTTATTCAAACAGAGGATTGCACATTAATATAGGTCCAGTTACGAGACCTGACACTTAAAATTTATCTTATTCAAAATGAAGGATTGCACATTAATACAGGTCCAGTTATGAGACCCGACACTTAAAATTTATCTTATTCAAACAGAGGATTGCACATTAATATAGGTCCAGTTACGAGACCCGACACTTAAAATTTATCTTATTCAAAATGAAGGATTGCACATTAATATAGGTCCAGTTACGAGACCCGACACTTAAAATTTATCTTATTCAAACAGAGGATTGCACATTAATATAGGTCCAGTTACGAGACCCGACACTTAAAATTTATCTTATTCAAAATGAAGGATTGCACATTAATATAGGTCCAGTTACGAGACCCGACACTTAAAATTTATCTTATTCAAACAGAGGATTGCACATTAATATAGGTCCAGTTACGAGACCCGACACTTAAAATTTATCTTATTGAAAATGAAGGATTGCACATTAATATAGGTCCAGTTACGAGACCCGACACTTAAAATTTATCTTATTCAAACAGAGGATTGCACATTAATATAGGTCCAGTTACGAGACCCGACACTTAAAATTTATCTTATTCAAAATGAAGGATTGCACATTAATATAGGTCCAGTTACGAGACCCGACACTTAAAATTTATCTTATTCAAACAAAGGATTGCACATTAATATAGGTCCAGTTACGAGACCTGACACTTAAAATTTATCTTATTCAAAATGAAGGATTGGACATTAATATAGGTCCAGTTACGAGACCTGACACTTAAAATTTATCTTATTCAAACAGAGGATTGCACATTAATATAGGTCCAGTTACGAGACCTGACACTTAAAATTTATCTTATTCAAAATGATGGACTGGACATTAATATAGGTCCAGTTACGAGACCCGACACTTAAAATTTATCTTATTCAAAACGGAGGATTGGACATTAATATAGATCATGCCATTTTCAGTTGCGGGGGCACCATGTGGATGAGTGTTTTAAAGTGCTTGCCTTTACTAATTACTGCCATTTAACTGCTGTCTACATGCTTCAAGTTTTGGGCATGACCGGTATAGTTATATGAAAAAGCTTGCCTGTAGCTTCCCATGAGTCAGCAGTTTTTACTGGGATTTTCTGGGTTCTTCCTCTGCAAGTGATATGGGCTACCCTGCATATCTTGTACTGAAAAATGGCATTAAACCCAAAACAAACAGCGCAATATGTCTTGATTTTACAGAAGCAGGCTACCTTATAGGAGAAATAGCATCAAGCAGAGTGGGGTCCTGTTCTGAAGCTCTTAAAAGCTCCATTTGTAATGATGAGGTGTACTTACATTTGACATCCAGCATAATAACTCTCACATCCTGTCCAGCAGAATTTTTTGCTATGCATTTATAGTGCCCTCTGTGTTCTGCTTGTGCCACTAAGATACGAAGGTAGTAACCCTGAAAATCGAAAGCAGAAAAAACTGTCATATTTATCGCAATCAGCACACAAACCTTTGCTATACATCTCCAACAGTATGGCACTCAGCTGAAATTTACAATTTTAAGAAATAGTGGATGACTATACCATATTAGAATTATGCTGACCCAGAATATAAAGTGTGTTTGTGATTAGAATTTGATCATAGCTTTAGAAAACAATTGACATTTTACTAGCATGTCTGCATGAGACAGTTTATAGTGATGTCTAGCACTGGGGAACCATGCTGCAGACGTGTACCATGAATTCCCACAAAGTCACATTATCCTGACACCAGGCCGACCAGTTCTAACACCAACCTCTTAATGCTGAGCACCAAGCAATACAGATGCTAGTACCGTTTTCATAGGTGTTTGGTACGACTCAGCTGAGGTTCAAATCATTGACCTCCTGACCTCCATGACCTCCTGCATTTGAACCTATAAGTTAATCATATAAAACTATATAAATTAAACATAAAGTCAGTATTGCATTATGCAATTTTAAGTTTCATTTCTGGTCATGGGTCCATAGCAATACAACATTATACCCAGAAATTTCCTTATAATGAAGGGTGTTACAAGAAGTGACAATGTAATATGAATGCATGGCATAAACATAAATATTTTTATGGATTTTGTGGTTGCTACAAACAACAAATTTTAGATATTAAAAAACCCAATGATGTGTCTTCTACTAAAACAAAAGGATCATTTCTTAAATGCATAATTTTTTAAACTAAATTTTCATTTGACACAAAACCATGATAATTGTTGACAAGAAAAATTGAATGCAGTCAGTGATATAATCGTAAAAAAAAATACTGTGTACACTCATTTATAAGCCAAGTCCAAAATGTAAACTGCAGGCATTGATCTACCATTATATAATGTGCCTGCAGATCAGGGTCTATGTTGTTTGCATTTAGACAGCACTTATTAACAAGTATACTTGGTAAATATTTTAAGCACAAATTTAAAGACATTGTGCACATAATATAAAGGTACAAAGTTGATAGAGATGGAGAAGAGGATCATCCTTTATTCAACAGCAGATATTGCACTGTAGACAATGATATTCTGTCTGTTGTACATTACATTCACGTAACTTAGTGACATGAACATAAGGGGAGGTAAATCATATTCAATACAGCCAGACAATATCAAGTATATTGTAAACTGAATATTTTGTTTTATAGGCTGGGTACCAGCTTTCACGGATTTCATTGTTGCTACAAATCATAAACTTAAACCCCAACAAAAATTAATCCTATGGTGCAAACAATTTTGTCTGAGCAAATAGATAAAATTCACGAGCCATGAAAATTGAATTTTGATTTGCAAATGCATAAAAACCAAATTGAATTTACATTTAACTCATTCATATGCTATACAGAACTATACTGAACACTGATGATCAACTTTCTGGATCATCTTTTTAAATAAATGATGTAACTGAAATGTAGAGTTTTGTGATAGCAGATATACATATCCAGTTAGTTGCATTATCCAGAAAGGAAATGATCAAAGGCTGAGAAAGGTATGGTATTATGGTATGTAATGACAGGAAATGATTTCAAGTTGAGATAGGTATGGGATTATTGTATGTACTGAAAGGAAATGATATAATGCTTAGAAAGGTATGTTATTATGGTATGTAATGACAGGAAATGATATCATTTTTAGAAAGGTATGGCATTATGGTATGTACTGACGGGAAATGATTTTATGCTTAGAAAGGTATGGTATTATGGTATGTACTGAAAGGAAATGATTTCAAGTTGAGATAAGTATGGGGTTATGGTATGTACTGACAGGAAATGATATTATGCTTAGAAAGGTACATTATTATGGTATGTACTAACAAGAAATGATATTATGCTTAGAAAGGTATGTTATTATGGTATGTACTGATAGGAAATGATATTATGCTTAGAAAGGTATGGCATTATGGTATGTAATGAAAGGAATGATATCATGCTTAGAAAGATATGGTATTATGGTATGTACTGACGGGAAATGATTTTATGCTTAGAAAGGTATGGCATTATGGTATGTAATGAAAGGAATGATATCATGCTTAGAAAGGTATGGCATTATGGTATGTACTGACAGGAAATGATTTTATGCTTAGAAAGGTATGGCATTATGGTATGTACTGACAGGAAATGATATTATGCTTAGAAAGGTATGGTATTATGGTATGTACTGAAAGGAAATGATTTCAAGTTGAGATAAGTATGGGGTTATGGTATGTACTGACAGGAAATGATATTATGCTTAGAAAGGTACGTTATTATGGTATGTACTGACAGGAAATGATACGCTTAGAAAGGTATGTTATTATGGTTACGCTTAGAAAGGTATGTTATTATGGTATGTACTGATAGGAAATGATATTATGCTTAGAAAGGTATGGTATTATGTATGTACTGACAGGAAATGATATCATGCTTAGAAAGGTATGGCATTATGTATGTACTGACAGGAATGATATCATGCTTAGAAAGATATGGTATTATGGTATGTAGTAGTAGTAGTAGTAGGGTTTAATGCCATTTTTCAGCACACAATAGGCTATACATGGCGGCCAGTAATATTGGTGGAGGAAGAATCTGGGAAAATACCCCGGAAAAAACCACCGACCCCTGAGAAGATACTGGCAAGCTTTCTCACACACCCACATTGGCCGAATATGAGACTCGAACCCATGCAGACAGAGGTGAGATGGCAGTGATCTGTAACGGAGTGCGCTTTAGACAACTCGGCCACTCATAGCCCCTATTATTATGGTATTACTAACAGGAAATGATATCATGCTTAGAAAGGTATGGCATTATGGTATTTTCTGAAAGGAAATGATATGCTGAGAAAGGTAGAGTGTTATGGTATGTACTGAAAGAAAATGATCTCAAGCTGAAAAAGGTATGGTGTTATGGTATGTACAGAAAAAAAAATGATATCATGCTAAGAAAGGTATGGTATTAATGGTATTGTACATTTAGACATTTTGGTTACTGTATGACATGTACATGTTTAGACGTAGACATTTTGCTTACTGTAGGGCATGCACATGTTGAGACACTGGTTACTGTATGCCAAGTATGTTTAGACATAGACATTTTGGCTACTGTAAGCCAGTATGCCATGTACATGTTTAGACATTTTGGTTACTGCATGCCATGTACATGTTTAGACCTTTGTTTGGTTACTGTATGCCATGTATGTTTCGACATTTACATTTTGGTTACTGTATGCCATGCACATGTTTAGACATTTGTTTGGTTACTGTATGCCATGTATGTTTAGACATTTACATTTTGGTTACAGTATGCCATGTGCATGTTTAGACATTTTGGTTACTGTATGCTATGATATTTAGACATTTTGGTTACTGTATGCCATGTATATTTATACATTTTGGTTACTATATGCCATGTACATGTTTAAACATTCTGGATACCGTATGTCATGTACATGTTTAGACATTTGGGTTACTGCATGCCATGTACATGTTTAGACATTTGGGTTACTGCATGCCATGTACATGTTTAGACATTTGGGTTACTGCATGCCATGTACGTTTAGACATTTGGGTTACTGCATGCCATGTACATGTTTAGACATTTTGGTTACTGCATGCCATGTACATTTAGACATTTTGATTACTGCATGCCATGTATGTTTAGACATTTTGGTAAATGTTGCAGTTCAGCTGTGATACACATTTTAACGAACCCTACCCACATACCAGGTCTGTTCTGTAACTGATGATTTAAATCACTTCCATTATCCACTGGAAAATATATAAGGTTATTTTCTGAAATGGGAAGGATTTAATGGAGAAATGAAAGTAGGGCTTAGAAATATGTTACATGAATTTAGCACATTTTGGCTGAAATTTTGAGTGCAAACTTTTAGAAACCAGTGCCAATTCTGCAGTCATGCATTCTATAATAGACACTTCACATGCACATAGATGATTATATTATTCTATCATTCTTGACCTACCCTCTGTTCTCTCCCACCGTTAGGTAAAATACCATCTCCAAGTCTATTCCAGGTGATAATTGGACTGGGACGCCCACTTGCATTGCAGCGTAATTCAATTGGATCTCCTTCTTTCACAGTCATGTCACTGCTTGTGTAGATGTCGATAATCTTTGGTGATTCTGAGGGTATGATATCGTACTTTAAATTTATATTTATCTTATGTCATCTCTACAATATACTAAAGTAACTGTTAACAAGAGCAACTTTGTTGGCTTGCCATCACAAATCTCTTATTGATATTCACCACACATCATTCAAAGTTAGTGATGCAAGGGTTAAACCATAAAGCTTTCACTCATTATAATACACAATGAGTAGGTCTTTCTGCAAAGACTATAAGAATATATTTTTGGTAAAGAAATTATATTAGAATACATCAAACCTCTTTTATATTTACTATATAAATACTATAAGAATATATTTTTGGTAAAGAAATTATATTAGAATACATCACACCTCTTTTATATTTACTATATAAAGACTATAAGAATATATTTTTGGTAAAGAAATTATATTAGAATACATCACACCTCTTTTATATTTACTATATAAAGACTATAAGAATATATTTTTGGTAAAGAAATTATATTAGAATACATCACACCTCTTTTATATTTACTATATAAAGACTATAAGAATATATTTTTGGTACAAAAACATTAAAATAATTGATTGATGATTTAATTAAAAAGATTAAGTGTTTAACTATGATTCTCCATGATAAAATACAAACAATTAAAGTTTCCTGTTTTTTAACTGTTCAACTTGTTTAAAATGAAATGTAAATTACATCTTCCAGCTAATATAGCCTTCATTTATTTAGTACAATCCAACATGGCCGTTGCTGCAAGATAAATAGGCCAAGAAACCAATATTTTCTAGTAAAATGTTTCTTCAATAATACCTTTCCAATCATAACACCTTCAATAATACCTTTCCAATCATAATGACATCAATAATACCTTTCCAATCATAACAACATCAATAATACCATTCCAATCATAACACCTGTTTCTTCAATAATACTTTTCCAATTATAACACCTGTTTCTTCAATAATACCTTTCCAATCATAACACCTTAGAAGAACTACTTCTACCTCGCAAATTCAACTCTACAGCTAAAAAGATAAAAGTTATCTGCCTATCTATGTGGCAATTAGAGTGTGATCTCTCCTGAATAAAGGGACTGGCACCAAATCCTGTGAATAATTCAGTTACCACTTCTACTGGTACTTAGAAGCACACTCTCTACAGATGGACAGATAGAGAAGCCTTGCATTCCACATACAAGCAGTATGAAAATTTTCCACCTTAAAGAAGATGGGGTAGTACTTTCTTCGAAGGCAAGTATACACCTCTATAAATTTCCATAGTATCTTGCTCACAAAGTAATTCAAGGTTTTGATTACATGAACCTATTTCCCAAGTTTTATCAAAATCTTGAAAGGTTAATGAGCTCAGCCAAACAGATCATCTCTTTAATGTGCAACAAATGTCACTTAGGCCAATCCAAACAACCATATTTTTGATTTTTTTTAAAGTATGCCATAACAGAGCACCAAATAAATTACTAAAAATTATCTAAATCTTTGCAATTTTTTAACAAAAAAAGCAAGGTTGGCAGTTGGGTTAGCAGAAACAGGTAATTTATTTGTAAGGGGTCATATTATAGAATTAATATAAAATGAAAGCGATATAAACTTATTTTAACCAATTTGGAGCAAAATACAACTGAAATTCAGTCTAATGAGGTATCACAGACATAGCCAATCAGATTACCTCATAACGGTGTTTAGATTTTGCTCATATGAAAACTCCTCTAACACTTTGATAATCCAGATGTACCGAATAGGCAGACATGATTGTACATGTCATTGTTATAAAGAATGTGGAATTTAAACTCAACAGCAACCAACAGTTCTTCTAATCTGCAAAGTTCAACATCATATGGAATGGGACTGCAACATTTGCTGGTGGGACTCCTATTTTTACCAAACTGGGAGTCCTGGACTCCAAGCTTTAAAATCCTAGCAAGACCTCTGTATGGAGTATAAAGTATTCATTATTTAGCAATGCAGTTTCAAGGTCTCTGATAACTTATTTGATTGGCTTCTTAGCTCTCAATTACAGCATGACAAGTAGAGTATAGAACAACAAGTAACCAATGAAATACTAACCCACAATAAAACAGCAAGTAACCAATGAAATACTAACCCACAATAAAACAGCAAGTAACTATTGAAATACTAACCCACAATAAAAAGAGTCCTGCTATCATTAGCATATTGCTGGTCTCCTAGCTGAACTCGACAAATGTACAATCCCTCATCACTGGGCTGGATGTTCTGTACTTTCAAGCGCCAGTTATTGTCAGCAGGCTTGTCGATCTGGTACTTGTACGGATCTGTTGCCTCCGTATCAGTAGAAATACTCCTAGTGTACTCCTTCCACATCCACATCCACTGGAGCTGGAATCAGAAGAATAATGATAAAAATAGCAATGATGGTGACAATTATGTAACAGGAGGCATGTACATAAACATAATATAAGAGCTATGTACACAAACGTAAATAATAACAGGAGGTAAGAACATAAACATACATAATAACAGGAGGTAAGTACACAAACATACATAATAACAGGAGGTAAGAACATAAACATACATAATAACAGGAGGTAAGTACACAAACAAAAATAATAACAGAGCTATGTACATAAACATAAATAATAACAGGAGGTAAGTACACAAACATACATAATAACAGGAGTTAAGTACAAAAACAGACATAATAACAGGAGGTAAGTACAAAAACATAAATACTAACAGGAGGTAAGAACATAAACATACATAATAACAGGAGGTAAGTACATAAACATAAATAATAACAGAGCTATGTACATAAACATAAATAATAACAGGAGGTAAGTACATAAACATACATAATAACAGGAGGTAAGTACATAAACATAAATAATAACAGAGCTATGTACATAAACATAAATAATAACAGGAGGTAAGTACACAAACATACATAATAACAGGAGGTAAGTACACAAACATACATAATAACAGGAGGTAAGTACACAAACAAATAATAACAGGAGGTAAGAACATAAACATAAATAATAACAGGAGGCAAGAACATAAACATACATAATAACAGGAGGTAAGTACATAAACATAAATAATAACAGAGCTATGTACATAAACATAAATAATAACAGGAGGTATGTACATAAACATAAATAATAATAGGAGGTAAGAACATAAACACAAATAATAACAGGAGGTAAGTACATAAACATAAATAATAACAGAGCTATGTACATAA
The DNA here is from genome assembly GCA_030141615.1 of Unio pictorum. Lineage (NCBI taxonomy): Eukaryota > Metazoa > Mollusca > Bivalvia > Unionida > Unionidae > Unio > Unio pictorum. Next base: position 214,677 of record JARLTB010000207.1, on the reverse strand, counting down.
ACATAAATAATAACAGAGCTATGTACATAAACATAAATAATAACAGAGCTATGTACATAAACACAAATAATAACAGGAGGTATGTACATAAACATAAATAATAATAGGAGGTAAGTACATAAACATAAATAATAACAGAGCTATGTGCACAAACATAAATAATAACAGAAGGTATGTACACAAACATAAATAATAACAGGAGGTATGTACATAAACATAAATAATAACAGGAGGTATGTACATAAACATAAATAATAACAGAAGGTAAGTACACAATCATAAATAATAACAGGAGGTATGTACATAAACATAAATAATAACAGAAGGTAAGTACACAATCATAAATAATAACAGGAGGTATGTACATAAACATAAATAATAACAGAAGGTAAGTACACAATCATAAATAATAACAGGAGGCATGTACATAAACATAAATAATAACAGAAGGTAATTACATAAACATAAATAATAACAGAAGGTAATTACATAAACATACATAATAACAGGAGGCAAGATAAAATATGTTCTATTAAGTATGGAAAATATAACCAGAGAGTAAGGTGTCTTGGTTCTGACATAAGATTTTACAATTTTAGAATATTTCAAAACTAAAAGGTTGCTAAATGTTTCAAAATCCTCATTCATCAACAAAACGTACAAGACCATGGTGTCTGCACTGTTCTGCAAATGCTTATTTCAGTATCAGTAACAGCAAAGAAACAATTAGGACGGGTTATAATACTACTGTGCAAACAGCTAAAAAAAAATTTAATTTGATAATTATTAAAAAGAAAAATCTTGGACAAAACCATCTACAAGCATCTAAATGCATTATAAATCAGAGATTGGACAGAAACTACTTCATTGATCCAGCTGCTTAATCTCGACACTGATTATTGTAAACTAGATGTACATGCAGCTATAGGTATGCACATGCCTTTTTTATATATATGTATATAGCATAGCAAACAATTGACATTTCCCTTCTCTCAATATCCCTGGATACTCAAAATGTTTCCTAACAGCTCTGAATTAACACTGCACAGGTTACATAACTACTGACTATACAACCTGAATTTATAAATGATCCTGTTTCATCAATTTTTCAAGCAATTTTCCCCCAAATTGGCCACAGGATAAAAACCCAACATTATTGTGAATCTTCTCTAACCACATATTTTGGCTATAGAGTTTCAGCACAATATTCCAAAGTGAGTGGGAGGAACTAAGTTGGCATGTAACATGTGATTGCATGGATTGCCACTTAAATGTAAAAAAAAATAATCCCCCAGGCTTGAAAACACATCTGGCATCTTTTTGGTGACAACATTTTTGGCTGTGAAAACCTGTATATACAGTCAAGGGTTTGGAGTGGATAAATTCAAAAGCACCATGACAGGAAGAAACAAACCAGGAAATAAAATGCCTGGAATCTCTTGTTACATAAATACATCCTTTGTTCATACTGACCAACCATGTTAACAGTGCATTGTGAGATCATAATCCATTTGTGCCGATGTCTGGCCTTATTACTGTACTATAACCCATATAGTCATATATCTAATACTTCCGCTGAATGCAGGAATCGGAACAACTACTTTCTATCAGACAATGGCAACATTTGTTTAATACAACAGAAAAAATAGTTCTGATGCAACTTCATGGAAAATTTATTACCTTTGATGCAATGAATGTTCTGTACATATGTACAAATGGAAAAACAAATTCTGTCTCTGTCAATGTTCTGCAATTATTTTTGTCATTCAAAGACGACCTTCAGGGGTGCTTTAAAAACAGTACACCTTCACAAAAGCAAGCAAATGACCTTTAGTGGTGTCTAGCACTGAGGCATCATGCGGCAAACATTTAGCATCACCCAGTCACATTTTCATGACAACAGGCTGACCAGTCTTAACTCAGTGTTGAGGGCCAAGAGAAGGAGTTGCTATGACCATTTTTATAAGTCTTTGGTACATCTCACCTAGGGTTTGAACCCCAACCACCAGCATCATATATAAAACATATATATATACAAAACATATATATATATATATATATATATATATATTAAACCGCTGAGTAATGTTTATCAAAAGCAAGGTTATTGTCTTTAACTTAAAACACACTACATAACTGATACTTTGTAGGAACAGAAAAAAGCGAGTTTATCTTACAAAACAAATATGTCCAGAGGACAAAGCTTTGGAAATTTTCATGCATCCAAACATTAAAAGAATGCATACTTTAATTACAGATATATGCATTTCAGAGAACCGTGGGTATATGCACATCATGGGTCAATGGGTAATTTTTATCACGATACTAGGGCAATAAGAATGCCATTTTGAAATAAGTAAAACAAATTCTTGGTATTTCAACTGTGCAAGTCATCCACAACTTCCAAATGAATATGAAGGAACAATGTAATTGGGGATTGTAAATCAATTTTCAGAAACCAGATCCCTCAAAAAATTTGAAGAGCAAGTGAAATTTTGTTTCACTTGCTAATAATTCATAATGAATGTTACCAAATATCAGTGTTTCGCTTCAGAGACCCCCCAAATTCTTTATTTGACTCCCAGTTTTGATACCAATGTTTATTTTTACTCAGTGTGACCCCCAGTTTTGACACCAAGGAAACTTTAAACTCTCTGTCTTGGACCCCTAGGGGGTACACTGATATAACAAGTTCCTTCTGAAAACAAATTCAAGATTTCCTTCTGAAAACAAGTAAAACATCTTGATTACAGATGACTTAATCAATTTTCCAACATTCGGAGAGATTTATCTATTGTTTCTTTAGACATGTAATTGTTATTACCGGCATGCCTACTGGTCTGTTGTCTATTGCACAGGACAGAAAGGCATCACCATCCTTATTGACTACCATCGCATTGGTGTTATACAATCTCTCTGTGTATGGGTATGTGGCTACAATGTAAATCCTTGGATCTACACACCAACCTGAAATGAAAATTACATTTTGAAAAATCAGTTTCACTGAAAACTTTTAACTGCACCAAAAGTGGCATATATTTTATCAATTTCAGAACTACAAAAATGTGGAGATAAAAATACACCCAACACATCCCACACTATTATTCAAATAAAAATTAAATATTTCCATTTGTTGCAAAATCTTCATCAATATCATCATCATTATCATCTTTCTTCTCTTTAAGCCTTTGCTGCACATTATAAAAAAAATTTATTTATAAAGATGTTTTGTCAATTGCAGTTTGCCACATGTTAATCTCTTCAGGGACTTTATTTCAAAGGTAATTTCTTATCTGCTTTTCACTTTTTGCCCATTTCAAAATCCATTCACACAGGGTCTCCCTTGGTTAACATTTTTCTTTGCTCCATGAAATTCGCCAAATTCAAGAAAAACACAAAAACTATTCAGCATTAAGAGCCATTTTATGCCATAATGCATTAACTTAACTATATGCATAATATTATATTGGCCTTATTTTTCATCTATATAAACATGACAATATAACAGTTTTTACGTGTCTTTATGACATTTCAAAGCACAAGAATAAGTATCAATAAATATAGCAATACCATTATATACATGTGAAGTTCAATGTATGAATGAATAAGAATGTTTCTTTATCTCTGATAATACAAAATGCTTAGTCTTTATGAGCAATGACAGTGACACTTTATCAATATCTGCCTTTTTTTTTCTTCACCCAACCATTACTTAACACATTAACCCCTGGAGGATTTTGCTGTTTTCGCATGAAATGCGAGTAGGAACTGCATTATGGGGACAATTTCTGAATACATCCTAATACATCAACTTCATAACAATTCTATATTAGCCTAATGCCTAGTTGTGTTAAAAACATTGTTTTCCATTGGTTATTTTGCTTGTGCATGAGAAGAATGGGAAAAGTTGGACTTCTTTTTCTTTGCTTAACGGACTCTTCATTTTCATATGGAGACCACTCTTTTTTAAAAGTATCCACATCATCCTACTTTTTGCACAGGTTCACCCGTCTGTGTGCGGTTCAGATCGGTCTGCCTTAAATCTGAGGCCAAGAAGTATAAAATCTTGACACAAAATCAGATTCTGGCCATAGGCAAAATATGGGTGGAAAAAAAACAGGTTACATAAATTTGGTTTTTCCTTGTGTTTTGATGTGCAACTAAAATTTCCAGATTATTTGGTATCATTGTAGAGCTCTCTGTCTACCTTTCTATATTACTGCCCACTTTAGTGTATCATACATGACCTTGATGCTACAGAGCTTGGCAGTAGGCTACTACCTCCTGCCCCGTAAATGTGGCATTAGGGGTTAATGTGTTAAATACCTTCGTGAAATAAACATTCTCATCACTGCGTCCATCAATAGAAATTCTCAATAAATTGTTTAGAGTAGATATACCCATATAATTTCCCACGTTAATTTTAAAACAGATTGTGACAACTAAACCCACTTTCACAGTCTGAAGTAGAAATAGGGGCAAAAAGTAACCTGGCAGCTGCCTCTGATGCAGCTGGATATAATTCTTTGTTTTTCAGAGCTAGATTAACCATATTCTTTGTGCCTGATACAGCCTTATTTTAAAAAGTAAATTTTTAATTTTTCATTGATATAAGCAACTGTCCCTTTACAGTCAATAACTGACATACTTGTAGTGGCATCCTGTGTTAATCAGTTAAGTTCAGACCACAAAAGCTTGTTGTATATGAAAAAGATCCCTAAAACGTTTAATTAAGCAGTCTAAAGTGCATTTAACACTTACAGTTTGCAATAAAAATAAATTAACAATACACACAAATGACACCGAATCTTTTTGCCAATGCATTCAACAACAGAGTATATCCTTTTCAGCTAGCTTGCAGTCATGTTCACAAAATGTCTTATTTTTCATCAACCAACATGATCTGCTGACTGCCACAGATAGCGAAAACAAGTATTAAGTGACCCAATTCGCTTACTGTATTTTCCAGACTACAAGTCAATTCATAGTACAAGTCGAATTCACCAATTTTGTAAATTTTCCATCCTTTGTCCATATATGTCGATTTGGAGTATAAGACTAGGCCAAGTCAATATCTTGGCTTCGTATTTTACAATAGTAATGGTATCGTTGTATGATATTCCATATTACCGGCAATCGTGAAATTACATTACCAATGCTAACATGCTTGTGATTCTACTTTTGAACAAATTACTACTATATTCTGTTATCAATTGACACAGCTGAATAAACAGTCCATGCTTGTTTTATTATAATTGAAAGCACATCCATGTTATAGTTCAATATATTACCTGTAGTTACGAACGTAACTTATATAAACTGTTAATGACACAATCTTTATACATGTATAAGTCGATTCGGAGCATATGACGAAGACCTGACTTTCAACTAAAAAAGTATTGACTTATAGGCCAGAAAATATGATATATCAATGAAAACTTCAAAAGTTTCTTATTAAAAATTTGTTGCCAGCAACTTTTGCAAGTTATTAAAAAATAGTGCCACTTTCAAAATTCTTTCGCATTTGACGACAAATATGAAGCATAGCGGAGACCCTGATTCACAGGTCCTATATATTGTTCAGAAAAAGATTCTAACTTATTTTTTTTAAATGGCTTGTCTGCCGCAGTTGAAGTTCCTTTGCAGTAAAATAACCGGTATTCAGGAAAATTTAAAGGGCTTCTATTTTTTTGTTTATTGCATGTTCATTGTATGCTCAGCAATAAGAGGTTAGTGTTAGGACTAGTCATCCTGGTGTCAGGATAATGTGATTGTGTGGAACATTATGATACATGTCTGCGGCATGAGACCCCATTGCTAGACATCACTATAAGCAGGCACACTGCAGACATTGTAGCAATATGACTGAATTTTGTAAAATACTACGTTAAAACTCCTAATCAAACAAAGACTGACAGATCTATATGCAGTGTGATGATATTTAACAAATTTCAGCCTATAGCTACTATGAGTGCTGTTTTGAAACTCCTATCAAAATGTGAACAATCAACAATTTTAGTACTGCAATTGCACTTATCAAATATATATATATATATATATATATATATATATATATATATATATATATATATATATATATATATATATATATATATAAAACTATACAATATCATGCATCACGTTTTTCATATGCAGATGCTTTACACAATTTAAAGTATTTACTAGAAATAGCAAAATATTCATTTTCTGATTCATCTGTGAATTCTAAAATGAAAGTACAATTGTCAGTGATTTCACATTTTCGATGCATGTATCATCGGTGTGACTAATGATTGGAAAGGTTCCCTGCAATCATCGATGCTGCTGCAATGAAGCAAATTGATGTACATCCATGTACCCATAAATGTGAATGTACTCACGCATGGAAAGGAATCAAATTGGTTGCCACCCTTTTCAGTGTTTTATCTCCCTCTTACCTGTGTAAGCTGTAAACTGGCTGCTAGTCAATCCTTTTATAGGCCTCTTACCTATTTCAACTAGGTTTGTTTCGGTTTTACAGGATTAATGCCATTTTTCAGCAAATGACAGGTGAAACATAATGGCCACAGCATTTTGTGTAGGAACACCTCAGGAAGAACCACAAACCACAGGAAGCTACTAGCATGCTTTCTTATGTACCTATGTTGGTCAAGTCAGAACTTTTGCAGTATAGACCACATCAATCACTGCAACTAACAAAGGGATTTTTGTAATTGGTTAATTTTATCACTCCTCCCCCCCCCCCAAATGTGCTACATGTATATACCTCACTTTGATTCATTACACACAGGTGGGCTGAGTGGTCTAAAGCGATGGCCTTTACAGATCAATTACATCTCACCTACGTCTACGTTCGTTCCAGTTTCAGGATCAGCCAGCGTGGGTATATGAGAAAGCTTGCCAGTAGCTTTCTGTGGGTCGATGGTTCATTCCGTGATTTCACCACATTTCTTCCTCCACAAGATACATTGACTGCCATGTGTTGAAAATGGCAATAACCCCAAACAATATCTGTACAAAACAAGGCACATACAGTGCTATGGACCACATCTTACACTGCATCAAACAATGTGCTTTACTTAAGCGTAACTATATTGGTAGATTTTGTCACAAAGCCCCCCTGCCCACCAAACTCCCCTCCCCAGTTATACACATCATTTCTATATTTTACATGATAACTAGGAGGTGAAAGGACAAGGTGCAAATTGACTTGTGGATGAAATGACATGTTCCTTACCTGTGCTCTTACATGTGCTGTCATTTAAGTGTTATTAAAACATATACGACCATCGCAAATTTGTTCGAATACAACTCATTGGAGCTAAATTTGTCCATGTTGTTCATCGACTTTCAAAAACTCTTTTGGACTAAAATTACCAGTCAGTTATGAATTCCTTAGTTGTGAGTCACGCAATAGACATTGTTTACAAATATGTAGCTTAAAGCTTAAAAAATAAAGCGGACGCTAATAGATGATAACATATTTCATCCTTGTATCTGATAAATTATTTAGGATACTCCAAAAGACAGAAAATATAGCATCAAGTTAAAAAGTGGAAATTAATTTTGTAGGTCAAAATTTTCACGACCTGGATTCACTTCATGATGTTGATACACAGTGCTTTGACATAACTAAACCATATTAAATTACAGATCAGCTGACCAATTAGTTAATAAATTCTCTTACCAGGTGATGTTAAAGACAGCAAAATAAATACCACTAAAAATCCCATTTTTAGCATTTTATGGTTTAAATCACACATAAGCATAACTCAAACATCAGCCATATTTGTCAGTTGTGAATAGCTGCGCATGCGTATATATTGCTTACCTGTACAGGTGCGATACAAATAATGTATTTTCGAATTCAATTTTAATGATAAAACAAAATAAAATTTAAAATAAAGATTATGATTTATCTGACACCAAAACTAATTTGATTCTTATGAATCTACCCTTTTATATTTTAAATTCGCGAAAATACTTAGACATGCTAACGTAATCAAAGGGAAATAACTTCATTATAAATCAACAACATAATCCTCAGTTCCACCCCTTTCTCGATAATCAAACTAAATGACATTTACTATCCCCTCTAATGTGACAACCTGCCATCATGAAATGTTAAAATCATTGGTCATTGAAAATTGTGACAATACTTTTAAAACAAACAACACGAAAAACAACCACCCACCCAAAAAACAGAACAACAAAAAGCAAAAAAGCCCCAAAACAAAATAAACAACAACAACAAATATTAAAAGGGGTAAATAATAAGTCAGTATGAACATCTGTGTTTGGAATTTGCAGTATTGTGTTTAAATAGCACGTATATGATAATTACAATGAGAAAAGGATATTCTTTACACCATACACAATGTCGAGCGAAAAGACAAATGGCGCCACGAACATTTTTGCGGTTGCCGCTGAAATATTCACATCGTCTCATCTTCACCTTAGACTAGCTGGGCATTCTTTGATAATGCTCGTATGGGTGGGGATTGGAAACTGAACTGGCATAAAACAGTGTTCTTTGTTACAAATTAGGGGTGCCGTGAAAGATCATTTCCCCCTCCCTCGTCACCCAGATACGTGCGCCACTAAAGAAAGTTGACACGTCTCCACTTTCACTCACACCATCACTGCGTACACACTGACGCACACACACACACACAAACGGACACATGGTCAGAGTGTTTATTACGTAAATTTGATTATATTTAATGACTTTCACATTTTAAAAATTTGCCTTTGGCATTATGGCTTATAGAAAAGTTACAGATATTTTACATTTTTTTTACTATGAAAGAAAGGTCATGCAAGGTTATCATTTACATTGATACGGTTTTTGTCAAGGTATAGCTGTCTATGAAGATAGATTTGCTCAGGCACAAGTATCCGATTTGATAGAATTGCTAAGTCATGGTATCTAGGTTGATAAAATTGACTATCATGGGCGAGGAGAGAGTTTCATAAGTGCCAACAAACCTTTGTCTTAAAAATAAAAACAAAACAAAAAAAAAACAACAACAAAAAAAAACAAACAACAACAACAACAAAATCGATAACTTAGTGGCTCTTCATCGAGACTCGTGCAAAATAATCAAATGATACTAATAAACAAAGTAATACAATATATTGCGTGTAAACTAACTGCACGACCTTAATTGAAACGAAAGCTTACTCTGAAAAATAAAGAAATCACTATTCTGATATTCTATTATGTCTTACACAATAAATGTGGGTCATGTGGAGGCACACAAGGTTTATATGGGTTGCAATGAAGAGCTAAATGCAGGCACTCTCGTTACGGGTTGCCTATTGAAAAGTGTACTTTTTGATACAGAAGTAGTAAGTATATAAAATCAATCCAATCGTATAGAGAGAGACATTGACTTTGAAAAATGCTTTATAATTCACTCGTAATGGATATCATAACACTAAAAAATAAAACAAAAGTCTTTGTGGCACTTACAGCGAGTAACAATTTTATACACCAACTCGCTATATACAGAGAAGCTAAAATACAAAATAACATTCACAGGCGCCGCTGTTGAACCTAGAGCGAGGAGACATCTGCAGAATTTACATGTAACAGAAGTCTGAAAAATATACAATAGAGAGAAATGATCAAGGGATATAAAAAAAATCTTAGTGTGTTGTTATGTTTTTAAGATTTTCCTCCCTTGTTAGTTGATAACCAAACGCAAGTTCTAGTTTATGCTCTCTCTCTCTCTCTCTCTCTCTCTCTCTCTCTCTCTCTCATATATATATACACATACATACATACATACATACATACATACATACATACATACATACATACATACATACATACATACATACATACATACATACATACATACATACATACATACATACATACATACAGTTAGAAAAACTACCTTATATATTTAAAGCTACGCGACTAAATATGGGTTTCAAATGGTAATAACAATACAAAGTTTTGGTGGAAAAAAAACTGCTATGTGAAGACAGGAAGCAACAAAAGAAGTCAGATATAAGCTGGTATTGTGTGTGGTGCTTGTGTCAGAGTCGCGTGACACATTTAGGAAAATAAATAAATGAAAGATGGGTTGTTAGAAATTAACCATTATTACAATGTGATCGCATAAAGCAAACTAGGAATTTGGAAAGATTTTAGGGCGCGACGGTTCTTATGTGGAACTTACAAAGAGCCACGTGACATGATAGCAGTATACGAAGATAAAGGACCAAATAAATATTAGCAACTTTCTCAGCACCAAGTCCGATGGTGGGGCGTAGTTAAAAGTCTAATGAAAGATAGTGACCTCCCTATTTGACTGGCAACTAATGCAGTTCAGATATTATTTCAGGTTAGTACCATAAAAAAAATATATAAATAAACATGACACGATGAAATTTACATACAAAGCGAAATAACATGAATTTGTCAATTATACCTATACGCCAGAACAATTATTTGAACACAAAGTACTGTGTAACAACATGGGTAATACGATTTATAATTGTAACATAATAATATTTATCAGTACCAATTAAAATGTTCAGTATGTTATTTATTGAGATCGAAAGTTTTATTGTATGACAGACGAAGCTGTAATTGTGCTGTGACAAAATAACATATCTAGCATATAAATCAATACGCCAAAACACACACGATCACGGTTTAATATGTATATCGAACCATTCCGTAGGAGAGACACATCGACATTTTACAAAGGTACACGTTGTATTCAAACATTTTACTAATCAAAGACGTATTGATCGAAGAAAACGAAAAACATTTAAGTTAAGAAGCATGTTAGATCTGTAAGAGAAACAAATCATATCAAATGCTGTATCGCTACGATCACTTAACAAGCACGTATATAGGTTCATGATACAACTAGTTTTGTTGTGATTTTAAATATCCAAAATACATATCATTATTAATTCATAATTTGTCTGTTTCTGAAATTATTAATTCATGACTTGTCTGGTGAGTCAAAGAGATCGATTATCCAGTCGAAGTCGAAGTCGATGATCCAGTTGAAGCGCTAAATAGATACAGAAGAATTACGAGGAACAAAGATTTCGTAGTAGTTGAAAGATTAATGAAAGAAGGCAAATAAATAACAGTTTGAACGGGTTTGTAGATGTATATAACTTCACGAGCCTTCCAAAACAGCGTATGGTAGAAATTTTTAAGTGATGAATAATAGTTCATAGAAACACTTCAATAGTTTACAAATATCCTGCAGGATGCAACGTGTGCCAGAGGTACAGTGATTTCTAAATATTTTAGCTAATACACGTATCGGCAATACAATGAGTTTTAATGCGTTCAACTACGTTGCTTTCTAACTAATATAAAATGCTTAATCAAGTATATATTTGATAACGATTACCAGTATATACACGATATCATTATATATTTTTTTTTTACAATCACTTGGGGACCTAAACGACTTTTGCATAAAGAAAGATAAGATGGTCTTGTGTGACATTATATATATATATATATATATATATATATATATATATATATATATATATATATATATATATATATATATATATATATATATATATATATATATATAATCTTTCCAATTATGACGTCCAATATATGTGAAATAATTTATTTCGTTAGTTTTCTGTAGCTAATGTAATATCTCTTTTTGTTCATATCTGTGGTGAGAATTGTTCATTTAGTCCTTGGTATCAAAGACTACAATAACGTGCACTTTCTGAAATGTTTGATTACGATGCTGTTCTTTTGGATAATGTCCTAAAAATAAATTTCAAAATGTTACCTTTAAACAAAGTATAATTAGATACCAAAATATAATTGCAGCCATCAATATAATTTAGCTTTAGGACCTATCCAAATCATATTTTAATCTTTGAATAAACCACATTGTTATGCAGGTCTTGTTGAATTAAAAAGTTAGACAGGTTGTAATCTAACATATTTTGTATTCAGTCCCTGTTAGATATAATACAAACAAGATATTTCAATTTGTTAAATTTGCTCAGACTATCATAATGTGAGGTTCATTCAAATGATTTAATCCATCATACGTAATTTTGTATTTGTGGAACATGTCTGCCAGCAAACTTTGCTAAACATAACTGATTTTAGTCGATTGTTTTAAATACTTATCGGAGCTTCTTACACAAGGAAAAACATATTTTGAATGCAGTTACGTTTTCTTTGATAAGTCCTTGTATATTAGCCATGTTAAAATGTATACTTATCAACTTTCATTGTACAGATCTTTAACACTTACGTGACTTACGAAAATTAAACAAAATTAACCTCTCGTCTTAACTACATTATTTGCTAACAAATATTTCATCGGCATGAACATTCTACAAAACATATGAAATCTTAAGCATACACGATTTGTATGGCATTTAAACAAAAGTTCAAACAAGTATCTTAAGACCCAAATCAAAGAATTGTTTAAAATCAAATTAAGACACTGTACCTTGCTTTGAAGTTCGTTTCTCTTTTTCTATTTAGCAGAATCGTCTTTTTATACTCCTGGTTACGTGTCCCCGGAGCCAGGACCTGTTGCGCCTCATGCAAAACTTTTCACTAGTTTTGAAGTGTAAGACATCTACAAACCACGAGACGTCTCCTATGAAACCCAATCCCAGCGATTAACTTGTCCAATTAGACTTCAGGTTGGTCTAACCTCTTAACACAGGCTCCTCTTAATAAACAGATCTCTGTAGAGTTTCCACTTATGGCAAATGTTTCAGCAAGTACAAATGCTGGTTCTTCAAAATTTCATCCCTTGGCATTTCGATAAACAAAACCCATTTTTCACCTTACTGCGGATTCGTTTGATACAGTTATCAAACGGAACCGCATTAAGAACCAGTCAAGTCCGTACCAGATGTATTAAGCATGTCACAGATTTAATTCGCTACCAAATGACATACATTAATTCAATATTGATATGTGTTACAATGACACCTGCAAAATTCACAGACATCAGTAAAATAATGTTATAATCTCTGCACCTAATATACAACTTATATGGAATCTGATGTTTTAGCTTGCAGAAAAAAAGTTAATCCATCAGCAGGCCCATTTTGGTCTGCCAACTTCTGAGCTTAATTTCTCCAGCTGTTAGTGTTTCCATTATCCAACAGGGTCAGCTATATATGTGTAATGATGTTAATGCACTAGAGGGTGTAGGTACTAAAAAACGTTAGAGTACAGAATTTTGTGTTCTTGTCCATAGTTTTCCATATAGTATTTCTACCCATGATCTTGTGGTAACATTTTTAAGTGGAAATACACAAAGTAAAGTTATGTTAAGTCAGTGTTTTAAATCTTTTCATGAGCTAAATATTGCTGCACAGTGAGATAAACGTTTTCTCATCTGGAACTTAATATCTTACATGACTCCTCATTTAGTTAACGCTGTAACACTCAATACAATGCATTTACAATACTGCGAAACAATGTAATGGCATTTATAACGAATATCGTAGTTAATATTGACAAGATCCCATGCCAATATGCTCTTCCTCAGAGGCGTAGCTATGGGGGGGGGGGGGGCAGGGGGATACATATGTCCCCGGGCGCCAAGGTACAGGGGCGCCAAAATGAGGCTTGCAACGTTACATTATAATAAGAAAACAAGGGTAATAAATCTGTCACAAGATCGCTGGGGCGCCAATTTTATAGTTCGTCCCCGGGCGCAAAATATCATCACTACGCCTCTGCACTTCCTAAAAGAGTCGACGTTTTAAAATTTTCAGTCTGTAGTCATAAAAATAATTTCTGTTTTTTTAAGAGAAACGTTTAATTCAGTATATTGCATTCATTAAATATGGTTTATATTTTAAACTGGTCAAGGCGAATTAACCAATTAAAATATTAGACTAAAACATAGGCACGATTTCGATGCCTGCTCTTGAATGAAATATTTGTGTCAACAATCCCTTTTCTTAATCAAAATATCGTTTATTTGTTTATATTCTTGTATATAGCATCTTTTTTCTCGATGTTATTTAAATAAATTTAAAAATATTAGCGTTATCATCTTTATACTTATACGGTAATTTGGTTTATCACTCTGATACAGCATAGGTGCTCGAGTCCATTTATTATGTGGTACCATTTTGTTTGTTCATGTATGATGCTTTGGATGTACTTTCATTGTCTCTGTGGCTTTGTAAGTAACACAAATTTGTGTGTCTTAACTATATACCCTTTGGCGTTGTTTCTTCCACATTAGTTTAATTCCATTAACTCGAATTGTTTAAAAACTCTCAGAGTTTTCCTTTTATTCTTTATAAAGGTTTTATTGACATCAAGACATTTTAATACATGTATATAATTATACTACTAAATAGCTCGACTTTGTGTGTTTGTGTTTGTCTCCCTTTGCATGACATTTGTCTCCCTTTGCATGACGTGTTAACAAAGTTTCTAGACCTGACGTTGCTATATGGGTGGTTTTCTAGTTATATATCATTCGTTGTTGTTTCATTAGCAACTCAGTTGTTTCCAAAAATAGTCATCCCTTTATAAACTGTACAATGATTACTTACTGTCAAACATTTCCCATGTACAGTGCCTATATGCGCTTTATTATTCAGCATTTTTTCTGTATTGAAGCTAAAAGCAAAACTCTTTTTGAACTGATGCAAATCTATTAAATCTGCGTTTATAAATGAATGCTTTGTACATAGAATTATTCGATAAATTATATAAGACGCACGAGGTTTGTCATTAATTCCGATGATAATGTTTATGTTTGTCAATTCTAAATTATTTGTGAGAGTACATGTACTTTTTTCCCCTTGCAAAGTATCATTTGCACAAATCGTAATCATGTGACAATTTCAAAAGGTATGAGAAATTGTCCTTGCAAGCAGCATAACAAAGAGCTGATCTTTTTCGAATAATTCTGCTTCGTTTGAGAAATGCATTCGCATGCTAGAATCTATGTATTATTTTCTGCTGCCGCCATCTAAGATTGTGACAGTTTGAAGTTGTATATAGTAAAAAGAAATACTTCTGTCAGTCGTCATCTTTTGAATTACCAAATTCAAAACTCATTTTTCAGTTGTTTCTTATAATGGTATACAAAACAATATTTATAAAAGGCTGTGGCAGATTTGAATTATAAATCATAATACATTTATTTTTATTCGACTTTATAGTTGCAAGTGTTCCTTAAAAATCAATGCAATAAATCCTACAGACAATCTATTTTTAAATGTATAAACATTTTCCGTTTCAGATAGTGCATACCTTTCATGATGTTGGTCTTTAATACCTTTTCAACTCTGTATGTGTCATCATGTTATATATATACTATATTATATGTACGTACATCCATCTGTCTGCCTGCCTGTCTGCCTGTCTGTCTCTCTCTCTGTCTCTCTCTCTCTGTCTCTCTGTCTCTCTCTCTCTCTCTCTCTCTATATATATATATATATATATATATATATATATATATATATATATATATATGACTTTTTATAATATGATGCATCATTATTTATGAACATTGCCAGAGGAATGGTCAACAGACAGAAACGTGTCCTATATATTTGTTGTCCAGTCCATTAAACAGCATGAAACATTTTTTTTTAAATTTTCAGTGGATGTATTCTGATGCATCACAATGGGACTGGATTAATTAAATTCAACTACAGGTTTCTCCCGGGAAAATCAAATCTATTCTTTAATTATGTTCCTATTAGTATTTTCAGATTTGATGCCATCGAACAGTTTGATTTGATTTCGGTATCAAGATCTTCAACAGGAGTTGTCTCATCTGACACAGAGATATGTAGCATATTATTGTAAGTTTCATGTTGTATTACCGCCAATATTTTGCGCAACAGGTCGTATTTTCCCCTTCTTGATTGATATGGTTTACTATAGTTTTATCATAGTTAAAATATTTTAGTGACAATCTCGTTAGTGAATTTGTTCGTCTTTTTGAGCAGTACTTCCTGCAATCAAATATTGGACACGTGGGTGGAGGTGCCCTATATGGTCTATGGGGGAATAATATACCAAAATATTCGCCGGCGGTGTGATCAGAACAACCGAGATGCATCGTCGAGGTTAATTGCATTGTCTGATTGACTCCTCAATAAGCTTATGTTATTTTTTTTTTTTAAATTATATATTCAATGCTGTTACTATTTTTTTTATGAAACATGTTTATGGAATATACAAGAATATAATATAACGAACTTAATTAAATGTATTGATATATCCATGCTATTTTAAAAAGATATAAGACAAAGTCGTTTACAGTGTTTTTACCATTATGTTAATGACTGGAGATATAGAATTAATGATGGATACGGTTTGAATTGTATTAGAGGCACGATAACTCAGAAAAAGAAGTTATTAAACGAAATGTGTGACACAAAACATTGCTACAAAATAATTGCCAACATCTAATAGAGCAACATTTTAATATTTAGGTGTGGTGATCCCCTCCAGAGCTTTGGGACTGGACGTTATGACAGTCTACATTTACACAATAAGATTTTTTTAAATTCTTCTTTCACTAACCATTTTGTCGAGGATTTTATACATTATTTCTGAACAATATAGTGAGTTTAGGAAAATAATTTCAAGAGTCTCTGAAATTTTCAACACAATTTTCTCATTGTGAACAGTCTGATTTTGTTTTTAACAGCTCATATACAAGCAGAAATTGTGCAAAACTCTGCCTTAAAGAACAGTTTTTCTGGGAAAACGTTTGAAAACATGCACAATACCAAGAATTATGTTAGTAAAATAGTTTACTCGCCAAGAGTAAAAAATGCCCACTTATTATATGCTGAAAATAATTTTATAAGTTTCGTGATTTTTTTTATATATAAAAGATGGTTTTAATAAAGAAAGTATATAGCACACCAAACACTGAACGTTCAGCAAGTCATGTACCGGCGCATGGAAATAAGTGTAGTGTAGAAACTAAACGAAATGATTAACCAATAATAGGTAATTAAAAAATTTAATGCATTTTAAGTTTTTCTAAGTCACTATTCTGCTTTAGTTAGCATTTACATTTCTGGTGGTCCAGTGGTTTGGTGCGTGAGGTCGTGTGTTTGAACTCTGAGCGAGTCATACCAAAGACATATATTTGGTACTAATAGCTAGCTGCCTCGCTAGCGCTCTGTATTAAGAGGTTAATGTTAGAACTGGCGTCATGCATTGATGCAATTAATTCCCGTTACAATTAATTATTTAATACATCTGTCTTTAAAATTCAATATCACGAGTCATTTGTTTTACTGCTTTTTACCACTATCGCCACAGTGGGTGACACTAAATTCTTCGACGCATTAAACAGATTAAGCGTTCTCGTCGTGTTTTGATTCTTGAGATAAAGAGACATCATTAAAAAAATTTTTAAAAAAATTCTCTGCTTTTATTTCGTTTCTAAACTGTTGTCTGAAGGTCGTGGTATTGCATTGGGTGACTATTTCTATATCCCGACCTCCTCTGCAAATACAGACTATTCAGCGAAGGTGAATATCAGCTTTTATCCGGTCAACTCTCGGTACAAGGAATATATTTCTTTTCCAGCCGTTTTGACCATGTAATGAACGTATCGATGTAAATAACAATCACTCTTTTACCTTAGCGGTTGTCTTGTGGTTGTCCAACATTCGTCTACAAATTAGAAGAAGGAGTCAGAAAAGATTAATCCCGATTTAATAATTATTGCAATCATGTTTTAATCGCACGCGCGTTTTTCTAAACACAAACTACTTTTCCTTTCAAACTGTTTTCATCGTTGTACAGACCAAAGTATAAAAAAAAAACAAATGTGTTTGTAACCAGGAAATTGCTCCCTGAGAAGGAAGATGAACATTCTGTCGGATCGAATTTTCTATCTAAGACTTTTGCTTCTTGCTCGCTTCCATATATGCTGGGGCGGGTGTTGGGGCTTGGGGACAGAGCGGAACTCTAATATTCCATTGCAGTTTTGTTGACTTTTGACTCCTAACATATCAGCAAATATAAGTGGAAGCATCGACACTTTTTAACACATGTCCTTGCAAATACAGTTTGTGGCAAATTTAAGAAAACGTTTTGCGTTAAAAAAAAAACAGTTATTTTGAAATGTCAAAAGAAAGGAAATATAGACGTGTTAATAGTGTGGTTAACTCTGTCAAAGAAAAAGGACGGGATCTAAAAGCAACTTACTTAACTACATACATACATACATACATACATACATACATACATACATACATACATACATACATACATACATACATACATACATACATACATACATAAAAAGATGAATTTTGATACCTAATATCTTATAAAAGATTTTGAGAAATCAATTCTTTCATAACCAATTCAAGGACCTAAGTTTTATAACTGTTTTTATCTAAACAAGCAATTCAAGTACATAGGTTTTATAATTGGTTGGTCGCAAAACTATACTACTACTACTACGACTAATGCTACTGCTTACGACTGCTGCTGCTACTACTGCTATTGCCACTACTACTACTACTACTACTACTACTACTACTACTACTACTACTACTACTACTACTACTACTACTACTATGAAACTACTACTAATAATAATAACAATACTAATACTAATAATGAAAATACTAATAATGAAAATACTACTACTACTACTACTACTACTACTACTACTACTACTACTAATAATAATAATAATAATAATAATAATAATAATAATAATAAAGAATTAGAAGAATGTAGTTAAAAAGATAGATAAATAAATAAATATATGCATAAAAATAAGTAAATAAACAAATAAAACTCTAATTATAAGCATGATATGGTTAACCCCTATTGAGGAAATGACAATATCTTTTTATGCACTTCTTGGTCGGATTTATTTGCTTTGTTTTGTTATCCCGCTGTGACATGTTTTATAGCATTCTCGTGCGACAAATGTGCATCTCACATTGCCAATTAGGCCACATTCACACTGTGAATAAGCATGTACAATAATATCCCGTGATTTACGTTTCCCTCGGCAACCGGATTTGTATATATTTTCAAGAAACTACTAGGGGTATTCCAACGATAGGTTATCTGCGCGCGCATGAAGTAATCTTTGCACGGAAATATTATCCCCTCATTGTTTGGACCTTAAGTGGTTTGTGCCATCCAAACTGCAATTAAAATGTCTGGAAAACGCAAATGAGTTTTCCATAAACAGTTTAGACAATGCAATAGCTAGTGAGCAGGTTTTCATATCTTGTTTGAAATAAAACAAGACAAAATCCTCTTGTCTGTGACACGTCAATCAAACTAACCATGTACACAATATGACGTACATGTAATGAAACTATATATTTCAAAAAAGATTCCAATTTGCAGAGAAGAGGTTAGATACGTGATCATATTTCCTGACGAAATTTGCATTTAAGTGACTGTACAACTAGAAAATCATGGAATGTGGTTAGAAAGGCATTCAATCATACATCTAGAAATATGGAACAACGAATTTACAAGCGAATACAGTTTTCTTTATCAATACAAATCGTTGATGGTACTTCCCTTATCTCCGTGATGTTATTTTTGTTTTCCTTGCAAATTATTCTTTCAGAGGATAATTAACTATTCGTTCATACTCAATTTCAAAATTTATTATAGGTTTCACGATGATCTTTGACATGTCAGAAGGT
>JARLTB010000207.1:47500-190000 GCA_030141615.1 Unio pictorum | reverse complement strand
ATATATATATATATATATATATATATATATATATATATATATATATATATATATATAACATAGTAAATAAAAATAATATTAATTCAATATTTGTTTTCGTATAGTTGACTGGGGGCACGTGGGAAGTAGCACAGTGTCTTGTGTTTATATCTGGAAACAGGAACATCTTCATAATTGTTAAAATGATTTGAAATAAAAGAAAGGCAAATGTCTAAACAAACACACACACACACACACACACACACACACATTAAAGGTAGTGATGTAAATTTGTGCATGCCCATACATATGCACACACATACAAACGCACTCACATATGTATGTATGTATGTATGTATGTATGTATGTATGTATGTATGTATGTATGTATGTATGTATGTATGTATGTATGTATGTATGTATGTATGTATGTATGTATGTATGTATGTATGTATGTATGTATGTATGTATGTATGTATGTATGTATGCATGCATGCATGCATGCATGCATGCATGCATGCATGCATGCATGCATGCGTATGTATGTATGTATGTATGTATGTATGTATGTATGTATGTATGTATGTATGTATGTATGTATGTATGTATGTATGTATGTATGTGTGTGTGTGTGTGTGTGTGTGTGTGTGTGTGTGTGTGTGTGTATGTATGTATATATACATACATACATACATACACACACACACACACACACACACACACACACACACACACACACATACATACATACATACATACATACATACATACATACATACATACATACATACATACATACATACATACATACATACATACATACATACATACATACATACATCGAAGTCACATTTTCCCATTTTTTTATTTCACATAATTTATTCTCAGTAAATTCTACTATACCTGAAAGTTACATTTGGCATGTTGTAAAATGCATCTATTTTTCGGGATAAACTATAAACTATAATCTTAGCTTTTGTTTTTGTTTAAACATAGATTCTATATATTACCTTAAGACGTACGAATATCAAGCTATGACGGCAAATCAAATAATTCGAAGACTAATGTCTTCTATTTTTCTCATGCTGTCTTTAATAGTTCCCCAAATTATTTAAAAGCTTTAATTTATCAAATTGTCCCAAAATTAGTGATAAATTTAGACAGCATGTGGTAATTTTTGCTCCTTAAGACGGCATTTTACTAATAACCAAATTATAGCCCAATCTCTCAAAAAACGGCGCGGATCTTGCGTGCCGGAAATTCAATAACTTTGGCTAACATCCAGATTGCGTTGAAAATGTTCTCCAAAACCACTTTGTCAGCATTCGCCCCCAATTTTCCGTGGATTTTCCGATATTAGCCCGAATTAGACGACATTAAGTTCTCTTATCGTTGTATTACTTGATAGTTTGGGCAATTTGTCGGTATTTACCAGCTCTCTAAGATATATAGACTGCTTTAATGCACTGAAAGCTAGTTATATTCAGCATCCTGCTGCCTGCGGAGAAATCATTTGTTTTAAAACAGAGAATATACTTTTCTTGTTTTCCCTTAACTAACGTTAGTCACAATGTCTTTTGATCCTTGCAGATTGATGCTATTTTGTTGTTCGAGTTTAATTTATACGTTTACGGCAACACTCCATTATAGGAATTCTGTGTTCACTTTAGCTATATAAGTCAAGACTAGGCCAGGAAAGGTACTCAGGATATTATTGGCCAGCTATCACATGTTTTTATTGACTGTCAAGTGTAGGTTGATATCTGATTGGTCGTCTATATCAAAATTAGTAGACCGGAAACTGGGGCATATAATTCTTTATACCACGAGAAGAAGAAAAAAACAACAGCTTGTACATTGGTTGTTGTTTTGTTTTAAAATCTTGTCTGATTTTGGGTAAATAACAGGCTCCACCAAATCGCTCAAATTAAAGTTCATTTTTATTATGTTATTTACACTTTCTGGCTGTCCTGTTGATTTAAAAACTAAGTCTTTAAATAACATGGTTATGATCAGCGTAATTCTGATTGAATCCACTGTATCAAACATGGAATCGATCCCAGGCCACCCAGGTGAGTAGCGATAGTTCTACCTCGAGGATAAAGAAACATACCAATTATTCTTGCACAACACATACCTCATCAGCTTCGCTTAGTTGATGGATTGATTAATTGATGGTTTGATTGGTTGATTATGAATCTGTTTATCAGTTGATAAAAAACGAACAGCATGTTTTAATTTTAAAAGATTGCATTATATTTAGAAAAAGGTACGCGTGTGGTGTGATCTATTAAGTTTCGTGGACCAAACACTCGGTGATATTTGAAACGATGAATTGATTGATTAGCAACCTGCAGATGAAATAAAGAGAACCCTGCCACTGTACTTTACGGTTAGGTGAAGATATGTGCGCAGTGGAGTTATTTATTTACTTAATTCGTTTCTCCCAACTCTTTACTGCATTTAATATGTGTCCTCCTCTTTAATGCAGTCATATACATAAAAATGTTCCATTCAATTATTTCATGTGTGACTTTCTCTTTACCACACCCATATACACGCCAATGCTCCATTCAGTTATGCGTCTTTCATTCAGGTTTCGCATTGACAACGTTTATTTATCACACAGTAGGTATAGTTTTCCTATAGTATGTGTAGTTTCATATTTATGACATTACCACACATTAAAATATTACTTTATGTGATTCTGATTGGTCCAAATAAGCAATATCACTTTATGTGATTCTGATTGGTCCAAATAAGCAATATCACTTTATGTGATTCTGATTGGTCCAAATAAGCAATATCACTTTATGTGATTCTGGTTGGTCCAAATAAGCACATGAAATTATTGTCAGTATCCACTTTACTGATTGGCTGGGATCGTGGGAATAAGTGTTTAACACCACTTTCTGGAATATTTGGTTTTAAATGTACATTTTTGGCGTTTTTTTTAAAAAACTCTACTCGCGAAAGTATATTGAGGAAATATTATCTCGGCTTTCTGAATATGGATATGTTACCCTCACATATGTATGTTATATCATATATGATAATATCATGACGATAAAAATGGTGTAAAACTACAAGACAAAAACAACAATAAGACGCACAACTAAGGGCATTGCGTATTTGATGGCGGGGTGGAGAATGGGTGGTATATATGTAACATAGATGTAGAATCCATCGTATATAAAAGTGTGGTTTAAATGTTAACTTACTGATGTAAATAAACTCACCTCTGTTCACAGAAGAATTTGGACATAAATGGGTCTCCTAACTGACAGAACTTTATCAAACCACACCATCTTTACCCGGTATATATGGGATGCAAATCCGACTTTAAAAAAAAAAAAAGCTGTTTACGTCTATTGTACTTTCTATTGTTCCATTTAAATACTGCAAATACCCGGTCACAAACGCATTGCAGCACATAGGGGAGTTTCTGCGTCCAGTAATCTTATTTCCACATGAAAATCGCAACAATGTAATGTTTAGTTCTGAAAGTGATATTTTATGGTAAACATGTACCCATGGCCTACTGTTTACCGTATCAAACTATGTGACATCACATCGCAATAATCATTCTGTTTTAAAAAAATGAGTCTGTCGATATAAAATGTTCTGTTTATTCGGATGAAAGCTATTTATTTAATTTATAGTTTGTAAAACAAAACAGTACAAGCTACTTTTACTAGTTCAACTTTAGTTGGGACTATATTTTATGCACAACAAATGAAAGGTGCACCGTCTGTCAGAATGAACAAAATTATTCGTTTTAATTTCTATGTAAATAATTTCCACTGAAATATAAACTAAGTGTTAAAATGAATCTCAACTAGGCAATGATTTACTATTAAATTTATGAAACTCATTTCATAAATTCAGTATTAAATCGTTACCGTTTTGAGATCCTCTATTTATTAACGTTGATTACATAACAAGGGATAACAACGTGTACGTTCGTTAGTAAGCGTTACTAATCTACGTCATAAAAGCGTCAAGTGGTCTTTTAGGCGAAGATACCAGAAAACGTAAAGGAAACCATCTTGACTAGGCTGCTACTTTCCCTAGCATGTGCTGAAACTGGGAATCGAACCCGATACCGCAAGCGAACGTGGTACCGTTGCATTATCCCAAACATAAAAGTTTATTGTTATTGAGTAGATCTGCAGAATACAAATTATGGAGATGATCGAAACTATACTTAAATATCACGATTAAAGTACACGATGTACAATTGCCCTTTAACTAAATAAGCATACAGAAAACAGTGGCGAATCAGTGCAGTATAAGAAGTGCCTTTTGATACGGCATGAAGAGACACGATTCATTCCCCACCCCACCCCGCCAAAAATTTTGTCCATATATGTCGGTTTATGTTCTTTCTCCCAGTCATAATTTATATTTCTTCTTCTTGCACTATTCATTTAGCAAAGGTCCAATGTTTAAAGCCAGACGTGTCCCTAGTTTCCATTCCTCTCACGAGAATTCCTAACAGCAAATTAGGGTCCTAATTACGCAGACAACCGACAATCTCATATGTTTTCTGCACGTCTCTCCAATCTTTAATGCATTTTATTGCGAAAATCATGCTACCATTTATCGAAATTAACCCCTGTGGGAGATCAGACGTTTTTACACACAACACTAATCCCAGCGGTGTTTATTTTCCTGTAATTGGTAAAATAAACGCATCAGTCCATTTGAAGCGTTAGTTTCGTTTCGTTTATATTGTTGATTAGAGGTCGAGGTTACCTCCCCTGATACTCGCCAGTGCGTTGTGTGTAATTGCACATATTTTCTTATACCAGTCAGAAGCAATCTCGACTACATTATTCACTTTGGTGCTGCTTGTATTTATCCATTGGCTGCGATCAATTTATCGCCAAGGCGGGATACGATTTATAAGTATCACAAAAGAGCTCATGGAAGGCTCTTGCCTTCATTATATCTCCGCGTTTAAAACATGGCAAGCTTAGTTTATATTCGATAGCTTTTCCAAGGCTTAATCAAGACAGTTTACTTGTCAACCGATCTCGACTATTAATTTAATACACCATTTTATGTTATTGCTGAAAATCACGACAAATCTGAATAGCTTGATTATCCAGTATTTATCAAAGCAATCAGTCGGTTTTTCGGTTTAATTAATTTTAGCTCTTGGAAAATAAAATTAGCTGAAATCGTGTTTGACAGAAGACGGATTTTCTATGATAGAGAGGAAATAAATGCCTTAGAATTTTCTAATTGAATTCATGCGATATTTTTTGTGATTATTATTTCTTTAACGAATGGAAATATTAAGTCAAATATTAAAGTAAAAGAGAAATATATAAAGCAGTATCGAATCAAAATTGGCATCGAAATTAGTTTTAAAGTTAAAAAAGATATGAACTATATAATGTCAAAAATTGCAAGAAACCGTGTCAATCATATAGGAACTGCTGTATGAGCATTGGCTATAAGTCTTCATTGCTACATGCTAAGAAATAATATACAATGGTTTTGAAATATTTATATTTAAAAAAATCGAGACCATCCAAAGACAACGACAGCACTCATAATCTCAGAAACCATTTGGATTCCATGCAAATTAATCTTTGCATATGCAATACGTTATACTTTTTGTGTCTAACGAAGATGTTCCTTGTTATCGGTTAAATGCAAATTAATCTTTGCATATGCATGACGTTATATTTTTTGTGCCTAACGAAAATGTTCCTTGTTATCGGTTCCATACAAAGTGTTCTTTGCATATACAATACGCTATATTTTGTGCCTAACGAAGACGTTCCTTGTTATCGGTTCAATGCAAAGTGTTCTTTGCATTTGCAATACGTTATATTTTTTGTGTCTAACGAAGATGTTCCTTGTTATCGGTTCCATGCAAATCATTCTTTGCATATGCATGGTGTTATCGTTTTGGACAATTTATGATGTTCCTTGTAGTATGGTATCCCGTTCTAACAAACGTTTTGTTACAGCTGTATTTAGTGTATATCTCTTTTTCTGTTATTATATGGTTACTTTGTCCGACTTTGTGACTTTTATGTTTTCAGGGCTGAGATCTAGCATGAAAGAATATATCAACTTCATAACTTAACAAATCAACGAAATTTTAAAAACAAAACAACCTGATACTTTGAAACTTTGTCTGAAGATATTTGCGCTAACGCACTTGGTGGAGCGTTGAACTCTTACTCCAAGGCTGCGGGTTCGATACCAGTCTAGGCCAAACCAAGTAGGCTGCGCATGTGTGCCTTTGGAAACGGCATATATCTTTCATTTATCTAGGACTGATATAACCAAGAGTGTGATAAAAGTGACGTTCAAACCAACACCATAAGAAGAAAATTGATCTGAACAACATTAGGTTATGAAATGATGGAAATATGTATTAGGTGGATGAAAAATTCGTTTTGACACTAAATTAAACTCAAAGAAAAATTTCTTCCTTTGAAGTTGTAAATAATGGCTGAAATATGAAAGTATCTGATTTGAAAGACTTTATCGTATTTCGTTTATCATTTAACAAATATTTCTGGTATTCTTTGTTTTTATTACTTGTTTTCTCCTTTCCTCTTCTGTGACATAAGGAGGAATAATGGAACAAAAAGGTGCGTGGCAAATCCTCGCCCTAGGAGAGGCTTATTCCCTTAATCAAAGCTGTGATTGCGGCCATGAGAGAATACAGAGGAAATGTACATTACTGCGTCTCAGACTACAAATTACCCGCCAATTAACTTGAAGAAATGGATTACCGTGTTTTGTTACTCTCGCTCTCCATCCAAGGCGGTGATTAATTTCATTATTCCTTAATAACACTTCATTTAAAGCCACCTCCGGAGACGTCCAGAAACTCTGGACCGGAGTTATTCTAATGCTGAAACAAAGTCTGTCCGCGTAACAAAATAACTATTTTGAGCTTGAAGGTTTGAAATCCTAAATATCTGATATCGAAATTGCATTATTGGCTTATGGTCGATCTAAGAATTGATAGGGTATGTGATGATTTCCAATTTACTCGCGACAAATATGCCTACATTTCCTTCCTTCCACGCAAAATTTGTCATGGTCGTCGCGAATATAAAACGGAAAGAAGGTAACAAATTTGACTCAATATACATTACAACATAAACAAAATCCCCGGCGCAGCTAGAACTGTGTTGTTTTATTTTTCTTAATGCGAAAAGAAATTAAATTTACCATTGGCTCTACAGTGCACACTTCATTTTCAAATTTATTCGGTCTACAAATTAATGTATCATTTAAAAAACAAAACAAGGAAACTAATATTTTTACAGAGTCGATTCATTTCTCTAATATTCTTTAGAACTTAATATTAAGCCGAACGCATGTTATTCTGTAGGCACGGCTTTGTATGATCAGAATTTCTTGCATCTAATTTTTGCACAAAATCTAAATCATATCTCACCAAAAAGAACCATCACTTTCATAAAGTTATGTATAGATAAAGGATTTCTTCTACTGAGTGGCAGATCAGTCGGACTCGTAATCCAAGGGTCGCAGGTTCGATACCAGCCCGATCTAGTCGGGGTAGACTGCCTCGATGTGTCCTTGGATAGGGACTTTAGCTTCCATTCAAATGTAAAAAAAAATCCTCGAGGTACCGTCAGAGCTTTCCCCCCCCCCCCCCTGCCCCAAAACGGTTCCTTTAAGTCTCGTAATATTCTTGTCGTAAAGTTAACTGATTATATTTTCTCACAATTTGTTTTATTTTTTTCAGAGATGAATTTGAGTACTTTTCAAGATTCCGGGACATCTCGTGCATCATCCTTCTTTATTGAGGACATTTTACTGAGCAAACCAAAGCAGTTGTGTCGAGATTATGGTGGACTTTCTGCACTTATTCGTCCCTCTTTTCCTGCCGAATTCGGGTATCACTGCATTTCAGCACCGCCCGTTTTCTTTCCTCACATTCTGTCCCAGGCGCAAGGATTAGCAGCCAAGCAACCGGAACACCCATTTCTCATTCCCACAGCAGGTCAGTGAGATATCCGTTTATAATAATTTCGATTGATACTTTCATACATTTTCGTGTTTGATCCAGTGATTGTACTGTGCGATCCGTCTGGTGTATAGTTTGTACCTATAAATAATACTTGCTAGTTGCAATGTTACTTGATTTCTGTGATATGTGTGACAGTGTTATTAGATGAGAGGTAATTGATTTCTGTGATATGTGTGACAGTGTTATTAGATGAGAGGTAATTGATTTCTGTGATATGTGTGACAGTGTTATTAGATGAGAGGTAATTGATTTCTGTGATATGTGTGACAGTGTTATTAGATGAGAGGTAATTGGTTTCTGTGATATGTGTGACAGTGTTATTAGATGAGAGGTAATTGGTTTCTGTGATATGTGTGACAGTGTTATTAGATGAGAGGTAATTGGTTTCTGTGATATGTGTGACAGTGTTATTAGATGAGAGGTAACTGATTTCTGTGATATGTGTGACAGTGTTATTAGATGAGAGGTAATTGGTTTCTGTGATATGTGTGACAGTGTTATTAGATGAGAGGTAATTGGTTTCTGTGATATGTGTGACAGTGTTATTAGATGAGAGGTAATTGATTTCTGTGATATGTGTGACAGTGTTATTAGATGAGAGGTAATTGCCGGGTCCTAATGTGAGTGTTTCTGCTTTACACGAATGCTTATACCAGCGCGTATTTTCCATCTTTCTTTTTTTTTTTTTGGGTGGGGGGCGGGAAGTGAATGATTGACCGATGTGATATAGTGGTTGTTGCATGCATGCAAGAAGGCGATTGTTACCATAACACGTAGTCCTGGGTTAGATTCTCGGTATGGTACTTATTACAAAATATTCTCAATATATAATTATTTAACGCCATGCAACCCTATGCATGATCCAAGGATAGCACTGTCCGCCCTGTGTATCTGTCTGTCTGTCTGTCTCTCTCTCTCTCTCTCTCTCTCTCTCTCTCTCTCTCTCTCTCTCTCTCTCTCTCTGAGGGAATTAATGACACCTAATGAATATGGAATCATCCAACACAGAGGCGATATAAAATGTCACCCGGTTACAATAACCTCATAAAAATTCTAGTAACCACTTTAACTAGGTTCCAATTGTTAAAACATACTGACGTGCTTGATTTTAATCCTTTGTTTTCAGATGTTTACTGTGCTTACTACCATATTAAAAGCAATCATTTACATGTAACCCTCGATTATATCACTGAAAAAGGAACTAGAAGTTTGTGACGTGCGAGAAGATAAAATTAACTCCTGGACAATGCAAATATTCAAAATCTGAATTATATCGATCTTGAACTGCGTGAACTTATCAATACAAATAATATAACACAAGACGATATAAATACAAATGGATATGTAAATGCACGCAAGATTCAAGCTTTATTGTAATGCAACAATGTATTGAATATTTTAAAGAAATATATTCCGTGGACACAGTAATAGCTGAGTGCAGCTGAAGAAATATTAAAGGTTGTTCACAAGCTAAAATTAGTTAATGGCTTATATATAAAGAATACAAATCGTATGGGGAATAATTGGCCATTTCGGTGCACTGGATCCAGCAAGGGATCGCGTTTATCATGGATTGATAAGCTAAATGTAATAAACTAACAACGAACAGTGCAAAACTAGTATCAAAAAAAAACTAGCCTAAGCGCTTTCAGCTCTTAATGACTCTTTTTCAAAGACATATACAAAACATATACAAAACAAACAGATAAAACAGAAAAACCTTTTGTGTTTGCAACACTTTACATGGTTATGACTTGTTGCGGATGCTGGAAGATATTTTATATTTACCTAGATATTCAGCCATAGCGAGGTTATTTTATGTAAATTTATGTAGGCGCAAATCATATCCCGGATATATATATATATATATATATATATATATATATATATATATATATATATATATATATATATATATATATATATATATATGAGTGTGTGTAATACCTGAAACGTGTCTGCAAAACTTTTAAAGATATTTGATACTAATATTGTGCAAGATTTTTGGACTCAAAAGCTGATATTGTGTATTGTGCCCATTTATGAAAAAAAATGGTGGCAAAACCGATGCATCAAATTATACACCTGTTTCGTAAGTTAGCTATTTCGTTAACGCTTTCACCGGTTTATTAAGTTTAAAATTTTAAAAATTCATTGATGATAATAAATTATTATAAGACACAAGCCGGATTCTGCAATATTTAGTTTACAAAATACAAAATATTTCTTCTGCAGAGCCTTATTAAATTTATTATACATTGCAAAAGGAATCTTCGGACTTTCTTGATATTAAAGTTGCTTTTCATAATGTATGGGAGTCGGATTACAGTATACATTGTATTTCGTAGGCATCAGAGGAAAATCCTTCTATGCTATATGAAGTGTAATAATATTATCAGGTCGTGTGGCTGTGTAAATAACGAATTTGTCGGATGTTTCCCATGTGTACAAGGTGTACAACAAGGATACAAATTATCTCCATTATTTTCCTCCTTATTCGTAATGATCCTAGTTTCTTTGCTAGTAAATGGGTGTAGAGGCGCTGTAGTCCGCAACATATCATCTTTCTAAATTTGTTAAATGCTATGTTGATTTTATATGCGGATGATATGCAATATTAATTAATATGTTCAGTAGATATTACGATATTACGATAACTGCGAATTTACAATCAATACAGAGCAAGAAAACATTAAGATCACGCATTCAATTTTGAGATCAAAATGTCTTATAATGATGTAGTAAATGAAAATAAATACTTAAATTCTAATATTTCACAAGAATGAAATGTTCTTCAATGGACTGAAAAATATATCTTTATCTAATTAAGGTATGCATTGACTTAAGAAAAGCGCGTATACAATTTAGATTTGACTATTGTTTGTTGCCTGAAAATGTTATATCATACCATTTAATCAATTTTAACATATGCCTGTGAAATTTGGGGATATTAAAGATCCGATATAGTTGGGAGCAAACACATCTTTCCTGCCTTAGAAGTATGCTGAATGTAAAAACAAAATGAACCCCTTTATTTATTGTATAGGGTCAAGTTGGTCGGATTGCATTAATTATTAACATTAACAGTAGCATAAGATACTACTGATGGGTAGATTAGTTAGTGGTCATAAAGAAGTAGTGTCTCATGTATTCTCTCTTATACTAACATTTCTCTGATAATTCCCATGACAATACATTTATAGTAAATTCTATATGAGATAGTGTTGTGGTTAGCTACGTATGGAAGAAAGCACAGTATTGTGTCATTTAGACCGTTCAAAAGGCTGAAAAATGAATACTACGACTAAAAGATCAATACAAACTGGTTTGGGCAGTGATACATATACATCCACAAAGTGTGTTAATTACTTGTTATATAAAACTAGTTCGGATTCAGGAAAGTTGTCTCTTATTACCACTTCAAATAATAGGTTTTCTGTAGATGGGCTAATATTTTGTATAACTACTAAATATATTGCAAAGTCTGTCTACTCATGACACAGGCTAATATTTTGTATAATTACTAAATATATTGCAAAGTTTTTCTACGCATGACACAGGCTAATGTTTTGTATAACTACTAAATATATTGCAAAGTCTGTCTACTCATGACACAGGCTAATGTTTTGTATAACTACTAAATATATTGCAAAGTCTGTCTACTCATGACACAGGCTAATGTTTTGTATAACTACTAAATATATTGCAAAGTCTGTCTACTCATGACACAGGCTAATGTTTCGTATAATTACTAAATATATTGCAAAGTTTTTCTACGCATGACACAGGTTAATGTTTTGTATAATTACTAAATATATTGCAAAGTCTGTCTACTCATGACACAGGCTAATGTTTCGTATAATTACTAAATATATTGCAAAGTCTGTCTACTCATGACACAGGCTAATGTTTCGTATAATTACTAAATATATTGCAAAGTCTGTCTACTCATGATACAGGATAATGTTTCGTATAATTACTAAATATATTGCAACGTCTGTCTACTCATGACACAGGCTAATGTTTTGTATAACTACTAAATATATTGCAAAGTCTGTCTACTCATGACACAGGATAATGTTTTGTAAAATTACTAAATATATTGCAAAGTCTGTCTAAGCATGAAACAGGTGTTGAATGTCATTATCTTCTGTCATATTCTAATTTTCAAGGTGAAAGAAAAAATATATACCTCAGAATTAAATTTCCGATAATAAATACTAGTAATACACTGCTCTATAAGAAATATTTTCAACTTTGAATTATATTTTTTTCGATTTGTATAATCCTGTTAAACATGATATATTATTAAATGTCTTTTATTGTATACTTTCGTATGTTTTAAATTTTACAATCCAAGTGTAATAAGGTCTTGTCCTGACTCTATGATAGATTTCAGCTTGATTAAAAGTTTTAACACAAAAAAATACGGTTGACCCTGTATTCAGCGGACACACAAGGGATTAGATCACATATTTAGTTCGTTAAAGATTTGTCCACTAAACGTATATCGATAAAAACGGCACAATGTAAATGTGTCTGTTATAGACAGTTGTCTGTTAATATCAAATGTCAGATAGGTCCGATTGATTTCTTTTTTTTAAAAAAATAGCCACAAGTGTTATTGAAACATTTGTTCAAAAAAAAAAGAAATTTAATATTTGTAAACGTTAATTTGCTGAAGAGTTGGATAACATGATATCACTATGTATACTACAAATAAATGGTCAGATGAAACTTAGTACGTAGGATGAACTGCATTCTAATTAATGCGACTTAGTAACAATTGCTCCTTCATTGATGCAGTTTAACTCCCTATGACCAATTGTGACTTCAATGATACAGCAAATATTTGATCCGTAGGATCAATTGCGCCATGACTGACGCAGGCTAGTAGAATATGATCGACTTTGTCTGTGCTTGTGTGTGTTTGCTTTCTTTTAATGTCCATTGTCAATGTGCGCCGTTTTGTTATAGCGATACCATCATAACCGAAATGTATGCCCAAGCCAAATATTCTTATTTAGGGTTTGAATAATTAATTAATTGAAACTTTATTAAAGCATTATTCCTTGTTTGAGTCCCAATATATCACAAAACAGTGTTTGTGGAAGATTGTGCAATTATGGGGGATACGCTGGGGGAAAGAAACATATTGTAGCAAATTCTGTAACATCTTTTGAATAAATATTAAAACCAAGATACCCTCAATAAAACTGTTCTGTTTTAATAACACACACACATACACACACCTGTTTTTTATCATTCAGAGATCGTTTTTTTTTATTTATTACAACCGAATCGAACAAACACAGCAACACGAATGCATGCCATATTTTAGCTCATATTTATCATACTAGATTCCAAGTAAATTCTATTTCCATCTAAAATATTTTAGAATAGGATTATATTTGAACTCATTTGTTATTAAAGTATTGCTTAAAATTGTAGTGAAGTTGTTGGAGTATTGTCAAAAATACTAAGACTTTTACTTTGAACATTTTTGTAGTAGTTTTGAAAATTCAAGTGTTCAGATATAGCTTTGCAACTGATAAAAAATGAACATACAATTATTGTGTCGTAGGCCGAGAAACGTTCAAATGAGTCAGCGTATGACACAATTATCATCAATGGACCAACACTTTGTAACACTTATACAAACTAAGAAACATGGACACACACACACACACACACACACACACACAAACACACACACACACGGGACTGTTCTTATAAGTTGGATTAGATTGGGGTGAGGCTGCGGGCGCGTGTAGGCTGTAAAAGCAAAGAAAACTAGTAATTGAAAGCCTATTTGACAAGAAATCACGAATCCAAATACAAACGTGTCTTGACCTTTCATCGCATATATTTTCTGTCTATATTCCTGCTCGTTCAGTTTTTTTTTAGTCGATCAATGAATGGTGCGTGCATTTTAAGAAAACCTATTGGCCTGTCACTTGAAATGGACGTTACATATTTTACATGTGATTGCATTGTGTCAAACGTGCCTAATAATGACCTTTGTTGTACGAAGACGAATTTCTATTCATTCTAGATGTGTTTAATTACATCCTTAAGCAGCGACATGGTGGAGCAGGAAATGGACGTTAGGTCTCACTGGACAGTATGTTTGGAAAAATTTTATCCGACGATGACCTATTGCAGAAATATGATATAAATATTACAGTAAAGATACAAATAAAAACTATTTTTGTTGATAGGATGCTTGTACGATTCTGACTGAGTTATTAAGGTTAATTCCTCATGCAACTGGTGGCTTTTATATTGAACCAACACTGTCACCAACCCCTCTTTTCTACATTAATTTTTTCTTTACAGGAAAGAGCTATTTTGAATATTTTCCTGTGACAAGAAAGTTTAAAGAATCAGTATGTGCTTTATGCATGAATAAAGTTCACTAGTACTGTAACAGATTAGCATACTTTTCATCACCCCTTAACCATCTAGAGCTTTAGATATTTACCTCTGTAGCAGACATATGTAAATACGTAAACCATGTTGGCTTCTCATTTGCAGCCCAAGTTACGCATTTGATCGCCAATGCTAGTCTGTGACAATCAGTCACAACAAGCCAGACCATATCCAAGCCTAACTCAAAGTAGATGTAAACCACATTACAGATTTAGGTTATGTATGAATTTATAAATGCTAGGATTGTGATAATTAGTCTCAAGCCTTTCACCTTAAAAATTAGTGAGGTTTTAACATACGAAACTATCCAGTGAGACCTTATGCATCTGTCCCGTCGAGAGGAAAACAGCCCTTAGATTACAACCATTGAGTCGTTCTAATGATGGACTTAGTCCATTATAATCCACTTGACATCCCTTGTGTTTATTCATAGCACGATCTGGAGGGTATCTATTAAAGACAATCGCTCCACTCTAACCGGGATGTCTCAATATTTTTCCCTTTGATTGTAATTATTTTGGGACATCTCTTGTTTCGTAGAGTGGTTTTGTAATTTTGTAATCTGCTTTCTTTAATGGTGACATGAAAGTATTTATGTGCATGTCGGCGAGAACTCATGCATTCGAAATCCATTAGGTGTCGTTTTAATTTATTAAAGAAACCTGTCCTCACCCACAAGTTTTGGATTTAAGGCAATACAGTAAAGTGTGTTGCCTAAAATGCCACCAAGGCCATATACATACTTATTTAAGTTCCTTCGTATATGTCTACAAACATACCTATTTAATTTTCATTGGTCTACACAATGTATGAGGTTTTGCTTTATCGTTTTTCGATTCAGAAGTCTAAGTCCACACTGTTCAAAATGTTCTTTTTTAATACAAAAATTATAAATTGATTTTAAAATATAGCCATCAATATATATATATATATATATATATATATATATATATATATATATATATATATATATATATATATATATATATATATATATACATACATACATACATACATATACATATACATATATAGTATCTTATATGTTTTCAGCATGCTTTTATGTTTTCTAATTTCATATTTTTTTGTCATTTGTTTTTTTTAAAGTCTAGTCATATTATTATAGATGGTGTAAAGCGCTTAGAGCTTCTAAAGATTAGGCGTTTTACAAAGTCCTCATTATTATTATTATAATATTTATTTATTTATTTATTTATTTATTTATTTATTTATTTATTTATTTATTTATTTATTTATTCTCCTGGATGGTCGAAAATCAAGTACATGGGCATAACTATCCAGAACTCTCACTCGGTTTAAATCTAAGAGTTACCTAATTTGTATTGACAACATGCTTTTGCATAAGATTTTATTTCTTTTTGTGTTGTTGAAATTGTGTTGTAGTTGTTGTCTAAATGGGCTATGTCACTATTATAACTCGATATCCTCGTTTTTCTACCCAGGATTCCCACTAGGTCCACTGTACCAGCACGACATGCCAGGGAAACACTGCCGTCGGCGGAAGGCTCGGACAGTGTTCAGTGATCAGCAGTTGAACGGTTTGGAAAAACGGTTCGAGACGCAGAGATATCTTTCCACCCCAGAAAGGGTTGAGCTTGCCTCACAGCTGAGTCTCTCCGAAACACAGGTCAGTCGAACAACGGACAATTTCAGAATTGCTTATATTATAGGCAATGCATCAGCGATCTCTATACCTTTTCGCAAGCGAGAATAACAACTGTTAGCGCTGGTAACACCACACTAGTGGAAAATCAAATATGCCCTTTTCTATTAGTCAAATTTTTATCCGAAGGATGAATATTATCAAATATGTTTATATTTTAACTGCGTGTTTAAAAATACGAATGCAGCATTGCCGATTATTCCGTCAATATTCGGACACTTTTATTTAATTCGATATAATGATGTTTCCATAGGTTTACTTTGATAACTAAAATTGTACAGTGAGTCATGGAGATGTTTTCCTTAAACGTACGCTCAGTTGTTAAGTTCAGTAGTGTCCCAAGTAGTGTGTATCAAGTTAGTTCCGTTAGAATAATTCAGATTAGTTAAAGTTTGTTCTGTTAAGAGTATTTTAGTAAGGGTCTGTCAACTTTAACCTCGTGACTATTTTCAGGTCGGGCAAATTCATGTCAGTGTAATCAATTTAGTTGTTAGTTTAAACATACCAATTTAGCTGACTTTTATTTTCGCTGACTGGTGTAAAGAGTAAGTGCAAGGCAAAGATTTAGCAATTTCTTTTATACTGCCACTTGTTTCTAAACGCCTGACTTTGAAGAAAGCTGTCTGCAAAAATTACACATTGTTTGTCACACACACACACACACACACACACACACACACACTTTTATGCCTGTATCAATTTAGGAATATGAATACAAAAAGACCATTAAAATTCCCCAGACAGACAATCAAATTTAGTCATGGCAGTTTGTATAATTTCCTTAAAAGACCATTAAAATTCCCCAAACAGACAATTAAATATATTCATGGCAGTTTGTATAATTTCTTTATTACCCAAAGATGTGCACGTTTGGCGATTGCTGGAAGCTGATGTATGTGTTGAAAAATAATTATATAGAATTTTAATTGTTTTAAATAGATTGTAATTTATTCTTTGTGTCGCTTGGTGAGATTCAAATGAATGTCACTATGTGTTCTTGTTCTTTTACCTTATTTCTCTTCAGGTCTGTTACGCCAGCAAATCACGTATGTTCATAAATGTGCTTAAAATAAATCACACTTCTTTATTTCAATGATTTATTCTGATCGTTCATTTTATTACAGCAGTTTTCTTTATATTCACACATTTATTTGTAAAGCATAAAAGTCCATAATCTTTAAAGCTGACTCAAATAAAAGTATTTATACGTTATTTATTTTCTCATATATATTAGTAAAATAACACATCTTTCATTAAATAAAAAATTTAAACTATTTTGAGTCTGATTATATAATTAAAAAAGGACTTATTCTCAATAATTGCCTTATGAAGATGATCGCTCATAGATAAAAGATTCTAACAACTGTCACTCCAGCAAAACAACTTGGGAACAAATGCTTGTTTGTGCCCTCAACACAACCCTCTGTTCGATATATTGTAATTATTTGGAACGAAATGAGAATTGTGGAATACACCGAAATTTTAGCTACATTGTGAATAAAATACAAAACACTGTTTTATGGCAGGAAAATTACCTCATACCTATTATTAAAGCAGGAATGGCTTCATGATATTTCTGCAAGAGTCTGATTTTTAGAAGAGTTTCTTCGTTTCTCACAAAAGAAACCCAAACAATTGCCTCTATTTTATGCTACTGTAAAGTGACTGATTTACCTGGAAATAAGAGTGGTGGGTGAGGTTATGGTGTGGACTCCTGAATTCAACGTTGATTTGATTGTTGGTCGGTTTTAATGGCTCTTTCAGCACCTTATAGGATATTATCATACAGAGGCTGACATGGGCAAATACTGAACCTGCAACCCTTGGATTACGGATCAGTGTCTCTGCCTGCTAAGCTATCACGGCTAGGATCTGTAACGATAAGATTGTTTTAGTCGAAGGAATGAATTGAAACTCGATGCATATCGTGCTTTTTGCTAATTAGCGTGCGTGAATGATGCGTGAATGCCAAGATATGCACTTGCGGCAAACTGTGAATAATTTTCATGATCCAAAGTCTCCCGTGAACTCTCCAGTTCCATAGATCAAAGATGCACAGCTATATTCATTATTTGATGACGGTACCTCAAGTTTTCATCCAGGGATAATGTTATTTCCGACGGTTTTGCCATATTTTTGTGCTTAATTAACACATTTTAACTTTTCACACATGCTGCCCCGTTTAATGACAAGATGATAACGTTTACTTTGATTCAATTACGGCAGCTCTGCAATCTCTGGGAATTAATACGGAAGTAGAACGTTGCCCAATCAAATCCATCAAACGTGCGGGGAGGGCGTGCTCTTAAAAGACTGGTGCTCGGTTCGTCTTCACAATAAATCAAAATTTGACACATTCGACATATGTGCGTATGCTAAAATGCAATATCAGACGGGGTATTGTTTTGTCAGTTATCCACACATATGCTTGAATATGTCAGACTAATGTATCTTACAGTCGACGAGTCATCGTTTTGATTGCTTGTAATGAAAGTTTCTGTGTAATTTCTATGGTATTTTATGACTAGAAATAGTACCGACAGATGTCGCTTAAAATATGGTGTAATAAAAAGTTATGTAAAACTGTGAAATGTGGTTGTGGTTGCAATTAATAATACATATAACATTGTATTTAACTACAGTATTTAACTGTTAAAAAAGAAAACCCGTTGTAAAATAAAGCACAGTGCAAATTGCGTCAAAATCCGTTAAAGACATGAGATATTAGTTTTAGAATTTTCACGGAGAATAACAAATCTGCTCTCTATTAATATGAACGATTTGTGCTGATGTAATACAAAATATTAAATATTTTATAAAAGTTTCAAAACTTCAATAAAGTCAAAATAAGGAAGCCTGAAATCAATTTTCCAAAAATATAATTAGATGTAAAATGATGATACACAAGTATATTATAAATTTGTAGCAACAGAGTAAATGACTTTAAAAATGAAATTGATTAAATTTTCATCTTAAAGCAGGTTGATCAATCAATGTCACTGTTCTCACACTGAATTCACTCAAACTGAATTTACTCATAGTCAGACTTAATTTACTCAAACTAAATTTACTCTTAATCAGATTGAATTTACTCAAACTAAATTTACTCATAATCAGACAGAATTAACTCAAAATAAATTTACTCATAATCAGACTGAATTTACTCAAACTGAATTTACTCATAGTCAAACTGAATTTACTCAAACTGAATTTACTCATAGTCAAACTGAATTTACTCAGATTGAATAATTCGTACTCAGACTGAATTTACTCAAACTCAATTTACTCAAATTGAATTTATTTAACAGTCAAACTAAATTTACTCAAACTGAATGTACTCATAGTCAAACTGAATTTACTGAAATTGAATTTACTCAATCTGAATTTACTCATAGTCACACTGAATTTACTCAAACTGAATTTACTCAAAGAAATGAATTTTATCTGTTGGCTGGTCTAAGAAATTCATTTGTAGTTTGGTGGGAAAAAATTTAATGTAAAGTCTTCGTTAATTTAATCTTTAAACGCCTTTTAAATTTCAGAAATATTTATTATTATGTAAATATTTACGCAGAATATTTGTATTAAAATAAAAAATAAGGTCCACTTTTCATAAAATTGAATTTCCTCACTTGTGTGTCTGCACGAGCGTCCAATTTTGCAGTTGGGACCTTTTCTGTCTATTATGACATAAATATTCTCTATATGTCTAGCTAATTGTTTAATCTAATATAGCTAATTGTATAATCTAATATAGCTAATTGTTTAATCTAATATAGCTAATTGTATAATCTAATATAGCTAATTGTTTAATCTAATATAGCTAATTGTATAATCTAATATAGCTAATTGTTTAATCTAATATAGCTAATTGTTTATTCTAATATAGCTAATTGTTTAATCTAATATAGCTAATTGTTTAATCTAATATAGCTAATTGTTTAATCTAATATAGCTAATTGTTTAATCTAATATAGCTAATTGTGTAATCTAATATAGCTAATTGTTTAATCTAATATAGCTAAATGTTTAATCTAATATAGCTAATTGTTTATTCTAATATAGCTAATTGTTTAATCTAATATAGCTAATTGTTTAATCGTAGTTTTAGTCAGAAAGATTCCACACACGTTGAAATCCAGCTTGTAAACTTGCAAAATGCATTCAACTTGTCGAATTTCTCTATTTTTCACTGCCTTTGTTTTCACAAGCGAAGTTTTCTAACAACCAGATTCATACATATATTTCAGTATCTGAAGCTGCCTTTCTTTAGACAAAATCTGAAGTAAATATAACCATCTGAACGTTTTTAATTTCAATCATTTGATACATATTTTTGTTTACTAGAACATGGCATTCACGTTGAGTTCATAATGTCGCATTTCCAACGCTTTGATAATCGTCTTAAATAAAAATGATTAACGCCAGCATAAGCATTTATTGGATTCTATTTGAAATAACACATGGTAACGTGGAGTCTCTGTGCAAACTGCGAAACTGTAGAGTGGAACATTAACATCGCTGCAGATCGTCTTGTGTGATATGGGCAGGTTTAACCACACAAATGTTC
Organism: Unio pictorum; assembly: GCA_030141615.1. Taxonomy (NCBI): domain Eukaryota; kingdom Metazoa; phylum Mollusca; class Bivalvia; order Unionida; family Unionidae; genus Unio; species Unio pictorum. The sequence continues at coordinate 169,300 of JARLTB010000207.1, read as the reverse complement.
CAAAAACAATTCAATGGGCATCAAAATTTAGTAAAATTTAAAAAATATCATAGTAAACTAAAATGATGATGATTAAGATTATTGTTATCATCATCATCATCATCATCATCATCATCATCATCATCATCATCATCATCATCATCATCATCATCATCATCAACAACAGCATTATTATTATTATTATTATTATTATTATTATTATTATTATTATTATTATTATTATTAGGTGAAGACATGGTTTCAGAATCGCAGAATGAAGCACAAGAAAATGCAGAAGAAAAATCAGGACGAACAGGAAGAGAGACAGACACCAGATAGGGGTGATGATTCTGGTGATGATGAGGGCAGCGATCAGAGGAAGACGACAAAGACAGGAAATATTTCTGCTATAGATTCTGTTCAGGCAAAATACACCGGATATGATGTTGCTAGTTTGATTCAGGAAAAGTCGCTTGAACATGGAGTCAAGCGAGAGTCCGGAAAAATGGTAGAGAATGAGCTTGAACAGGAAGATATAGATGTCGTTGAACATGATTTGGAAAAATCTTGATTTTGCCCTTTGGTAATATAACAATGTGAAATAATACGTTTATTAATTTCATTTGGCCAATGCCATTTTTTGCCCGCATATGATAAACTACAACCCAACCTGAATATACTGTCTTAAAACAACATTTTGAATTGTGTTGTGCAAGAACAACAGCATATGGTGACAAATAAATTATGGATCCTGCATATAATACAAAAAATTGACCGATATTGCAGATAACTTATGTATGCTTTCCTCCTTTTAACTCGCTGATGTTTTATGCAAATTAACTAACACATGTCGTATGAACTAATTTAAATGATTTAAATTCGGATATAACAAGCTGTCTGTTAGAAAAGGAGAAAACTCAGAAAAAATGCTATCGTGCGAAAATTAATAAAATGCATGGATTAAGTTGGAATATTAAGGTAGGTAGGAAGGGATGGCAAATCAGTGGACTTAAAAAGTATTAAAAGGTCCATATATTAAGGAAGATGACGGAAGTCCTGTTGACTGTGCAAATCTGTAAAAATCAAGAATGTCATTAACGCCTCCATTAGGAATGAAAGCGTAATGGTTTCATAACATGTAGGCATATATATATATATATATATATATATATATATATATATATATATATATATATATATATATATATATATATATATATATATATATATATATATATATATATATATATATACTGTTGCCAGTCCTACCATCCCGCAACCCATCATCACAACATTTTCTACTTTTTATGATCCAAATCATGTTTTGATTCCATTTCTCTCTTTCTCCAGTCACATTTTTAATTTAAAGTTTCACATTTACATCATCAACAGGTTTTACGAGCTTTCGTGAATTAATTTTCGGTATGTGCAACTTTAAAATTCTATTGGAAAAGACGCTATTGAAGCAAAACGAGTAATGTGTGAAGTATGAGCAAGTCGAGTAATGTGTGAAGTATGAGCAAGTCGAGTAATATGTGAAGTATGAGCAAGTCGAGTAATATGTGAAGTATGAGCAAGTCGAGTAATATGTGAAGTATAAGCAAGTCGAGTAATATATAAAGAAGAGCAGGTCTGGTGATATGGAACGAAGGAGCAAGTCAAGTAATATGTAGAGCAGGAGGAAGTCGAGTTATATGTAGAGCAGGAGGAAGTCGAGTTATATGTGAAGAAGGAGCAAGTCGAGTAATATGGGAAGAAATGGAGAAGAGGCAGGCAATATTTGCGCATTTGAACTTTGCAAAGCAGCATGGAAAATAATTTGCAGCGGATGATAAAAACTGATTAGTTTTCCAATCTGGATAATGAATCATAATATATCGAAAGTTCTAAAAATCAATAGACTTTACTTTCATTAATTAAGATATCTTTAAAAAATAGCTGCTAGTTTAGTACCCGAGACACTTCAGTCTATTAAAATCAGCGATACAGAAAACCTCACGACCATTCCGTTTGTGTTTACGTAATCAAACAAAATGAATTAATCTTTCAGTGAGCGAAATATTAGTAAACGCGCACATCACTGAATGAAGCACATACGAGATTATTTACGGATTACGGGAAGGGGGAGTAGTTATGACTGGAACAGAAGCAGATTAATGCAACGAACGTACGGGTTTTTAGTAATCCCGGAGAGTGGCGAAGAAAGGTATTATTATTACACTTCCGGGAAAAGGATCAATACGAATTTGCCTGTCGACGATATATATAAACTGTCATAATGGGGACGACCTTCCTGCATGGTCATATAAAAATCTCCTGAAATGAAATGTACATATATGTATTTATTTTTTGTTACGAAGATAGGTGTAAAACCACTTCTTAAATGTGTTTTTGTTTTTGACTAGTGCTAGGTGGCTTTTTAGAATTACATGAAGAATTTTGTAGTACATTGTAATTTCTTGAAACGCGTTTGTTTAAATGTGTTCATATCAGATATGGTTTTGACTCCGCTGCAAGTAAAAAGAGGATACAGACAATGGTTCACTTCAAGGTGTGTCAAATATATCGATTTCGTACAGGCGTAGGAAACGAATGAGAAGTCCTGCATGTTGTAAAGGCAATGTATGCAGTCAGACCAGTTAACGCGGTTCATTGGTTATCGTGATAGATTCGCGACAAATATTAGCAGGTTTGAATCCTACCATCAGACCTGCCTGGGTTGGCTACCGTGGCGTGTCCTTCGGCAAGGCATTTATCTTCAATTGACTCGGCTCTATATAACCTACATGTGTTGATGTGCTGTGATACAGCAAAACCATACATTATATTAATTAGTACAAAAAAATTGAAATTAAGATAGTCTACATGTTATTGATGAAAACAATAATATGCGTAACATTTTTTGGTTTATACTGTTATTTAATTTTTCTTAAAATGGTTCAAATTTAATGATTAAATTACCACATCTTGAAAATGTTTTAAAATTTCCCACAGTCTATTCTATAGAAAATGTCACACTTGCAATATCATCGTTGTTTTTTGTTTTTTTTAAACTCATCAATGCGTTTTGCTGCACAGAATATGTACAATTTCGCCATTACTTTAGTATGTTGTTTCTGGCTAATGCTTAGAAAAATATTTTTCATATTTTAAATAAATTACCCTGAAATAATACTTAAAAACGTTTATAAAGATAGAACAACGACATCAAAATCATCTTTATCATCATCTTTTTCTACATAGCACTACTACTACTACTATTAAGAAAAATTATCATCATCATCATCATCATCATCATCATCATCATCATCATCATCATCATCATCATCATCATCATCATCATCATCCTAACTTTGGCTATATAATCACAGAAAACTCTGCCATTCTGAGTAATTCTTATGAGATACAAACAGTTTTGTATTCGAATGTATAACATATCACATGCGTAACATTCACGCTGAAAATGAATATCTTTTTATAACGATCGGATTTGTCCTGCCTTAACAAAACTAAGAAGAAAGTTATTGCCTTAACACGTGTACATAAATCAAAATGGCAAAGATTTTCTCCAGCTTGCAAAAGAAAGTTAAAAGATCGACGATAGTTACTCTAACATTTTTTAATTGTAAAGGCTTTTAATGTTAGGGACAATGTACAGTCGAACATTGGCATATTAAATATATATTGTGCTACTTCTCTGATTACATCAGGTTTTATTTTTCCTCTGGAATATGCTGTATTGTGTATTCGCATAGCCATTTATTGTGTATATTCATATGAAATGTTCCATGATAACATTCATTATTACAATTTAAATATTGCTATTACATTGTTATTTACATGAACGTTTTTGTTTCCTTTTTTCTCTCATGCTTTGTATAGATGCTCTGGTTTAAGTATGGAATAATATTTTTAAAACTATGTATTAGTGACATATCTTACAAGACAAAACTATCAATTATTATTATTATTATTATTATTATTATTATTATTATTATTATTATTATTATTATTATTATTATTATTCAGTGACATATCTTACGAGACAAAACTATGAATTATTATTATTATTATTATTATTATTATTATACTATTATTATTATTTTATATTATTATTATTATTATTATTATTATTATTATTATTATTATTATTATTATTATTATTATTATTATTATTATTATTATTATAAATCTTTGAAATCAAAACGGTGGATGTACCTTACCTATTATGGCAATCACTTTGATATGTTTATTCTGCAGATCGAGCTTGTATTTCCTTTGTTTTACCTGTCGTAGGAGATCAAATAAAGTTTTAAATTTAAAGGCGTTTTACGTTTGACTTAAATTTTGGTCAAGCTAATCATAGTTTTTTTTGAAGAGGATTTTGTTTAATAAAGTAAAACTTCTTCAATTCGCTTTATCTAGGTTTTACCATGTCTGAAAAGTAAATAATTAACTTTTGCTCTCTGTACTTGTAAATAGAATGACATGTATATGCAGCTTACCCTCGGGTTTACTCAGCCTAAACACTAGTGTATGCTTCAACTTTTCTGTTTCCTTCTCATCTTTCTTATGCCGTCTCTCACTAAAGTTCCCTATCTGAAACGCATACGCATACACACACAACAAATCATTTAGTTAATTCAGAACTGTTTCATACTTTGTGTCTCCTAAATCCATAATTTAATAAGACACATTTTCTCAAAGCTCAATGCATATTACATCTCTCTCTCTCTCTCTCTCTCTCTCTCTCTCTCTCTCTCTCTCTCTCTCTCTCTCTCTCTCTCACACACACACACACACACACACACACACACACACACACAAACACAAGCACATGCTAGTGCAAAAATATACACACATATGTGAGGCTATGCCGATCACTGTTCCGTTAAAAAAATTGGCCTGATTATATAGGGTACAAATGTCCTTCGTAGCTGACTTGGACTGAAGCTATGACATGGTCCACTATGAAATGAACTCATCAACGAGCGGCTGTATTTCATACGACGTAGTAGACGACATCGGAGTACGCAAATGTCAAAGTCAGTCCTTCGTTCGATTCGATAGGATGCGCGAGAGAGTTCGTCACAAAGAACTGACAAATGAAGATGATTTGATTGTTCCAGATGCGTTCTCCACAAACACTAACATTGATTGTTTATGTAGTTCTTGCTGGAAACTTCATTCTCTTTTTATAGTTGATGACTTGTGAAACTACAATCCAAGAATAGAAAAGTTGTGGGCATCCTTTCAGACGGATTTTTTACATCTTGGCGTCTAAGTTTTCCCACATTACGTGTTCTTCAATCAAGAATACAAGAATACATCCGCATTGTCTTATTTCATAGTCACTCATTGTAACTTGGGCAAGTAAGAGGTTCGTTTTGACACTTCTTTGTTCATATCTTATCATTATCAACAAGAAGATCACGTCCACTCACATGCCCCATGACACGAAACAATTCTGTCCTATAGTTAGGCAAATAACTTTTTGTTTAAGTTTTGTGTTTTCAATGCAAACAACTCTCCAATTTTAAATACTACTTATTTCTTCTGGCTTTTGACGTTCCAAACATTCGATCAAACACCAGTCACTTCGTTTTCAGGTTTCGCTTCTGAAGTTCATCCTATGCTAACTGATTGTAAGCGACGTATTTGAGAGAAGATTGACGGCTGATTGTAAGCGACGTATTTGAGAGTAGATTGACAACTGATTGTAAGCGACGTATTTGAGAGTAGATTGACGACTGATTGTAAGCGACGTATTTGAGAGTAGATTGACGGCTGATTGTAAGCGACGTATTTGAGAGTAGATTGACGGCTGATTGTAAGCGACGTATTTGAGAGTAGATTGACGACTGATTGTAAGCGACGTATTTGAGAGTAGATTGACGGCTGATTGTAAGCGACGTATTTGAGAGTAGATTGACGGCTGATTGTAAGCGACGTATTTGAGAGTAGATTGACGACTGGTTGTAAGCGACATATTTGAGAGTAGAATGACGACTGATTGTAAGCGACGTATTTGAGAGTAGATTGACGACTGATTGTAAGTTATATATTTGAGAGTAGAATGACGACTGATTGTAAGTGATGTCTTTGAGAGTAGATTGACATGTACAATAGTTTTACCTATGTTCCTTAAATACATTCCACGACACTAGCTTTTGTTTCAGGATTTCAGTGGTATCAAAATGATATCTTTTTAAAAATAAATTGTTGTAAAGCTTTGTTAAGAACTTCTGTGCCTTTGACTGTTTTCCTTCGAAGAATATGCCGACCATTTTGTTTAAAGACAGTTGCTTAAGTTCTCACTATCTAAAGTTGTTAAAAAAGTCAAAGGAATTACCCAAGCTGATTTTAAAAATACGTAAATGACAAAAAACAAACATGTGTAACCTTGATTGTATGACGTTGCTTCAGACGTATCAGCAAAATCCATTTACCTTTAATGATCATATCCATCTACTTTCCTTTGTCAACTGGAATATTTTTGTCAAATGGATTCACATAACCTTTACGTCGATTGTTCTCGTAATCATTGTCGAATATCTAACTTTAGACGTAAACTTTTGAGCCTGGTATACTAGCATTACGATGACGTCATTTCTGTGTAAACCAATTTTTAATTTTTGTTTTCATCTTTTCTTAACACGTCATCCAAGATGGCGCGATGTATTTGACTAAAGTCAGAACACGACCCCGTCGTCTTCACGATGAAATCATTCAACAAACGATTGTCATTCTCCTTGATCTTTTCGGTAACGTGTATGCTAGTTGCCAATCTGTGTTACTTATACAATATATCGTATAAAGCGGCAAAATGTCCAAACCTTAGATGGTCGTAATTTAAAATGTTAAATTGAAGGTTTGTTTCAAATGCGTTTTTCAAAAGAATTAGCATTATTTTAACCAAGCTTTATTCCTTTCGTATGTTCAACGCAGATATGATATCTCATTTTTTGGGCTATTGTCAGGTAATTTTTTTTAAAAAGTTACACTTTACAACGGATAAAAGAAAACGTTGTCATAGGCGTAAGTTAAAAAACGTTATTCCTTAGGTCTTGTGGTAAAGTTAAATGGTAGTGGTTTAGGTTCACTAATGTCGTCTTCAAAATCGCCAAAAGTCACCATATTCTCTTTGATTTGTATGGTCTCGTTGGCATTGTTCTATTGTTTCTCACAATTATTAAAAATGCGATCTCATCCTATGCATCAATAATCCCTCATGGTGTCTCTTTTATTATACATAGACAAGCCCTGATCAAAAGAAAATACACTTATTTAGTTTCAATTTGTGAAGACGGAAGAGTCACAACAGATCGTATTAATTATTGGAGATTTGCAGTCATTGGAAAGTACACTTCCATTAGAAATTCGGACTATTCATCTCGACATAAAAGTTAAGGTACCTGTTATGTTTGTCAAAAAGAAAGAACATTGGACTCTGGAGTGTACACAGTGTAAATTACAATTCTAAGACAGAAGCAAAGAGAGATAACTTAAGGATATATCTTATCAATGGGAAGAAAGAAAAAAAAACGAAGAGAAGGGGCGTTCTTCGTGATCAGAAGCAAATAATCCAGAAGAATCCATTCAAATAAAGAAATTAATTATTGCGAGACAAATACATTAAACAGGATAAGAAGTCTCGTTCCAATGTAAAAAATTCAAAAGAGAAAGACAGTAAAGGAAAGAAAACAATGATCTTGTGTAATATGATTTTTAAAATTATTACGATTCTTATTGAAGGAGAAATAATGCTGCAAAATAATAGAAAGTCAATGGAACGGTGGTAATGAGAAGGTACAAAGAAGAACTGTAAAGCGGCATGGTATGTGTTAACCCTTGATTGTTAATCCATCCCAAAGGTCATTTTCAGTGACACATAATAAGCCTCTTCGAAATGAGATATACTACACAAAAGCACTGCCACTGTATATGATATATGCTTGTACGTTTGTGTATGTCTTCCACAAGAACTATTTCAAATTCAAAACCATTTTGTATTATAACAGTGTACATGGTAGCATTGTGTGTATTATATAATCAATCGTGTTATAATTTGTGATGTTTGTGTTATTTCGTCTTCCTTTTTTGCATTTTATCAATCTGGTTCAATATTATATGACTAAGTGCTGAATGGTAGATCAATAAATAGTATTCCACTATTTTACATTCCATTTTAGTCCAACCCTTTGCACACTCACGTTCATTTTAATGTTAAATTCTTCTCGTACCACATATTGTTACTAATGGTTTACACATATCTGTATGACAAGCAATGCTCAGCTAAAAAGTTAAACTTATTATCGCCCTTCCCATACAAAATAATTTCTTATACAAAACGTTTAAGATGGCTACTAATGCATATGTAGAAATTTAATTTCATAAATACTTATTATTTTGCTTATATTGAAAGGAAAAGTGAGAATCCCACCAAAAAAGAAAAACAAATCGATAAAAATGTAAACCAATTTAAATCTTACGCCGTAGATACAAGGAAGAGACAGAACATGTTGAAATATAAACGTTTTGATAGTTTACTATGTTTTTGCAGTACCAAAGCTATAAATTAATTTTGCTCTTTTGTTTTTGTGATTTGCTTTTAGCGGTAAATTCTAAATTAAATTCAATTTAATGGTTCAGGTAATGACAAATGTTTTTGATTACCTGTGACATGAAAAATTAAATATTTTAAAATTTGGTTTCAGCGTCTTCTACAAGTTCACATAATACAAAATTACTTAATCCTACTTTATAAAGATGTTCCTGAAGGGAGCTGCAATTATTCCTCCGCTTGCTTGTATAATCTATAATAATCTTTAACCATGCCAAGTATTTTCGAAAGCATTAGTTTTAGGGAAATGAGGATTGTCTGCATCCCACAGCGACGTAATTTGACGTATATCACTCGAAGGATTATTCCACTAATTGACAAAGTATGGTATAAATGGTTTCCTGTAGCGAAAATATTAAAGTAATGTCAGACCTATTAAGCAACGGTTATCGGTCTGACCAGCTTGCATAAGTAGGAATACAAAACAAAAAAAAAACAAAAAAAAAAAACAAAAGAAAAACAAGCAACAACAAAAAATAGAAAAAGGCCAAAACAAACAAAAGGCAGGGTATCAGAGATAATAATCCTAGTTTTGACTGGTTTTCCTCCCATTGAAGGAAAATAAAACTTTGTAAATATCAGCATTCTTTACTAGCCTAAAATGATAAACCACTTATAACGTGGCAGCTTTATGCTGTCGTCTTGCTACTTAAATATAATTTTAGTCACTACAACCATCCCAATATGTTAATTGCAACTAGGTCAGTGAAGGGGTATAGAATTCTTGTTTATATTTTGGGATTGCTTGATTTCTCATTCCTCCTTAATATTTTAAGTGGAATCTATCTTACAGTTGAGTCAGTTTTGATTAGAGAGGATTTATTTATTTAAATCATTCATTGGAATTACAAAGTACTCATTGAAACTACTTGAACTATTTTGGTACTACTGTGTATTAATTCATGGAAAGTTTGGACTATATAAATATGACATATCAAGATTATTAGCACGTCACTACATTCCAGGCAATTGGTGCATCAGTACATTCAAAATTGGAATTCATTCTGACCAGCACTGAAATCGATCTTGAACTCTATACATTTAAACTTGGGATTGAACTTTTCAGACTTTTTGGGATTTAATTCATAATATTGCACAATTTTTTTAAAAAAACTTTTACATTTTAGTATAGGAAAATACATGTTGAATTTTACAAAACCTGTTGGTTTTCATCTTATTCTGTTACTTATTAAATAATATAATAGTAATACACACACGCACACGCACGCACGCACACACACATATCAAAAAGGGACCTGGATCAAACTGGTAAATGTTATATAACTGACTTCATTTTTTGTAGTGCTGAGCATGTAATTCCACTTGTAATTCAAGGGAATATTTATTCCATGTCAATTATTTTCTTATTTACCAAAAATGTATGCCTTTTACTCGCACGTTCTGCTTGATTTGCACTAGAGAGTTAGCATTTTACCAGAACTTGATACTTGATATGCACTAGAATACTAACACTTATTTTACTGCAAATCCATTATATTTGTGTCTTTGTGTAATTTTGTAATTACAGGCTGACCAATGCAATTTCCATTTTCTCGATAAGATAACATAATGGTTTATTTCATATACAGCTCTAACCATGTTGTTCGAGGTAATTTTCGGATCATACATTAATAACGCTTAATTGTTCAACGAGCTCGTATTGATTCAAGTTGTTTTATTCCCCACGGCATTGGGAGCTGTAACTATACGCGTTATAGAAGTAATTAGTGTTTACGGTTTCGCAATGCGACCGGTGAGAAAACCTTGAGATACAAACTATCTGAAGGGTGTAAGAAAATTAAACGTTGAATAGAGTCTCGCGTGCTCCCAGAGCGTGATCATGTTTCTCCTGCTTCCGTAGTAAGGAGGAAATTATTGGTACAAATCCGGCTGTAAAAGCCAGTGTTGAAAATTGTAATTAAATTTTCAGTTAATGCGCCGGACCCGATTACAAACTCATATGGCATATTTTATGATGCAGGGGACGCTGTCATAACACTTGAATGCATGTGATAGTAATGGTAAGGGGAGCTCATGTTTACAGGCTTTCTTTAAATCTTACCTGGTAGCTTACATTAAAATTATAATGGTTTATATGCATGTGTCTGGTCTATCAATCTGTCAGATTGGTTTCACTTTCCGTCATGTCCTATGATAAAATGAATATATCCATACGCCACTGCACTGATATATATATATATATATATATATATATATATATATATATATATATATATATATATATATATATATATATATATATATATATATATATATATATATATATATATATATATAATTTTTTTTTAAAAATTCAACGCGTTCATAATTTATTTCTTAAGTGCTTTAGTGTAATCATCACGGACGCTCTTCAGGTAGATACCCATAGAATGTATTTCGTGTTAAATTTATATATATATATATATATATATATATATATATATATATATATATATATATATATATATATATATATATATATATATATATATATATATATTAGGTGTGTTAATTTTGTATAATTATAGATTGTAAGGTTCATTTTTAAATCCATTATATAGCTTTTATATAGAAGATTTGTACTTTAGGATACGGTCATTTCGTTTGGTAAACACGTTATTATGTCCCTTTGTCCTTGATAACTCTAGAATAAATATTCTTGATCAAACTGATGGGATTTGAGTTCATCTATTGGGATTTCCCACTGGAAAACCAAGTGACCTACTTTATGATTGGTTAGTTGCTAAAGGACCTGACCTTGCGGACGGGAAAATCTAAATCACTACCATACTAATTGGTAGTGTAAAATAGTGAACATATGACCCTTCGTGGCCGGTTTCACTTAAAACCTTAAATACTACTTGTCGGTAAGTAGAATATTCTGAAAATGATTTTTCGACTCTCGTTCTGGTTCTGAAATCGCGTCTTAGTTTTTAAAGGATGTTTAACTGAGAGTTAGTTAAACACCATCCTTACTGGAGACATTTAGTTATGCTCAGTTTAGAGGACTTTATTTATTTAGTTAGTTATTGCAATTACAAGTCGTTCTTTAAAATTGGAATACGTAAATGTGTTGGAAATGCATTTAAAGACACTTCGGATTATATGAAATTGATTCATCTAGACTGTCACCAGAAATATTTTGTTATTACCTCCTGTTAAAGAAAATGAAGTAGACCAATATATTCCTAATTTTGAGAAAATTCATAAACTATTAAAATGGCCATGATAGCTTTGATATTATAACGTCTACTTATTGGCAAAAGTCTTGAAGTTTATACTTTCCTCTGATTGATTGATTGATTGGTTGTATTTTAACGGCGCACCAGCACTTTTAGGTTAATTAGCGCCAAACAATAGAATATATGCAAAAACAAAAAAAAAAATGTAAAAGTTATAATATCGATTAGTGATATAAAAAACCAAATAGTTGAAAGTAAAACGGTATAATGGTAACGGTAAAATATAAAGCTTCCCGATCAACGGGGGATGAACATGGTGTATGGTAATGAAGTTTATACCGTCCTCTCGATATAACAGAATGATTGTGACGTGTTTAAGGAATCTATATTAAAGGGTTATCAGTAGGCATCTGATGCATATCAGCTGATTTTTGGCATTGTTAAAACTAAAACCGGTCTAACTCATGTCGAGTTTGCATGGAAAAAGAACATCTATTTGATAAGTGTGCACAACCAAGAAGGTTAATAAAGAATTGGTCCACAATGACGTTAAAACCTACCTTGATGAGAAAAGTTTCGAAATGATAGAAAATCCTGCTAGCACAGCTGTCAACTATTCCATGACTCACAAAGTTTCATTTGTCAATACCTTTTTCTCTGAACGGGTCTTTAGTATAAACAAAACAACATTTCAGTCTTATTTAAAACTCATGTATGACACATCTTTCAGGAATCAGGTTTCTGATAAGACTGACCGGAAATTTGTATCTCTTCCTACGTACACTTATTGCAAGAAGAAAGTGCGTACAATTTCTGATTGCTACAGGCTGAAAAATAAGCAACACAATCAAGATGGAGTTATTTAGGACTCACTATACTACTTAATTTTCCATAGTAAACCTATGCAAACACCATGATATTAGAAATTGAATAACTTTAAATTTCAGAGTGCTCATGATTAAATCAATATTTATCAGTATAGACAAAATCTGGATGTCAGCTTCCCTGTAGAGAAAATATGAGCCTGGGCATTTTATGGATCTGCATGTTTTTTTCTTCCAGTTACTACTAGAATAAGCTCTCAAAATATGTCTTTCCGTAAAAAATAACGTACATTATTAACCAATCCCAACCAGCCAAACACATATATGCTCTATTTTAGACTGGTTCCCATTTTTCCAAAATTTAGTACCATATGTCCTCTAACTGCTCTTATTTCTAATAGGTATTGAAAGCAATAAAAGTATTGGGGCAATCTGATTTTAGTGTGGAGAATTCTGAACCATTCATGTCGAAAGGTTCTGTATCTCTTGTTTGTGATTTTTTCAAGCCTATCCTTATTAAAATATTAAGAAACACGTGAGATTCTCAGAATCTTCTTTTGCCATGTTTTTCGAATTTCTTTTTAAGACGTCTTCTTCAAGTGAAAGTGTTTTCTTTTCAGGGAGTACAGTGCAGTGCTTTAAATGTTCCTCTCCGTTATGTTAATTTTTCATCAATCTAAGGACCAGTGGTATGATAATAAAAGAACCAGATATACGCATAATTTCTTTCAAACTACTACTCGCATCAATCTGTAAATTTTTCGCCATTGATATATATATATATATATATATATATATGTGTGTGTGTGTGTGTGTGTGTGTGTGTGTGTGTGTGTGTGTGTGTGTGTGTGTGGCGTTCACTTTTCTAATTTCTCTAGTAGCATTTGGTCGCACAGAAAACTGGTATAGCCACTATGATATAGGATTAACTGATTTTTCTTTTGCGATGAAAGGGTGCAGTAATTGTATTTTCAAAACCTATTATTTCTATTTCCCAGAAACTAATAACAACCACATAGTTTTACACTAGCTGATTTACTGCGTAAGATATTCCAGACTGTTGTCCCATACCGCATACACTCACGTGTAACTATCAAGGTAAAAATGAAAAAAAAATGGGGTATAATAGATTAGGACCAATATTAGTATCCCGAAATCTTAAAGCCATATCTTTTCCTTTCTGCGTTCCTGATTTCATATTTTGCGTTTACAAAAAGAATATGTTTCTTGCTGCGAGACTCTGTGCTAGCCTTGTTTTACCTAGACAATATGAGCTTTACGTTCTAGCTGAAGACATCGCTTTAACGTTTCTGACTGACTTGGTGGTTTTATAGATGTAACCGCCCACTAGGGGCATTTGTACATCTTTTAAAGGTACCATATCGGTACCCATTTAGGTGGGAGGGGTGTTACTCCCTCCCTTAAAGTGCTTAAATGCACTATAGTTTAAGGCGTTCCCCTGAATTACTAAAAAGTAACTATCAGGGGAAATGAAGGCCTATATTGGGGGGGTAGGAATAGTACCCACACACACCCACCCCTATCATCCAATCGAGCAGTTGTAAGGTAGCGAGGGGAAATGTTTCCTCATTTCGCTAGTAATTTTGTGAGCAGGAACGGCAAAGGAGGAAAAAGCCCTGGTCCAGGAGGCGCGGGCGGCACAGCAACACACAGCAGAGCACGCAAAGAAAGGGACAGCAAGGCCACGGACGCAGCATACACCTGAAACGAAAGAGCCATACCTAAGTCAAATTCAGTCCAGTTTTACTAATGGACAGCCTAACATCCAATATCGTGTTAGCCACCTGTGCAATTATTCATATACTAGAGTTAAAGAATTGTGTATTTATCATCCTACTGATCTAAATAAAACTAGTACATAAGCGTACAGAATGAAGTCCCTAACAAATTTGAAAGCTAATATGTCAATGTGACATATAAAAGTGTAGTCAATGGTAGTTTGTTTTGGTTCTAAGTTTGTATGGAGGTACCAATGTACAGTCAAATTACTCCTTTAGGGCCACGGATAGTTAGTCAAAGAGGGGTACTCTTAACCAAATGAGTCCCCTTTTAAGGCAAATTGGCAATTTAGCCCTTAAAAGGGCTGGTACTCATCTCGCTTGAAAGTACCTCGTCTCCCCTCTATCTCCACCAAATAGGCTGCAGATTTGTTTTCTTCTCGGATAATTCTGGGGAAGTAGAGTCCATGTTTTTCTGCTAAGTACGCTGCAGCATCAAATAACGGGTACATGGGCCTCTCTTCAAAGATGTTGTAGTAATAGGAGGTCAGAATTTGTATTCCAAAGCGCCATTGTTGGATTCTCGGTGGAGATGTCTGTAGGGACCGGAAGCCTATGTAGGTCACCGCTGAGATGAAGGAAGTGGCTTTTTTCTTGTTTCCCAAGAGTTCGTTGAGTCCCAGGTCACTACATAACTTCTCCATAAGTTGTTCCTTTGTTTTTTCCGGCATTCTGGTTGTTTTAGCTGGTACCTCCCATTTTTCTTCCGGGATAGTGGTAGTGGTGGTGATAGTGGTGGTGACGTCAGCAGCTTCCAATTTCTTATCCAGATTAATTGCCACATCTGGTGGATGAGTGGGGGTGGAAGATTTTAGCACCCTCTTTTTCCCCTTCCTTTTTGCTTGTTTAGGGGCTGGTGGTGGTGGTGGTGGTGGTGGTGGTGGTGGTTCAACTTCAGGCTCTACTTCTGGTGTAGGCTCAACGGTGATAGCCTTATGTAGCATCACCGACGGGCCAATGGCAATTAGACCCTGAAGGTGAGTAGTTAGCATTGCTAACTTTTCCATATAGGTTCCAGATATATCCCTTTGTACAGCAGGCTCCTTTTCAGCAGTCTGTGGGTCTGGTTCCTTTGGGGGGGTGGGGGGTGGGGGTGGTTCGACGTGGCCAGGTCCAGTTTCCCGCCTTCTCCACTGTCTGTTCCTTTTTCTCCTGTACATGAGTCCCCCATTATCTTCTCTCTTTTCTTCCTTATCCCATACAAGCAGCAGGGTTGTTCTTTTTCCTGCTGCTCGGAGGCTCCAATTACTCGCCTCTTTTAGTCCAAGGCTAATTATAGCCTTAATGGCTGGATCCGGGATTAATTCCATCGCTAGCGTTAGTGTTAACGGCTCCATGTTGCTGCTTGCTCGTTCGCTGTCGACTCCCTTTAACGTTTCATTCCTGTATGGGTTTATATACTAAATGGGCAACACGTCTCGCGCGACTTGTAGCATGTATTCAGTTATGTTAAAGCACAGACGGTCTATTTCTTGCGGACCGTTATTCTCTCTTGTCAGGATTGGTAGTGCTTTTTATATTAACCGATCTCGTTGTCGTAAACTTTGTGCCATGCGTTTAGGTCGTTCAGTTTAGATTTATTTAGGATTAAATTGTTTTGGATCTGAACTGACATAATTCAGGTACGTGACCTGATGTTGCAGAGATTTTACCTTCCTGATGATTTTACAGCGTTTGACATTTAAACAAATGATGCTATCGGACTATATGTAATTGGTCTGAAACGGGGCATCTGATTTTTTATGATCGATACAGCTTGGTACAGTTATTTACCTCATATCGACCCACAAAAACCTTTAACTCTTTACATGTTTTTTTTTAGGGGGGGGGGGGGCCTTTAATTCTAACGCAGTGTTTCAAACGTGGTTTCATATACTAGAAATCTGTAATAATGACATGCCCATCTTCCGCTGATACAAGTCGTCAAGAACCTCCATCTTTTCACGGTAGTGCATAATATCGGTCTCTGAGGACATGTAGACTCAGACTGTGAGCGAAACCCTCAAAGTTCGCACTTAGAATTAAGTCGTTTATGTTTTCTATTGGTACAATTTTGTATGGATCTTGTTTTTAAACAAACTAAGCATAAGCGAGACCCCGGATTTGGCACATCTTGATGGGCTCGAAAGGATCGGATATCGCTTCTCAACAGATAAAAGTTGCAAATTTTGACATTTATGGAATCTATAAACGATGCATTTTTTTGGGGAGGAAGCATGTGTTCATTTATTATTTGTCTTCAGAGTGTCTTCAACACCGAAAAAATGTTTGTTGAAATCAAAAGAAGATATGAGAATCGTATTGCACTGGTACTGGTAATTTGTGACAGACATTTGGACAGAGAGACAGACAGACAGACAGATAGATAGATAGATAGATAGATAGATAGATAGATAGATAGATAGATAGATAGATAGATAGATAGATAGATAGACCTTTTTTGCACTCAGGTTGTAAAGGTTACAACATATCAGGTATATAAGAAATATATATATATATATATATATATATATATATATATATATATATATATATATATATATATATATATATATATATATATATATATATATAACGTGTAATGATATTACATAATGCTTAACAGGTCTTACAATATTTGGAAAACACAATATAAAAACGTGCAAATATTTTTAAGTCATACGTTGTAATCATTAAAAGGTTATATTAAAAACATTAATCCTGGAAACTTAAAAAGTGAGGTATATATTTTGGTCTTTCGCTTTTAAAATAAGAACCTGATCGAAGATAATGGTATTCATCTCCTTTTTCTTGAGACTGACAAAGTGTGCAATATCTTTCGTTATAGGGAACTTTAATCCACCCACTAATTTCAGTTCTCTCTCTCTCTCTCTCTCTCTCTCTCTCTCTCTCTCTCTCTCTCTCTCTCTCTCTCTTATGATTTTCAGTTCTAAACGTTATTTAATTAAGATGACGTATTTATGTTACCTGTCCAACCTTGTGAATATTGATCTTTAAAAGATCTACTGAATTTGTTTTGACCATTTAACTGAAACAAAACTTTGATTTAGCCATACAAACTTAATACATCATTATCTAAAATAGGATTTAATTGAAGTAACCATTTATAGTCATACAAATTATCACCAAAGTGTTTAAGAGAGACTACATATGATAATTTGTCTTCGTAGCCGCTAACCACTTTTACCCAATAGTTCGCTGTATACCATCTATCAGGTAATATCGCTCCAATCGTCGCCAGTGAACGCTCTCTACTGAAACTTGGCAACCATATTACCAAGTTTGTACCTAGAGTCTAAGACGCTGCCTGCGTTGAGTTATTTTTTAGGATTGAGATAATTCAGCGTGGCGTCACATCCGCCTAATTCGTAACCGAACCTATTTTCATTTCGTACAGAATGAAAAAGTTGTATTACTTATACACAAGTAATGCCATCGGTCTAAAATGTAAAATATGAAAACTGTTCTTTGATGTTATCTACGTTAACTAACCTGTCCACCGAGGGTTTGTGCTAACCTTACTTTGGTAAACTCATTGACCGATTGGCTAGACTGCTTTCATAACAAAACGCGGACTATATATAATAATGCATAATTTAATCTTTTTATTTATATGTTGGTCTGACCACATGTTTATCAGCGATACATGTTTGCACTTCTGCATGAAAATCTTTGAAATATTCAGCTGATACACTAAGTGGCTGTATAAAAGGAACATGCATTTCCCGCTTTGAGAAGCAATATATTTTAATATCTCTAATGCACATGACATAAGTTATATATATATATATATATATATATATATATATATATATATATATATATATATATATATGTATGTATGTATGTATGTATGTATGTATGTATGTATATATATATATATATATATATATATATATATATATATATATATATATATATATATATATATATATATATATATATATATATATATATATATATATATATATATTAAATATATATATAATTTCGATGCTTTCCAAGTTTTAAATATGCACAAAATATTGTGTAGCATCTTAAGGTACAAAGAAGCTTTAATCCGTTTCAATTGTTTCCCGTAAAATCTTACAAGCCAGAGAATACTCTCCAACATTTTTAGCGTTCTTGTTCCGCTCTAAGTTATTTAGCAATTCGGAAGCCGAGATTGATCTAAGGTGTAGCTGTTGCGACAAGCACAATGGAGTGATATTGGTATAGCTATCTGAACTAGTCCAAAGTACGCGAACTTTAGCAGTTATTGAAAACGAGGAAAATTACAATTACCAGAAAAGATAATATTATCTACTGAAAGTGCAACAAATGAAATATAAAATATCCATGAAGTCAAAATGACCAAGTGGACCTGTAAGTCTTTTGAGTGATGACACCTCTGAAGTAAGGCAAAACTGTATACCCTATAATCTAAATTATAGGCCGACAAATCAGTCCCTAACCCGTGACGATATTGATTGGCGGATTAGGGGATGATATCGCCTATTCATTAAAATATGCAAAAATGTGATAAGAATTGTGGCTGCATTGATAGGTGTACACTGTATACACGTACTGGCGGCATTTCTCGCGTACCGTCGGTTGAAGGATTTCTTAGGTGGCATGTACATTGTATTTCCGGACTAAAGCATATGCTTGGTGACTTATAAATTCACGTGAAATAGCACAACAGTTTGTCATGTCACCATTTTGAATTTACGTGAAATAGCACAACAGTTTGTCATGTCACCATTTTGAATTTACGTGAAATAGCACAACAATTTGTCATGTCACCATTTTGAATTTACGTGAAATAGCACAACAGTTTGTCATGTCACCATTTTGAATTTACGTGAAATAGCACAACAGTTTGTCATGTCACCATTTTGAATTTACGTGAAATAGCACAACAGTTTGTCATGTCACCATTTTGAATTTACGTGAAATAGCACAACAGTTTGTCATGTCACCATTTTGAATTTACGTGAAATAGCACAACAGTTTGTCATGTCACCATTTTGAATTTACGTGAAATAGCACAACAGTTTGTCATGTCACCATTTTGAATTTACGTGAAATAGCACAACAGTTTGTCATGTCACCATTTTGAATTTACGTGAAATAGCACAACAGTTTGTCATGTCACCATTTTGAATTTACGTGAAATAGCACAACAGTTTGTCATGTCACCATTTTGAATTTACGTGAAATAGCACAACAGTTTGTCATGTCACCATTTTGAATTTAAGTGAAATAGCACAACAGTTTGTCATGTCACCATTCTGAATTTACGTGAAATAGCACAACAGTTTGTCGTGTCACCATTTTGAATTTCGCGCTAGATATGGCTGTTACCAATCATCTTTATGTATCTAAAGTGTGTGAAGGTTTGTTTCTGAAAGAATTGCATGCATCAATATTACACATTTTAATGAACAGGTCACATTAGACCCACCAATTATCCATCAGTATCAGTACAGATTTGAGGGTTTGATTTATCGGACTACCTAAATTAACCCAACAGTCATTTACCGAAATAGAGGGAATTGCACATTATTTTAAGAATACTTTAGATATACAATGTCTTTTCTAAATAGTCAGGATAAAAAAAATGCAAACATGGGAAATTCTTTGTCTTTAAATTTCAAATCCTCCATGGAAATACGAAACTGAAGAGCAGAAACTAACAGGTTTAAAAAATACATAAGATGTACCGTTATTCAAAACTAGTGACTGGATTAACTGCACACATAAGCAGATAACGTAAAGTTCACTTCAAGACATGCACATGAATCACATGCTGACCTGCGTGCGTGCGTGCGTGTGTGTATGCACGCGTGTGTGTCCGAAGGTGGAAAGTGTTCACCAAATTAATAAGGAAATACTAGTGTACACCTTGATTGAAATCGACCTATCTTTATTTCCATTCAAATAATCATGTTGTATGTTCCGTGAATCCTCTATTTCTCTTCCCCTGTAGCTGAAACAGATGAAACCATCTCGGTGCATTAATTTATAGACAATGCATTTTTACTATAAAAGTCTCTGATTCAATGTTCATCTAAGAAATTGTCCTGTGTGTGTGTGTGTGTGTGTGTGTGTGTGTGTGTGTGTGTGTAAATAAATAAACGTTACAACGATATGTTAGTGAGTATGAAAGATCTTGGCTGTCGATGTACAAGAAAGTAAGTGAAAGTCTGCACTGAATGATCAAATCAGCCATTAAATTTTCTTATTAACAGTCAGTATATTTTAACCGATATCAGCAGAAATACTAGATACATACGCTGCAGTTATTATTCTACTATACTACTACCCAATATCGAATTTGCGTGTGTGTGTCTGTGTTTGTGTGTGCAAAATGCAGTTATAATCTCGATAAAAAGATGTTTCATTTTATAGAAATACATTAATATGAAAACTAAAACAAAGCGCTTGCAACCAGTAAAATGGAATACGGTCTAGATTATAAATTAATAATTTGGCTAGTGATGACCATTTGATATTTTACTTCTGTAAAAAGAAAGCACACACTTACAAAGTCTTCGTCTTGAACACTGTCTCTTGCATCTTGCATCGTTTCACTTTCCAGAGTGTGTAACGAAGTCAGATTTGCATATACAGGAAGTGCAGTCATCGTGATCTACATAGTACCCGGAGCCTGCGCACTTCAAATTGCACAAAACCTTTGCATCCTCACAGGTCATGTTCACTGTTGTCGTTTGCACTGTCGGAACTGGAGTCGTAGCTTGACTTAATACGAGAGGTATACCGTTCGCACGTGTTGTTGTTTCTGTATGATCTGCAGGAAAAAAAACAATTCCTCTTATTGGTTGATTTTCCCCCTAAAGAACATAAGCGAGGAAATGTTATTGAATATTGGTTTCGAACATGGCTTCCGTTGTGTATCCGTTTAAAATGCACGAATAAAAAGAACATGTATCGAATGAATAACGGATAACGAGCTTGTCACCCACAAGATGAAATATGCCCCTTATTCGCTCAAGAAGTACAAACGTTCTTTTAATTTTTTCTCAAACGTATAAGCTAGCAAGTTATAATAATCCGATGCAGCTGAGGACTTACGGAATTTATCGATAATGTCAACTGTTTACTGTTTATATCGGCTGTGTTTAGTGAATATTCGTACATACAATGTATGTAAAGACATAGGTCTCTTTCTTAATTCAAGGTAAGAAAACAGATAAGCAAATAAAAATTGAAGAAAAGAAATAAGCACTTTGTGGGATTTTAAACCGTGAGAGAGAGAGAGAGAGAGAGAGAGAGAGAGAGAGAGAGAGAGAGAGAGAGAGAGAGAGAGAGAGAGAGAGAGAGAGAGAGAGAGAGAGTATAGCTTTCAGCTTTAATAATCAAAAATGCCCTCCATGTAAATTGTCCACAGTGAAAATATACATGGTATAACTGCCTGGTGTTATTTCTTTTCGGAAATCCACGGACTAGAATACAAAAAAGGGTTTTATCTTGTATAATGTAGAGAGCATATTGTTACGGCTCTATGGTCTTAAACTAAGAAAGAAAAGAGCTAAAGCTTTGTATAATTCAAAAATTAATTTATTTCCCTAGAATGCAAAGTGAAAACTTAAAAAGAACGTACAGTAGTGTGAATTAAATCCGAAATAGTCCTGACAGTTTTATCAAGATATTATGGCAAGAATGGGCAAATTCTAAATCAAACACCATTATATTATAAGCTAATATGCACAAATATGGCAAGAATGAGGGTCAAAGGTTCATTTCTTGAACATTTTAAGTTGTCAACAAGACAAAGTTTATTACTAAAGTAATAATAATGAACATGGCAAACATCAGGTAGACCAGGTTTTTACATGAGGGAATTCAAATGTCCTCGACTCAGATTAAGAACATATTTACCTCCATTGATAAAGATCATAATCTTTAATCTATATTCATAATATTGTTTAGCTATGCATTACGTTGTTTACAGAATAAATGTCCATAACCAGGTACACAGGTAAACTTGATTTTGGACTACTGTTAATAGCAAATACATAACATATAATCATTATATATATATTTGATCAAGAGTCCTACTGTAATAGGGTTTGCTTGGAAGACACTGAATATCGAATTGAAATACATCATGTAAGCTGAGTGACAGTTTGTATAATTCATGGAATGATCTTTAAACCTATTTTATTTAATAAAAAGTTATTGTTTGAAGCCTACTTTTATGTTTATAGTTCGGTTTTCGGCATATTTTGATGGTACCTTATTGATTACATAATGTCTAATACAGTCTTGATGTTTATGATCTGCTTATTCTGAGAGAGAGAGAGAGAGAGAGAGAGAGAGAGAGAGAGAGAGAGAGAGAGAGAGAGAGAGAGAGAGAGAGAGAGAGAGAGAGAACTGAAATAGTCCTAAAGATGAAAATACGAGTCTGAATGACATATGTAATGGTAGCTATATTTTCGAAAAGGACAATAAAGTAGCCCAATAAGTGATAATGCCACAGTGGCGATAACAATATTCAATGCCTTTCTTAGAAGCCCGAGCGTGCAACTAGGAGTAATAATAGTCTGAGCAAAATTGCAATATTACTCAGATAAAACGAATTCATATTTTCACATGCAGTAACCTTTTAATGATATACTCATTTTGCTTCTCTACCTAAATCAGAATAATAAAAAGAACACACTACAAGAAACAAAGTAATCGCATTTATGCTGGATTGCAAAGTAAATACCCAATTGCAGGTTCAACAATACACAGTAACAATATTCATCCGCACAAATCACCGACCAGCGGCTTTTAAGGTGGGTCGCGTATCGCTCGCTCAGTCATTCGTTTGAAAAATAATTCTCATTTTAGTCTATTTTAAAATTGAAATCGAGCCGCGTTGTGAATGAAACCGGCCTAAAAAATAGTTTTCAAGTTGTTTTGGAATGGAGGGATTTCGTTTTCTGTCAATTGATGCAACTGCACACGTGTTTATGTTATGTCATAAATTGATTGGAATCAAAATGGGGGGGGGGGGGTATTTATTCTTTTAACTTAAATTCTCCAAAAGACACAGGATTATATATTGTTTGCTAGGGAATGTCATATTCATTTTTTTAAGTGCAGTAATGAGAATGTGATATCAATCTAATTAAAATCGAAATTACAATACAATTTTACGATGTCGAAATAAATATATTGGATATTCAACGTTATTTACAGCAGTCGAGAACCATTATATAACTTGTATAAATATATATTTCTTTTCAAAACATAATTTCTTAGGTAAGGTTGACGTAAACACATTGCCCACGTCAAACCAGATAAAGACAGCCAGATCACGTAAAGGGCAACATTTACCAGTTTTAGTTGTGTCAAGCACCATCTCGACGATGATGGACTAGAGTGGACATAATCGAAGTGATAAATAGCTGAAAAATCATTTAATTTCAAGCTTACATTTTAAAGTACACAGCGTATTTCTAGATGTCAGGATATATACCACTATACCCAGAGGAGGGTGTGTGGGTTGGTGGGGTTGGGGTTCATATTGGTACATCACAAGATGCATTCAGTAAAGTAGAAGTGCAGATGTCATCTACTTTTGTAGACTCGTCCGTATAATGAATGGAACTAATTTTTGTACCGAGTTTTGTCACCTTCAGGAAGAAATTCTTAACTTGACTTTCTTAATAAATCAATATTTTTTCTTATGTTTCGTAACTAAATTTGAATCCGACATTAACTTTGTGTCTAAATCCTAAGATTTATAGTATTGTCCTTTCAATATACTGAGAATCAGATTCAATGATCCGATTATGACCTTGAGTTTGCGGAAAAGAGTCTAACATATCTGCCGCCATGCTTTAAGTATACACCCAAACGGGAGGAAACCTCCTCATATATCATAACTGAAAAACAACAACATCAAATTTTCAATTTGGTGTGACATGAATATATGTGACTGTAGAAAAGTAATTGTATTCATAAATACATGTGCGTGTAGGAATACCGAAGCAAAATCTATATGGCTGAAATGGTTTTATCCATTTTCTTATTTGAAAAAAAATAATATAGACAACATTCATGAAATAGTCAAGTGTAAGCATTTCTAAATTCAACATTTTCAAAGTATCTAAACACGTGTTTTATCCAATACCGTATACCCATTAATGTCTATTACTATTTAAAGGATAAAATGGCATTCGTCGTCAATTACATGCAACGTCAACATATGCAAATCCTATTTCACCTTTGAATAGCTTCACTTTGTATATGGTTAACAATACCTTGACGTGCCACATGCTAACTATGAACGTATGCATCTTGGGCACATAGTTTGTATTAATAATAAAGTTATTATTATTATTATTATTATTATTATTATTATTATTATTATTATTATTATTATTATTATTATTGTTGTTGTTGTTGTTGTTTTTGTTGCTGTGGTGGTAGTTGTTATTTTGCTTATTTCAATGTGTGTGTGTGTGTGTGTGTGTGTGAGAGAGAGAGAGAGAGAGAGAGAGAGAGAGAGAGAGAGAGAGAGAGAGAGAGAGAGAGAGAGAGAGAGAGAGAGAGAGAGAACGTAATAAAGATATGCCGTTACTAACGCACTCATTCAATGTATTCAATAAACACTATTTATTACAATAGTACAACACATGATCAACTCAACTCGTTTAAGGTAAGCTTCCATATCAATTAAAAGCTTTAAATAATTACTGAATATATAAAAAGGTATGTGATGGTTAAAAAATTAAAATTTAATGGCGCACTGAGGCATCACAGTGTTTTGCACATATTGGAATACAATATTCGATTAGAGTACGTCGCCTTCAGTGACTACAACACAAACATGAAAAATCTACTGATGCGCATATAAGGGATTGATTCTTGAATATACTTCCTGGTTGACAGCAAACCGACGTTTCATCAGCCTATGAGGGAGGAGGCAGTTTACAGAACAGTTCTCTAGTTAAAAAGGGATTTTCACGCTAAAGTTTGCTGTATAACTCAGTTAAGTTGCGTTTGTTAATTTGACCCAAACTGCGTTTCTATTGTATTGAGTATTGTAAAGAATGCATTGTTACATGATCTGATTAGATTGAATATCGGCTGTGTCCCTTTGTTAACACAGCAAATACAAAAGCTAAATGTGCTTAAACACTAATCGCATTCAAGAATTCTTAGTTCTGGGCATGAACCGTAAGAGAAAGTTTCCGACATCTGTATACGTGATAAGATTAAAGGTCATTCTGTCACAATCAGATCATTACGTTCTGTGACGTCATTTAATGACATTTGGTTATTTTTGGTAACATTTTATTTAAGATCCAGTTGAAGTGGGATCTTTATAAACGTTTAAAATGTTTTAGTCTTTTCTGTTTTAGTCTTACCTACCGTGTGTACAAGCACAATAATGGCATCCGGAAGGTCCTTGAATATATCCAGAAGGACAGTTAAAAAGGCATACACTTTGGCTTGGAACGCAAGGATTTGTGAAAGCGACATGTGCCTGGCCAACAATGGGTATCGCTGTGCTCACTGGAGAAAAAAAAAGATGTTGTATACACAGCACGTTACTTCCATCTTTTCATGCAAAAGCATAGGGTTGGATGATCCATTAAAATGTTCCACTCATTAGACAATGCATAATACTTATTGGACATTGTCTAACAATTACTGTGTATCTTCTAAAGTTTATTGGACAATGCCTAACGTTTATTGGAAATTTTCTAACACTTGCTGGATATTCTGTGGCACTTATTGGACATTGTCTAACACTTATTGGGCATTGTCTAACACTTATTGGACATTGTCTAACGCTTATTGGGCATTGTCTAACACTTACTGGATACTGTCAAACACTTACTGGACAATGTCTAACAATTATCGGACATTGTCTAACACTTATTGGATACTGCCAAACACTTATTAGACATTGTCTAACACTTATTGGACATTGTCTAACACTTATTGAATGCTATTAAGCACATACAAAACCAAGTGAGGTTGTTGATACTTAATATGACGTTACAGTTTGTAGTATTGGTGTTTCTCTAGATTCTTTTCACCCCTATATCATGTACGTAGATATTGAGTTTTTGACCTTTTTGAAGTGATCTGGTTTAAGACGTATATGCCTAGGTTTGTCCGTCTCTTTACTTCGAAAAGTTAGTTCTGTTATTTTTAATCTTTTGTTCTTAATATAGTTGGCTGCGTCCAGAAATTTAAGCTCCTTTGAATACTGGAATTACACTTTTTTTGTTATTGCGAATTTGCAAAGTCTCGGAATTTAAGCAACACATTCTTTGTAAACATCAATGTAAAATAATTTGTCACAGCTTCCGCAACAGCTGTATCTTACCGAAACGTGGTATTTTTCATACATACATACATACATACATACATACATACATACATACATACATACATACATACATACATACATACATACATACATACAGCAGCAGAGGGAGCGAATCAGACAACATTTTTAGACAAGTTTTCACTGAAATCAGGCTTCTATGGCCAAGATGTGGTGAATCGGATACAAGTTTTCAATGACATCAGGCAAATAAATCAATGACATCAGGCAAAGAAAAAATCAATGAAATCAGGCAAAAAATAATAATGAAAAATCAATGAAATCAAAAACTTTTCAAGAGATTACAACGTCGTTGTCACTCACCCTCTCAACCGAATATTTGATCCAGTCCGATACGATATCGTGTCCGAGGGTCATGTAAATTTATTGTTACAAATCCATGTGGGGCAGACTGAGCATGACTAAAGAAATTTCTAAATTGATTGAAGTCCATATCGGAGCACCATGTCTGCCAAATATTTCGTAGCGTATGTGTATCAACTCCATTAAACACACACAACGCATTACAATTATCGCGAATCACTTTTGGTATTTGTGTGTAGCGTTGAGTGACATAGATCACATCCGTGTTTTTGTGCCTGCCTCTGGAAAATATTCTAGCAGGATTTTTTTGTTTATCTAACATTACATCGTCGTATACTACCATGTTGTTAATACTTCCATCAAGATCTTCTACTGATGGTGCCTCGTCAATATCGGTTATAAATTCAATAACATCCTCACCAGCAATCTCTGAAGCGTTTTCATTAAAATCTTTTAGCACTTCATAGCATCGCTGATCGTCTACGCTAGGGGCAATTAAATACAACTTATCCCACTTCATCCATCTCATTATTAAATTGAGCAACAATTGCGTCTTGCCTGATCCAGATGGCCCGATTATAATTGCGCGAATAGAGTTTGGTAGCGCTGCATGATGCTTCACTGGTTCTCTTGTTTTAGTCGCTGAAAAATCAATTATATTCATATCTCTATACATAAATTATGGATCTATATTGTGTGAAGTGTAAGGCGCGTACTGGCACAGATGACTTGACGACGATTACAACTAAAAATAACCGATCAGCGCTTTCTGGTAAATGCGTACAATGTAGTACAAAGAAATTTAGATTTGTTTCTAAACCCAAGGAACCCAAGGAACCTTTAAAAAAAAACGAGGAGGTGATATCGCTGCCAAGTTAGCAAAACTCCCTGGAACTCCATGGGCAAAATACCCCGGAGAAAAACACCTTCCAGGATATAGCTACTGTGGACCGGGAACACGATTAGATATCAGACTTGATGATCAAAATCAGCCCCGACCCGGTGAGGAACCAATAAACGCTATTGATAAGGCGTGTCACCTTCATGATGTTGCTTATAAAAGCAGCAATTTGCAACACAGGCATCTAGCAGATGTGAAATTAATTCATGCGTTAAATGCTATTCCTGATAAATCCTTCAAAGAAAAATTGGCTTCATGGTTGATAAAATCGGCTATGAAAAGTAAATTGATGTTAGGTGCTGGTAATTAATAACAACATGGAATCTATTTATTACTCCCCAAGAGGATACTGGAGGGGTAAATCAGCAATCCATAAACTCGCTAGCGCCGCAAAAGTGAAAAAAACCACTGCGGCTCATTGGTTATCCAAACAGGCACTATGGCAAATTTATCTACCACCGCCTAAACAAATTAATGTCTCGCATTTTGATGTGACTGTTCCTAATGAAGTTCATCAGGCTGATCTATTATTTTTGCCACATGACCACGGTTACAAATACGCATTAACTGTAGTTGATATTGCAAGTCGATACAAAGAAGCAGAGCCGTTAAAAACAAAATCGGCCACTGAAGTAGCTTCTGCATTTGAAAGGATTTATCGACGAGGTCCTCTGCACTGGCCAAATCTATTGCAGGTTGATCCCGGCAAAGAATTTCAGGGTGCAGTGTTATCTACAATGAAAAATCATAATGTCACCATACGACGAGGGCATACTGCGCTACATCGCGATCAGGCCATTGTAGAACGGTTTAATAAAACCCTTGCTGAGCGGTTATTTGGATATCAATACGCAAAAGAATTCATCCAAGAAAAAAGATCCCGTGAATGGGTTAAAAGGTTACCAGCTGTGATTACTGCACTGAATAACGAGATTACTAGAACCATCAACATGAAACCTATCAATGCGATTAAAAAGAAATCAATACCTGAAAAACCACAAAAAGATTCTAGCGTTTCCGAACCAATTCTTGGTAGTAATGTCATTGTGAGGTATTTATATGAACCAGGAGAGCTTGAAGGGGGTAGAAAAAGAGCTACTGATCCTATTTGGAGTGTTACTACACATAAGATATCTAGTATAACACGATCTACGGGTAGATCTCCAGTCTATAAACTGGATTCAACTGCCCCTCAACGGGGGTTTACTAGACAACAATTACAAGTGATACCTGAGGATACTCAATTACCACCGCATGGGCTTAACTAGCACCCTTGCGTCTATTGCACTCAAGACAAGTCAACATCACATTGTTTCTGACATGACCGAGACTATTATTTTTTCTGTCAACGGTGAATTGGCGAGGATCCTTATCCGAATACTGCCAACGCATTATACAATTGAAACTTGCGCAGTGATTATTCTGTTGTTGTTTCAGCGTAATTATTAATTCAGCATCAATGTCAAATTCTCGTTGTTTTTTTTTTGTCCTGTTGTTTGTAACCGGAGAGTTTTTTATCAATAATATCATTATCGTCACCAATGATTTCATCATCGCCACCAATGATTTCATCATCGAAGACAATTCTTCGAAGTTGATTTATTTTTCGTACTCTGGATACTGAAAGATAGACTAAATTCGACCATTCGATGCGATTATCTACCATCCAAACAATTGTATCCGATATAGTCAATCCCTGTGAAGAGTGTATTGTTGCTGCGTATCCTAGCGTCCACGGGGATTTATTAGCACGCAATGCATCTTCAACGACATTGATATCAACCAGCACAATATCATTTAATACGAGAATCTGCTTTTCACTCTGTCCTGGAATATCAACTTCAATGTTCTGTTTTCGTGTATCTGATGGCCTATAACAAAGAGGCACTGGAAGTGTTGCAAATTTTTGTTTATGCAATTCAAATAATTTCATCTGAAGTGTGTCCCTGACTATTTTTCTACTTGCAATGATCAAATCATTTGGCCTCCACGCTTCCCAAAACTCATTCATGGGAGTTTCCGAAATTATTTCACGGGCTATTTCACATTGGATTCTATCCGGTTGTAATCTAATTAATTTCTTAAATTCTTTTAATTCATTATCAAGTGATCTATGATCGGTATCAATTTCTTCATAGTAGTCTACAAAACCCTTTAGCCATTCATGGGGAGATGCACCGACAAATGGTGGTGGTTGGCCGTGATCACCGCACATGACGATTTTTGTATTCTTCAATAACAACCACTCAAGAAATATTTTTAAGACATCTTCTGACACTGTGTCTATTTCATCCCAAATGATAATTTCAGGAATAAATTTCTCTCCCATGCGCTCAGGAGTCCATTTATCTCCTTTCCATCGGAAAAAACTATGATAGGTACAGGCATTTACCCCTCTCTGTATCATTTCTCTTGCAAGTCTGTGAGTCGGTGTTAGCACAATCATGTTAGAAACGCTAGCGTTTCTACGAAATAACTCAATTGCCCGGGTTGTTTTTCCTGACCCACCACAACCGTTTAAATAAACTGTTTTATATCTACAGATTGGATCAGAAATCGGTGGTGCACTAGAAAAATCTGATTGAATCTCTTTGAGATTCCGATAATTATTTTCAATGGTAACATCTGCTGATGGAATATAATCATGAATCATTTCTTTCTTAATTCTCCATGATCCCCAATTCTCGTTGCCAGTAGCCTTAAAATCAACCATTTTGCTGTTTATGTAAAATGAGTCAGTGGCAACTCTAACTGCGGTGTTAGGAAATTTATTGATCATCGAAAACAGATTAATAGAAGCATAACCGAGCATAGAAGCTCTCAAATGTGTGTACTGCGGATTGTATCCATCATTGTAAGTAACAATTGTACCCAATTTGGTTCCATCGGACATAAATGCGTCCTTACGATTGACATATAGGCCTTTATTCGTTACATCCGCCATTACAAAATCGTATTCAGCGTTGTCTATAATCAATCGTGAAGAATATCTCGTATTGTCATCTTTGCCACCCTGAGTGAATTTACCGATTATTCTTCGTCCAAGATTTTTTGCTTCATTGTTTCTGATTTCAAATAACTGTTGGGACCAATCCATGATTTGTTGTTCATTAAAATCAGGAAACAGTTTTCGCTCTTCGCTAATTATTTTTTCTAGATCAGGTTGTGGTAACCAGACTGATTTCTGTGCTTGATAGGATATTATTGCTTCACTGACAATTAATGATTTTAACATCTTACAATCAAGCATATACCGTAATAACACTATTGGCATCCAGTGTTTTTCAGACATGTGTTTACCAATCCAAAGATAACTACACGGATGAAGTCCTTCAGCCATTTCAAATGATACCACACAAGCGAATCCGGTTAAATCAAAATCAGGCAGTGGTCCATTAATAGCAACACGGGTCATTTCGTGTGTAGGGTGTCCAAATCGTTTGAAATATTTCTTGCATTCTCCATACCCAAGAAAACTTCCTGGATAACACGCAATCATATCAACTGAAATAACGGTATCAGCGGTGTATTTTGTATTCCATAATCCTCCATGGCCGTATTCAAGACAGGACAATTTGACATCTGATAAGAACTCACTCCGTGTTGGTTTCCACGCGTTTTTCTTTCTAGCAAAATGTGCTGCAATGGATGGTACTGTAAAACAGTTTGCTAATAATTGATCTTCGATTTCCTCCCCGTCCTCAGAAAACTCACTAGCTAGTTGTTTCATTTGATTATGCAGTTCTTCAGTACGATATAATTCTCCGTTGGGCCTTACAAACTGATCAAATTTGCATTCTTCGTCTGAAGTACTATGAAATAGCCACATTGACACAGGATCGTTTTTACTCAAATGGTAAATAGCATCAAATAATTTCTGCTCTGAAAAAAACTCTTCTGTTTGGGGGAGATATTTTACGGTTCTATCCCGTGGAAATATTGTTACTGCAGATGACCACGCGTGTGCGTTGTGATCAATAATTTCAATTGGGGTTCCCTGTGATTTATATTTCGATTCGTATAATACTTCACCGGTGATTGTTCTTACCGATATTGGAAATCTTAATGATTTTTCTAATTTGGTTATATCCTGAATTGTTGCCCCATGCTGTTTCACTGTCAGTTCCCATTCGGTTATTTTTTTTCGTCTTAGATCAGTGAGTTTATTTCCCCGGGACGCATTTGTGAAGTGTTCTATTATTCGTTCTGCTACACAATTAAGCCCTGTCGAATATTTCATGGGTGCTAGTTTTGCAATATCAGGTTTTTCATTGAGCGGATAGATCCCGTAAACAACTGCTGTGACAGGATAAGATCTTTCGTAGTAGGGTTTATCAATTCCAGTCAAAATTCCCGGTTTTGAATCCTGATTCACAGTGATAGTTTTTTTGCCCTTCAAGATGGGTTCAAATTTATCCCTAATGATCCATTTTCCATCCTCACGGATAATGAATTTGAGTCGGAAAAAATGACTTTTTTCCCCAAGACGTGAAATGATCACTGCTGCTTTTTCATCATTCATGGTAGCGTCAACAACACCATCAATTCGAAATGTTGACCAACAATAAGATGCTCCATCACGCTTGAATTCATTAAAACAGTCTCTGATGGCTTTATCAAGAATTTTATTCTTGGGTGTATTAGAAACTATATCAAGATTGAATTGAGCATCCTTCCAGGGTCCGTCTCTTGGACGTTTGTTACGTTGTTTGGGTCTATCGCGATTAAATTTAGGACTGATTTTCAATAATCTCTTAAACTCCTTCATGCTTCCGTCTCTTGGACGTTTTGGACGTTGTTTGGGTCTATCGCGATTAAATTTAGGACTGATTTTTAATAATCTCTTAAACTCTTTCATGTTTCCGTCTCTTGGACGTTTGTTTCTGTTTACTACACGTTTTTTGGGTCTATCGCGATTAAATTTAGGATTGATTTTCAATAGTCTCTTAAACTCTTTCATGTTTCCGTCTACTATACGTTTTTTGGGTTTATCGATATTAAATTTAGGATTGATTTTCAATAATCTCTTGAACTCTCTATCGGTATTGAATTTAGCATTTTTCGAAGTCAATCTCTTGAACTCCTTCATACTATATTAAAAACAGGTGTCTAAATGAAAGATTTATGTATAATCAATCACTGCAATGGGGTTAGTCATTGAATTAGACAATAGTGTAGTATATAATGACCCAAGAATTCAGACTACACCCAGTGATTAAAAATTACGAAGCATCCAGTGATGGTGTTGTAAGACACTGTAGACTGAAGAACCCAATTGGGTGGGATAATGGTATGGGGTATTTGGTGTTTAATGTTGGAAGGAAGACATTTCGCAATCATCGTTTCGTATTTGAATGTTTTAATGGATTGATCAAAGATGGTTTTATTATTGATCACAAGGATTCTAATCGAAAGAACAATTCTTTATCCAATCTGCAAGCTATCACACAAAGTGAGAATTCCAAACGTGGAAAGACTGACACTTGTTCAAAAGCGAGACCAGTGAAATCTTTGAATACAATAACTAACGAAGAGAAAATATTTCAATCATTATATGAAGCCGGTAAGTATTTCAATATTTGTAGAACTTCAGTACGATTCGTTGCATCGGGAATAACCAAGACGGCTATTTCAAAAAAGAGCGGACAGAAAATTCAATTTAGTTATGTCTAATGCGTCATATTTTTCAATTAGAGATATGTCATTGCTATAGAATAATGAATTCTGAAAACATGAATAGCATCATAGTTGAAATAGCAAAATTGAAAAATCAGGATATCAAACTATCAGATGGGTTAAATCCTGATCAAATTGTGTCTGATTTTCAGGATATAGAATACGGAGTTAACAACAATAAATATATGCTACCCAAGAAATATGCACTCATCAAAAGAATTCAGAATTCTATTAAAGACTCTCTTTCATTTTCCAGTGACATCAGTGTGTTCGTTCCGTTGTATACTATCGTAGAGGGGATACGAAAAGAATTAGGTAACGAATACGAATTGAAAAAAGAAGTCAACTCTAAAATTAGAAACCTACGAGCATTAATTCAGGAAAATTGATTACCCGACCCTTTATCATTGACCCCTTATCATTTTTTGATTGCCCGACTATTATCATTTTTTTTAGCCGACCCTCAAGAAGTATGTCAAAAATCGATGGACGATGTGTCAGATTGATCAATGGAAAAGTGGGGAAAGTGTGATATTAATTATTTTTATATGAAATTCCACACTTTCCCCATCATTGATAGAGCTGTTAAAACAATCAAATAACACTTCCATGGTGGTGTTAAAAATCATCCGACATGTCAAAAAAGTGGAGGAAGTGACAGTATTATTTATTTTATATACAATTTGGACACTTTCTCCATCATTGATAACGCCCTTAAAACAATCAAATAACACTTCCATGGTGATATTAAAAATCATCTGACATGCCAAGTGTTTTGCAATTGAAAAATGGTTTGCGATTTCAAATAATGGTCAATGAAGCATTAACAACCCGATTGGCTCGTGAACGACTGGATGCAATCAGGAGATTTGTACCAATTCGTGACTCTGTACGGAATAAACTACAACAACGACAGAGTTTACAAACGGATTTTGCTTTAGGGTCTGAAGAGTTGTTTAAACCAGTAACCACAGCAACGAAAGGGGTAGAGCGTGCTATACTGGGAGATGATCTTGACGGTAAGAGAAAAGAAGAGGGTCTTATTTCTGTACTTGAAAAACTAGCAGCGAAAACTGAACAAACTGAACAAACTGATCCGAAAAAAACGACTGTTTCTCTGTTGAATAAATTTACTGATCATGCTAAAATAGTAATAAAACAATTTAATTTATTCAAATCAAAGGATTATCGAGCTTTTGGTGATTTTGCTGCTCAAAGCTATAATTCAAAAAAAGATTTTTTAAAGGACGAGTATAAGAATGATAGAATATCAAGTAATGATTGGTCCGATAATTTGTATAAACTAAATAAAGGGATTGGTCGTTTGAATAAGGATGAGATGGGGTACAAGGAATTTCAAAGGGGAATTAGTAATTATAAAAGAGAACAAATAGAAGAGCGACAACGAGAATTAGAAGAACGACGTCAAACACCAACACGTAGACAAACAAGAAGACAAAAAAAACAACAACTACCACCTGATGATGATGATGATGATTTAGAAGAACGACGTCAAACACCAACACGAAGACAAAAAAAAACAAGAAGAACCTAATGATGATTATTTACAAGAAACGGATTTAGAAAAAATAGATGAAGCAGCTGGTTATAGCGGAAGTGGACTGCAAAATCCAAGGATTTCGTGTCCTGATAGTGTTATCAATGATATATCACGATTAGAAGTTCTTGTAGGAGGGTTCCGAGCTGGAAATAACTCTCCAGAAATAATTAATGAAGCAGCTGATATCTGTAGACGGTTATTTGCCGGCGGTATCATGGATATCAAAACATATCGAGATTTCATTGACGAGTTAGCAGATGGGTATCACAGCAATTGAAAACACTATTGTTTTTATAATAATGATCATACATTACAATCATGATAAACCAACCCTCGTCTATGTAGTTAATTCACGGTTTCCAGTTTATAAAGCATACTATGGAGATGGCCTCGGCAATACTATTTTAGGATTCTTTTCAAGAATGGCTCCAAAAGTGATGCCGTTAGCTAAACAGTTATCAATGAAAGCTATTGATGTTATTCGTGATAAGGGTATTGGTGCTGTTGGAGAT
This sequence comes from Unio pictorum, assembly GCA_030141615.1. NCBI lineage: Eukaryota > Metazoa > Mollusca > Bivalvia > Unionida > Unionidae > Unio > Unio pictorum. The sequence goes on along the minus strand of JARLTB010000207.1, from coordinate 133,579 downwards.
CTTGCCGGGAAAGCATTTTCAACTGCAAAGAATAAAATAACATCATTAGTGAGGCGAAAAAAGAAACCGTTACCGTCCACAGAAGAAATGCCTGCAAGTGTTAGTAAAATTATAAATAACGCAGTAGATGAAAAACTAGCGTCAATGGCTTTAACTCCCGACCCAAATATGATAGCAGGAAGTGGCTTTAGAAAACGCTAGCGTTGAAAATCCGATTTAGACTCTGATAAATAGAATAAAATGTTCAAAAAGTCACGTGATCCAGCATTTGATATAGACGCCCCAGTTGGTAAGGATGATTCTGTACGCGATTATCAATATTACGCCTATCATGCCATAGACCCAAATAGTCGATCAAGAATTGATCTTCAAGTCCATGATACCAGTAAATACTTTTTACCCTGTGAAGCGTTTATTGAAATCGAAGGAGAAATTTTACGAACAAATGATACAGAGTATCCAGATGGTACTCAAGTCGGGTTTGTCAATAATGGTATCATGGCGTTATTTGAGAGTGCAAAATATCTCATTGATGGAAAAGAAATTGAGACGATAGATCGTGATGTTGATGTGGCTACAACAATCATAGGGTTAGCGAGATATTCTGATGATTATACAAGATCAGCAGGACCTTCTATGATGTTTGCTAAGGATATTAAAAATACGGCTGGAGGAAATCAATTTATTATAAGACGACCAAAGAATAATGCTGGCACCGCTAATATTGATGTCGAGGATATGATTATAAATGCTGATCCTAATTTAAATCTAGGAGCTGCAACACGAAACGCAATGTTGCAAGGAGCGCGTAAATCATTTCATGCGCGATTCCACTGCATCACATATTTGGATTCTGTAGAAACGTCAGAAAAGTTATCTACGGAGCGAAGCATACAGTATCGCTTGTACGAAAGGGTGATGATAATGACGCAATTTGGAGGATTCCAGCGGATGCTGCAAATCCCAATGCTGATGCCGGTAAAGTCAAATTAACAAAATATCATTGTGGATGCCAGTGTTGACTCCAGCAATCACCGCAGAAGAACGATTACTATCATTTATGGACCAAGGGGGAAAGTCGTTGTTGAGTTGGTTATCAGTGAGTACAGATGTGAAGCAATCAAATGTTAATAATGTGTTTACGTGGAACCTAGCATCAAAACAGGGCACTGCTGCACCACGTCATATATTTATTGCGTTACAGGATATCACACGAGTTGGCAATCAACTCTCCAGCCATATGATATTTGATCAGTTAGGTGTAAAAGACGTCTCACTGAGAATAAACGGCCAGCAGGAACCATCCGAGGATATACAACTTAATTACACAGAAAATCATATTGCACGAGTTTATCATCGTCTGTTGTCATTTATGGCACGTGATCAAAATGTGGATACCGGTCTACAAATATCACAATTGGATTTCAAAAGCCTCTATCCGATTTATTACTTCTCACTGGAACATCTCGATTTGATGAGACAATCTGTCGTTGATATACATTTTAGAGCTAATGTGACTCGTGGTGTTATTGCTAATTATAGAGCGGTTGCTGTCATTCTCAGTGATAAATCAATGCTACTTGAAGGTGTTGGTGGAAGAATGAGAGTGGTAGATGCCCCAGTGGAAAATCTTTGAACGATTTTTCCATTAGAATCAATCTATTATGTATAATGTCATATAGTGTTATTAGTGTTGCGTTAACTCCTGGTCAAATCAAAAAATTGCAATCAGAATCGGCTAAAAAATGTGGAACCACAATCACTTTGAAACCTAATCAAATGACTGGTGGTGCAAATAAATTATCACTGACAACTCGTCAAATAAAACATTTCAATGATGCACTTGCAGCCAAAAAAGGTGTTCAGATTACTCTTTCTGCGGCTGCTATCAAAAATATGATGAAAACAGGCGGTATATTTCCATTGTTAGCTGCAATACCAGCATTGATTGCAGCAGCAGCCCCAGCAGTAGCTAAAGCAGCGGCGTTAGGAGCCGTTGGTACTGCAGCAGGAATGGCGTTGAAAAAAGCAACTGGACAGGGTTATAAAAAAAGGGGAAAGGGTCTGAGACTACCAGGAACCCCGTATTCGTGGTACAGCGGAAAAGGTCTAAGACTACCAGGAACCCCGTATTCATGGTACAGCGGGAGATCCGTTCACGGATCAGGCCTGAGACTACCAGGAACGGTTTATTAATTCGGGAATCGAAGATTCCTATGTCCAATTTTGATTTAATGGATGCTGCTAAAAACCTAGCGATTAAAAATTTCAGAGGTGTTTTTATGAAAGATCAATTACCACATCAACCAAACAAAACTGAAACAGGTATTATTAATCTCGATAACAGCACCGGACCTGGAACTCACTGGGTTGCATACGCTATTGATCCACGTGGGATTGTTTATTTCGATTCATATGGATTAGCCCCGCCAAAAGAGTTTTTGCGTTATATAAAAAATTTTTCAATGAAGACTTGGTATTCTACGCTACCAACACAACAAATCAATGACCCACCAATATGCGGCAGTGAAGTATTAAATGTCCTTGATGCTATTTCAGCATCTAGAAAACCACCTCATATTGTCGTAAATGACTACACTAGTAATCGCTGGAAATCGAAACGATTTTAAAGAGAGAAAGAGTTTTACAATAACATGATTGATATTTGGGTAAGACCTCTGAAACCCAAACCCGATGACACTGCAACCCCTGGTTCTATCAAGGATATAACAAAAAAAATTAAAGATGAAATCGCTGAGACGTTGAATTTAACAAGTGTCGACCCGAATGAGATAGTTGTATTTCAAGACAAACAGGGTAAATTGAAATCTAGTGATGTCTCTCTGGATGATATTTTAGTTAAACAACAAAACGCAATCGAGGATACTATTGCGTTATTTTCCGATCAGGGTAAACTCAAACCGGGTGTACTCTTCTCGACTATTACAGATAAATTCACTGAATACAATAAAGAATTTGACGATCATTTAAAAAACTACAATGGTTTCCGTAGAAATGTCGTTCAAAAGTTCTTTGGATCCCCAATTGTAGTTACACCATCTATCGCTGAAATTAAAACGTTTGTTGATGATCAAAAGGTTATCAACGAAGCAACAAAAACAACAACCGACGCCATTGATAAATTTATTGGAACCCCGTTAGATAAAATTGAACTAAAACTCCCTGATATTAAAAAATCCATCGATGAGACCAAAAACTTCATCGAAGGCGTCAAAGGTGATATTTCGAGGATGATAACAGTCATTGAAAAAACAAAAATTCCTCATGCGAAAACCAACAACTTAGTATACACAATCCAACACGGATCATTTGAGTGGACACCTACAAACAACAAATTAGATATCACTGCAACCGTCAAGGGTATTTATCGATTAACACTAGTAACACCATTGACTCAATTTAATATTTCATCGTCCAGTTCATCCGGGGTCAATAATACGATTTCAACGATCATCGACAAGAATACAACTGAAAAGTTCACAATCACACCTACTGATAAAAATTTGGTTGGAGTCTCAACAACGTGGTATGTGGAATTCGTAGCGGATTTAAGTAAATCGTAATTGAAAACGCTAGCGTATTTTAAATAAAAATGATTTCATCATCGCAATATCGCTATGATCAGGTCAGAGAGTATCAAACTAGACTCAAAACCCTGTCTGAGGAGTATGCAATGAAAATTAAAAAATATCGCAGGAGAATTACCGCAATTGATGTTACCGTGTATTCAGTGAGTGGTGTAATCACCGGAGCTGGTATTATACTGTCTTCAGTGACAATGATGGCTCCGATAGCTGTTCCAATTTGCATTTCTGCGGCAACAACAATCGCTGGAATTATTTCAATAATCACAAAAAAAATATCATCATGCAGCCAACGAAAATTACAAGACTACATAATTCAATTTCATGTTGTGTCCACTGCATGCTCGCAATTATCCTCATTGATATCGTCATCTCTCGATGATACAATTATATCAGAGAGTGAGTTTTCAGCGATGGTAGATATATATGATTCTGCGATGTCAAAATTAGAAATACAAAAACATGAGTATAATAACAATGACAACACCGATGGAATTGGAAAAAAACAAAATGATCTCAATAACCTCAACGATATCAGATAGTGAGTTCTCAGTGATGATACGTGTCTATGATTCCGCAGTATCAAAATTAGAAATACATCATGAGTATAGCAACGATGACAACACAGATGGAATTACTTCAACAAATAGTGGAGAACACAACCCCAGTACAAACCAGCATGATCTCAATAACCTCAACGAATCCAGAATTCAGTGTGAATTTCCCCTCTCCGGTCCCAGTGAAGGAGATAGCGCTAGCAAAATTACGAGTGTATCATAGCTGGCCTAATATTAGGTCAAAATCATTTGGTGGTCAACAACCCAATAATTCTTTAGTGTTTGCAAATAAGAATAAACCCGACGGTACCCCAGACTGGAACGTTGTTTCCATACCAACCGGATCATACCAAATCGAACAAATCAATAATGAATTCGCGCGTAGAATAAAATCGATTACTGGAGCAGAATCAAAAATAGCTATAACAGTTCATGAGCCAACACTATCATCTGCCATTGAAATAAACTCAGAAGAATACGTCATAGATATATATCAAAGCTCAATAAGAACAGTGTTAGGTTGGCCTGAATTACCACCCGGGGGGAAAACCGTTAAATTACCAGAACCACAAAAAACTGATTATATCACCGACAGGATAAAATCTGGTAATCCAGTAAAAGGCTATAGTGATTACAGTATTGTTAGAAATTTTTTTGCTCTTAGCACTATAGATAAGGGAGGGAGATATCTTTTTATTAACGAACTTAAAATCAATGACAATTTCATAGCAATGAATAATGATTTTTCACTGTTGTTAATTCCTCTTAAATCCGGCTCTCTTACCCGAGATGAATTTATCAGCGTCGTAGAAACATGTAACAAAATCATCAATGACATGGAAACATTTAATGCGCAAATTATTCAAGAAGTATTAGGTGACAGTAATCCTACAACAAGAAAAATTTTTGCAGACGGCAAGGGCATCCCCGTCAAGGATATTCCAACAGTCAAACTACCGGGATATAACGTACCAGAACTAGAAAAACTTCTCAGTGATGCCATCGATGTTGGTTTTAAAATAATTCATGATACGTGGAAAAAAACATCATCACCGGAAATAAAAATCCTCAAACACAATAATGATCCAGATGGTGGTGGCAGGCATATCGCTCCGTTCAACGTGAATATTTCATCGGTGATTGCGCTCAATTTAGTGTGTGACGTTATCGAAGGAAGCTATCAAATAAATTTAGAACGATCAAATCAAGCTCAGCAAGGGTATATTTTGTATTCATTTGCACCAATAGCTCCTCCAGGATTTTTAATAATCGAGTCTCCGGTGAATCCAGTCTATATGCGATGTCATAATAATTCATTAACCAGAATTAATTTCAAACTCACTGACCAGTCTAATAATCTGATTGATTTACAAGAGGAGGTTTTACAAATAAGTCTGTTTGTAAAGTCGTAGTGATTTTCGACCCTCGGACACGATATCGTATCGGACTGGATCAAATATTCGGTTGAGAGGGTGAGTGACAACGACGTTGTAATCTCTTGAAAAGTTTTTGATTTCATTGATTTTTCATTATTATTTTTTGCCTGATTTCATTGATTTTTTTTTTGCCTGATGTCATTGATTTATTTGCCTGATGTCATTGAAAACTTGTATCCGATTCACCACATCTTGGCCATAGAAGCCTGATTTCAGTGAAAACTTGTCTAAAAATGTTGTCTGATTCGCTCCCTCTGCTGCTCATACATACATACATACATACATACATACATACATACATACATACATACATACCTGAACCTCCAAATGTTCCAAACTGTCCTGGCTGCAGATGAAATGGACTCTGAAATCCCGAACTTCCATCAAAGATAAAACGTTTGTCTTTGATGTAACCGGCTGAGCAACCTGAATATGAAACAAAACTACCTTGCAGAGTTTCAATGCTGATACTCACGGATTGTTTGTTTCTTAGTATCATACGCACTTCAAGAGACATGATTTTCTCTCTGAATTAAAATATGCATGTCCCAATGCATTTAACTGAATTATTTTAATGGTTGTGAAAAAAAAGAACTATAAACAGTTTTTGTAAAATATGAAATAAGTCACAGATGAATCAATGAATATCTTTGTTAATTAAATCCACTTTGTTTTCAGTTTAGTAATTTTTGAAATTTATACTGCTAAATCTGTGTAAATTTGAACAAAATCAGCAATAAAACAACATCATCATCATCATCATTATCAACAACAACAACAACAACAACAACAACAATAATAATAATAATAATAATAATAATAATAATAATAATAATAATAATAATAATAATAATGACATCGACAACAACAACTAATTGTCGGAATAAATAACTTTTATAAAAACAATTACATGCAATTTTTTTTCGAAGCTATACTGTCAATCGGCCCCCTCCATTCATTTGGTCAAATAATTAAGTCAACAACAGAGTTAGTTTGTAATTCATAAAATTTCCAAATATAAATGCCGCCATGTATCATGCGCTAAAAATGGCGCCAAACCCATAACAACAACAACAACAACAAAAAACAACAACAACAACAATAATAATAATAATAATAATAATAATAATAATAATAATAATAATAATAATAATAAACTACTATATTCGAGAATATAATAATCGCGTTTAACTGCATTTGGCGTAGATCCATATCTAGAGTCGCATAATGCACAGACAAATTTAGGTCAATGCAGTTTTATAGGAGTAGTCAGTGGAACAGATAGATTAGACCCAAATATGTTAGACACTACTTATAAGCTAGTAAAAAATGTAGGATTCTATTGGAAAGATGGTTTACAGAGCAACAATGCATTTAAACTGAAGGTTTTCTGTTAATCTGGTGTAAATTTGTTCAGTTCGTTAAATATAGTAAATACAATTATGTCTGTCTGTCTGTGCGTACGTACATACATACATACGTACGTACGTGCATGCATATATGCATGCATACATACATACATACATACATACATACATACATACATACATACATACATACGTGCTTTTTTTACAATAATTACTGTGATATTTTATTTACAACCCAGATAAAAGATATATAGACTGTCTGCCTTGTTTTAATTTTGCTTCATGTTAATATCATGTTAATGTAATAAAGATTACTGGATTCCATCCATTTTTAATTAAATCAAATATATGTCGACGTTTAGGCTGAAAGACAAAGATGGTCACTTTATGATACACATGAAAGACAAAGGTGGTCACTTTATGACACATGAAAACGAAAGATGTTCACTTTGTGAAAAATGAAAGACAATGATGTTCACCTGGTGATAAACCAAAGACAAAGATGTTCACGTTGTGACAGACAAATTGTTGAGTAAAATTAGTTATTATCGTTTCATGAATGCCGGAAAACTACGAACACCTAAAACATAATAAACCAAGTCGTGAAATATCTTTGGTAACAGGGTTCATCAAAAGATGATATTAAACAATTTTTTTAACGAAGCATCGTTCACATAAAATTATTGCCATTATTAATTACTTTAAATTAGTTTAACGTTTTAATTTTATAATAATGGATATATGTTAAAACCTATGATATATAATATGTTGAAATACATCAACGACAATTACATATATTCTTGATATTTGTAAAATATATATTTTAAGGAAAGAGAAATGCTAACGTGACAAGCGGAAAGGATAATCTTTTTTTTTAATTATCCTTGCAAAGAAAGTGCATTTTCTTTCACAATTCCTATAAAAATATTACGTTAATAAATGAAATACAATTCCTTTATATTTTGTGGGTGGATTGGGGTGGGTGGGGTGCGGGTTTAAACGGCTCCGTTAACATATTATTGGTTGTACACACAGGCAGCCGAACATGACTGTAATAGGCTGCTATCGAACCCGCCACCTTTATGATAGGGGCATTGCCTGTTGTGTCTTGGACTGTTGTGACGGTTTACAAAAGTAACAATTCCTAAACAGTTAACATTTTAAAATAATATAAACAGCAGTATCATGTTCGATATATTCAGATACAAGTTGTAACCCAATCAGAATAAAATGTAGCAAACGTTATCACGTGGTAAGACTGAATAGAGTATGATATTGCTCACGTGTTCTCAATGTGGTGTTTCGAAAAAGGAATGTATACATGTCATTGGTCTTGTTTCAGAATGCTTCTTATGATGGTGCATAGCGCTTGGGTTAATGAAACTCAATAAATGTCGACTTAGTAAGAACAAGATGGTCGTATCCGATATGATTGTATTATTATAACTGCCGCTTGTGTATGATATGTTTAGGGTAAATTACTCAATGCATTGTTCATAGTCACCAGGCCCGGCCCGAAGGCAGCATGTTGCCTTTTGTTGGGCCCAAGGCAGCAAGCGACGAGCGCGGGGCATCTAGCACAAAACTTGCATTGCCTGAAAGCGCGAGGCCTAAGACGGTTGCCTTGTTCCCCTTGCCCTAGGGATGGGCCTGCTAGTCACTTTTAATAATATGATCACTGTTACAACCGCGCTGAGTTGCTAGATTAGTTCGAGATCAGCATTTTACAAAAAAAAAAATTCGAACAAGAAATTGGATGCAAACATCTTATTCCAGTCCAATAAAGGAAACAAGCTGGTAAATAATCTTCTTTAAAAAGAATTATACATTATTGCCTACATGCTCTAGACGTACATCAGTTGACTGTAAAGTCCCTTTAAAAATACATTACAATGGAGAAGCGACTGTAACATACCTCCAAGAATAACGGCCGCTATTAGATATTTCAGATCCATCTTAACGTGAACAGATCCTTACAATGAGACAATGGATAACAAAATTCTGACTTAGTAGCGCACCTGTTTCACGTTTTTGACCTAAGGCTTGCTTTATCTGTAGTGCCTAATTTTAGCATAGAACGTCTACGGGGGCTGCATGCAATTATCACTTCCCTATTACTATCTATCTACGTGCCGACCGAAAATGGAAACGTGACATATCTACTGTAATTAGTTTCGTATACGTATGATCTTTCGATTGATATACAAGTGTTTAGATCACAAAATAAAATGTATGTTTGATATTGGTTTCGAGCTTTACGGTGCGGGAACACACCAAGAATATGTTGTACCGACGAAAGTGGAGAAAAATGCACCTTGTTAAAAGACAGACACCGATAATCGATATGTGCAGATCCGATTGTGGGAATCCATCTCTCACACCTCTGGTCCCAAGTTTTACTCCTTAACCACTGCAGCTCTACCCAAAAAATTATGTCAGTACATCATGCGCATGTGCGAACTGCATATCATTGAAATAATACGCTAGAGATATCTGGAAATAAAATATAAGTAAAACCCGGCAACATATCAAACAGTTGCAATGATAATCAGTCGAATACTTGAGTATAAAAATAAAATACAGTTCTGAATAACTCCATATCCGAAATAGGTAAGAAAAGCTGAAATTCCGGAATCTATGTAGTCATTGTTGGTATAAATTTTGGGTGGAGGTATATAATTGTATAAAATGCTGCCAGTAAAAGTCATCTTATCTTCCATTTTTGTTTGCTTGTTTTATTTTCTTTAAAATAAAGCTCAGATTTAGGCTATGACAACTTATGAACTCCTCAAACGGAATTTGTGTATTATTCGGCTGCAATAATCTTTGCTTTTAGTTTCTTTCTTTACTTTGATCAACACAAGCTAATATTTGTTTTGTTACATTGTGGTATACATTTTTGGTTGATTAAAACACACGGTCCCCTTCATCTTCTAAAATTCAAGCCTGATAATCTACCATTTTCTTTCATTCCCTCTACTTCAGTTATATAAAGGTATTGTGTCGAAAATGCAGGTAACAGTTTTTGACATGATTTTAGAAGTCAATATTTTTCATGGGTACGTATGAACTCGAACGTCCAGTGTTAACATCTGTATGAGTCGTAGATGCATTCAATGCATTATCCAGTTTTAAGTTTTATACGCGAAAGTCTGATATATCTTTATAAGCAGCACAGTCGAGTAAATTCTAGCACTTGCCATCACATATCTCAAAGGTCTATCCTTTCAATACCTGTCCCGACGTCGTACTCTGGTGAAATTTATAACATTGATAAATTACTTAGAATTACATTTTGTCCGACAAATTACTTAAATTACATTTTATCTGAACAATTAATACTTTACCAGTTACGGTAATTATATTTTTAATGTGCAGACCCATTTGTAAATAAGGTGAAATATCATTTCATTGGAATTTCCCGTCAGTGTATTATTATTACAAAACCCCAGGAAACTTACGAAATTCACCACCCGATTTGTACATACCTGTAGCTACGTGTATTGTGTGCCTTAATGAATCCCTTTATCAGATGAAGAAATGAAGTGATTGGGTAAAAAGGTAAGACTTTGGTATATACATACTGTGTTGAAAAGGGCCCGCAATTCATATGAAAAACGGGATATTAACATTATTTTGTCATTTGTTTTCGGCATTATAGAAACAATGTGAATAAACACTGGGACTGACTGCTTGTATCGTAGCGCTAGAGGAGGAAGAAGGGGGTTGTAGAATTTTGGCTATCCAAAATCTAAGACTCCCACTAAAAGCCTATACTTGTATAGGGTTGGTGTCAACCAGTGCGGTAACTCATGGTGTTACCCCCATGGACCCATTTCCTGCACAAAAACAATCAAAACATTTATAGACAGTCATGTGTCAATCCCATGTCGCACACAAATTTAAAACTTGTATAAACATTAATTTTGGTGTCACCCGTTCTGATGGTGTAACCCAATGCGGTCAGCATCCAAACATGTTGAGTATGAAGTCAAGCAAATTATCTCGGTTACAAATACAAATATTACAAATTGTCCAACGAGAGTTGTGAGTACCTGCATTTTGGAGAGAGAGAGAGAGAGAGAGAGAGAGAGAGAGAGAGAGAGAGAGAGAGAGAGAGAGAGAGAGAGAGAGAGTTGGGGGTTAATAGAATACGTGGAATTCTCACATATACCCTCTACCTATGTTGCTGGTAGAAAGGTGCATTTCAAACATATTGAGTGATGGTTTATTTATCATTGTTGCCAGTATATAGTGACCCGAACTTGGTCGACGTTATATTTTGTTATCCTAGACTAAACACTAATAATGAAACTATTACCCATTCAGTGTTATTACGACTAGCTTTGTTTGCTTTTCTCTTCTTTTTTTAAGTTAAGAAGAAAAAATTGATCCATATGAAGTTAAGAATTGTTTAAATTTGCAACATTAAGATTCCATTTAGATTTACAACATTTAGATGTTGAAAATGGCAAAGCTAAACTACGCTTTTAATATGATAAGTGAAAGTTTATCCTATTTGATAACAAGTCAGCATTTTCTTTTTCGCAGACATTTTGGCTACGGCATATTTTTAATACTTATTTAAGTCCATGTAAACCTAAAACATACAGACAGTATGTTATTGAGTATGTAAGTCCTTGTAAACATAAAACATATAGACAGTGTGTTATTGAGTATGTAAGTCCTTGTAAACCTAAAAGATACAGACAGTATGTTATTGAGTATGTAAGTCCTTGTAAACCTAAAACATATAGACAGTGTGTTATTGAGTATGTAAGTCCTTGTAAACCTAAAAGATACAGACAGTATGTTATTGAGTATGTAAGTCCTTGTAAACCTAAAAGATACAGACAGTATGTTATTGAGTATGTAAGTCCTTGTAAACCTAAAAGATACAGACAGTATGTTATTGAGTATTATTTTTGGCCTTTCGAATGATGTTCTAAACTACTAAAGATATAATTTATAGTTTTTAAGATTGATTCTGCTACTGCGTTATCTGCTACGGCAATAGCTAAAGACAGTTTCTAAACTACATTATATGCTACGGCAATAGCTAAAGACAGTTTCTTCACTACATTATATGCTACTGCAAAGTTAAAGACAGTTTATACACTATATTATATGCTACGGCAATAGTTAAAGACAGTTTCTTCACTACATTATATGCTACTGCAAAGTTAAAGACAGTTTCTTCGCTACATTATCTGCTACGGCAATAGCTAAAGACAGTTTCTACACTACATTATATGCTACTGCAAAAGTTAAAGACAGTTTATACACTATATCATATGCTACTGCAAAAGTTAAAGACAATTTATACACTATATTATATGCTACTGCAAAAGTTAAAGACAGTTTCTTCACTATATTATATGATACTGCAAAGTTAAAGACAGTTTTTTCACTACATTATATGCTACTGCAAAGTTAAAGACAGTTTCTTCACTATATTATATGCTACTGCAAAAATTAAAGACAGTTTCTTCACTACATTATATGCTACTGCAAAGTTAAAGACAGTTTCTTCACTACATTATCTGCTACGGCAATAGCTAAAGACAGTTTCTACACTACATTATATGCTACTGCAAAAGTTAAAGACAGTTTATTCACTATATTATATGCTACTGCAAAAGTTAAAGACAATTTATACACTATATTATATGCTACTGCAAAAGTTAAAGACAGTTTCTTCACTATATTATATGATACTGCAAAGTTAAAGACAGTTTCTTCACTACATTATATGCTACTGCAAAGTTAAAGACAGTTTCTTCACTATATTATATGCTACTGCAAAAATTAAAGACAGTTTCTTCACTGCATTATATGCTACTGCAAAGTTAAAGACAGTTTCTTCACTATATTATATGCTAATGCAACACTTAAAAGACAGTTTTTACACTATATTATATGCTACTGCAAAGTTAGAGACAGTTTATACACTATATTATATGCTACTGCAAAAGTTAAAGACAATTTATACACTATATTATATGCTACTGCAACACTTAAAAGACAGTTTATACACTATATTATATGCTACTGCAAAGTTAAAGACAGTTTCTTCACTATATTATATGCTACTGCAAAAATTAAAGACAGTTTCTTCACTACATTATATGCTACTGCAAAGTTAAAGACAGTTTCTTCACTATATTATATGCTACTGCAAAGTTAAAGACAGTTTCTTCACTACATTATATGCTACTGCAAAGTTAAAGACAGTTTCTTCACTATATTATATACTGCTGCAAAGTTAAAGACAGTTTCTTCACTACATTATATGCTACTGCAAAGTTAAAGACAGTTTCTTCACTACATTATATGCTACTGCAAAGTAAAAGACAGTTTCTTCACTACATTATATGCTACTGCAAAGTTAAAGACAGTTTTTTCACTATATTATATGCTACTGCAAAAGTTAAAGACAGTTTCTTCACTATATTATATGCTACTGCAAAGTTAAAGACAGTTTCTTCACTACATTATATGCTACTGCAAAAGTTAAAGACAGTTTCTTCACTATATTATATGTTGCTGCAAAGTTAAAGACAGTTTATACACTATATTATATGCTACTGCAAAGTTAAAGACAGTTTCTCTTCACTATATTATATGCTACTGCAAAGTTAATGACAGTTTATACACTATATTATATGCTACTGCAAAGTTGATGACAGTTTCTTCACTATGTTATATGCTACTGCAAAGTTAATGACAGTTTATACACTATAATATATGCGACTGCAAAGTTAAAGACAGTTTATACACTATATTATATGCTACTGCAAAGTTAAAGACAGTTCATACAGTATATTACATGCTACTGCAAAGTTAAAGACAGTTTATACACAATATTACATGCTACTGCAAAGTTAAAGACAGTTTCTTCACTATATTATATGCTACTGCAAAATTAATGACAGTTTCTTCACTATATTATATGCTACTGCAAAGTTAAAGACAGTTTCTTCACTATATTATATGCTACTGCAAAGTTAAAGACAGTTTATACACTATATTATATGCTACTGCAAAGTTAAAGACAGTTTATACACTATATTATATGCTACTGCAAAGTTAAAGACAGTTTATACACTATATTACATGCTACTGCAAAGTTAAAGACAGTTTCTTCACTATATTATATGCTACTGCAAAGTTAAAGACAGTTTCTTCACTATATTATATGCTACTGCAAAAGTTAAAGACAGTTTCTTCACTATATTATATGCTACTGCAAAGTTAAAGACAGTTACTTCACTATATTATATGCTACTGCAAAGTTAAAGACAGTTTCTTCACTACATTATATGCTACTGCAAAGTTTAGGACAGTTTCTTCATTATATTATATGCTACTGCAAAGTTAAAGACAGTTTATACACTATAATATATGCTACTGCAAAGTTAAAGACAGTTTCTTCACTATATTATATGCTACTGCAAAGTTAAAGACAGTTTCTTCACTACATTATATGCTACTGCAAAGTTAAAGACAGTTTCTTCACTATATTATATGCTACTGCAAAGTTAAAGACAGTTTCTTCACTATATTATATGCTACTGCAAAGTTAAAGACAGTTTCATCACTACATTATATGCTACTGCAAAGTTAAAGACAGTTTCTTCACTATATTATATGCTACTGCAAAAGTTAAAGACAGTTTATTCACTATATTATAGGCTACTGCAAAGTTAAAGACAGTTTATACACTATAATATATGCTACTGCAAAGTTAAAGACAGTTTATACACTATATTATATGCTACTGCAAAGTTAAAGACAGTTTATACACTATATTATATGCTACTGCAAAGTTAAAGACAGTTTATACACTATATTACATGCTACTGCAAAGTTAAAGACAGTTTATACACTATATTATATGCTACTGCAAAGTTAATGACAGTTTCTTCACTATATTATATGCTACTGCAAAGTTAATGACAGTTTCTTCACTATATTATATGCTACTGCAAAGTTAAAGACAGTTTCTTCACTATATTATATGCTACTGCAAAGTTAAAGACAGTTTCTTCGCTACATTATATGCTACTGCAAAGTTAAAGACAGTTTCTTCACTATATTATATGCTACTGCAAAAGTTAAAGACAGTTTATTCACTATATTATAGGCTACTGCAAAAGTTAAAGACAGTTTATACACTATAATATATGCTACTGCAAAGTTAAAGACAGTTTATACACTATATTATATGCTACTGCAAAGTTAAAGACAGTTTATACACTATATTATATGCTACTGCAAAGTTAAAGACAGTTTATACACTATATTATATGCTACTGCAAAGTTAAGGACAGTTTATACACTATATTATATGCTACTGCAAAGTTAATGACAGTTTCTTCACTATATTATATGCTACTGCAAAGTTAAAGACAGTTTCTTCACTATATTATATGCTACTGCAAAGTTAAAGACAGTTTCTTCACTGCATTATATGCTACTGCAGAGTTAAAGACAGTTTCTTCACTATATTATATGCTACTGCAAAAGTTAAAGACAGTTTATACACTACATTATATGCTGCTGCAAAGATAAAGACAGTTTATACACTATATTATATGCTACTGCAAAGTTAAAGACAGTTTCTTCACTACATTATATGCTACTGCAAAGTTAATGACTGTTTCTTCACTATTTTATATGCTACTGCAAAGTTAATGACTGTTTCTTCACTATATTATATGCTACTGCAAAGTTAAAGACAGTTTCTTCACTATATTATATGCTACTGCAAAGTTAAAGACAGTTTCTTCACTATATTATATGCTACTGCAAAGTTAAAGACATTTTCTTCACTATAGTATATGCTACTGCAAAGTTAAAGACAGTTTCTTCACTACATTATATGCTACTGCAAAAGTTAAAGACAGTTTCTTCACTATATTATATGCTACTGCAAAAGTTAAAGACACTTTCTTCACTACATTATATGCTACTGCAAAAGTTAATGACAGTATCTTCACTATATTATATGCTACTGCAAAGTTAATGACAGTTTCTTCACTATATTATATGCTACTGCAAAAGTTAAAGACAGTTTCTTCACTACATTATATGCTACTGCAAAGTTAAAGACAGTTTCTTCACTATATTATATGCTACTGCAAAAGTTAAAGACAGTTTATACACTACATTATATGCTGCTGCAAAGATAAAGACAGTTTATACACTATATTATATGCTACTGCAAAGTTAAAGACAGTTTCATCACTATATTATATGCTACTGCAAAGTTAATGACTGTTTCTTCACTATATTATATGCTACTGCAAACTTAATGACTGTTTCTTCACTATATTATATGCTACTGCAAAGTTAATGACAGTTTCTTCACTATATTATATGCTACTGCAAAGTTAAAGACAGTTTCTTCACTATATTATATGCTACTGCAAAAGTTAAAGACAGTTTCTTCACTATATTATATGCTACTGCAAAAGTTAAAGTTAGTTTCTTCACTATATTATATGCTACTGCAAAGTTAATGACAGTTTCTTCACTATATTATATGCTACTGCAAAGTTAAAGACAGTTTATACACTATAATATATGCTACTGCAAAGTTAAAGACAGTTTATACACTATATTATATGCTACTGCAAAGTTAAAGACAGTTTATACACTATATTATATGCTACTGCAAAGTTAAAGACAGTTTATACACTATAATATATGCTACTGCAAAGTTAAAGACAGTTTCTTCACTATATTATATGCTACTGCAAAATTTAAAGACAGTTTATTCACTATATTATATGCTACTGCAAAGTTAATGACAGTTTCTTCACTATATTATATGCTACTGCAAAGTTAATGACAGTTTCTTCACTATATTATATGCTACTGCAAAGTTAAAGATAGGTTATACACTGTAATATATGCTACTGCAAAGTTAAAGATAGGTTATACACTGTAATATATGCTACTGCAAAGTTAAAGACAGTTTATACACTATATTACATGCTACTGCAAAGTTAAAGACAGTTTATACACTATATTAGATGCTACTGCAAAGTTAAAGACAGTTTCTTTACTATATTATATGCTACTGCAATGTTAATGACAGTTTCTTCACTATATTATATGCTACTGCAAAGTTAAAGACAGTTTCTTCACTATATTATATGCTACTGCAAAGTTAAAGACAGTTTCTTCACTACATTATATGCTACTGCAAAGTTAAAGACAGTTTCTTCACTATATTATATGCTACTGCAAAGTTAATGACTGTTTCTTCACTATATTATATGCTACTGCAAAGTTAATGACTGTTTCTTCACTATATTATATGCTACTGCAAAGTTAATGACAGTTTCTTCACTATATTATATGCTACTGCAAAGGTAAAGACAGTTTCTTCACTATATTATATGCTACTGCAAAGGTTAAAGACAGTTTCGTCACTATATTATATGTTTCTGCAAGTTAAAGATAGTTTCGTCACTATATTATATGCTACTGCAAAGTTAATGACAGTTTCTTCACTATATTATATGCTACTGCAAAGTTAAAGACAGTTTATACACTATATTATATGCTACTGCAAAGTGAAAGACAGTTTATACACTATATTATATGCTACTGCAAAGTGAAAGACAGTTTATACACTATATTAGATGCTACTGCAAAGTGAAAGACAGTTTATACACTATATTAGATGCTACTGCAAAGTTAAAGACAGTTTATACACTATATTAGATGCTACTGCAAAGTTAAAGATAGTTTCTTCACTATATTATATGCTACTGCAAAGTTAATGACAGTTTCTTCACTATATTATATGCTACTGCAAAGTTAAAGACAGTTTCTTCACTATATTATATGCTACTGCAAAGTTAAAGACAGTTTATACACTATAATATATGCTACTGCAAAGTTAAAGACTGTTTATACACTATATTATATGCTACTGCAAAGTTAAAGACAGTTTATACACTATATTACATGCTACTGCAAAGTTAAAGACAGTTTCTTCACTATATTATATGCTACTGCACAGTTAAAGACAGTTTCTTCACTATATTATATGCTACTGCAAAAGTTAAAGACAGTTTATACACTATATTACATGCTACTGCAAAGTTAAAGACAGTTTCTTCACTATATTATATGCTACTGCAAAGTTAAAGACAGTTTCTTCACTATATTATATGCTACTGCAAAAGTTAAAGACAGTTTCTTCACTATAGTATATGCTACTGCAAAAGTTAAAGTTAGTTTCTTCACTATATTATATGCTACTGCAAAGTTAATGACAGTTTCTTCACTATATTATATGCTACTGCAAAGTTAAAGACAGTTTATACACTATAATATATGCTACTGCAAAGTTAAAGACAGTTTATACACTATATTATATGCTACTGCAAAGTTAAAGACAGTTTATACACTATATTATATGCTACTGCAAAGTTAAAGACAGTTTATACACTATAATATATGCTACTGCAAAGTTAAAGACAGATTCTTCACTATATTATATGCTACTGCAAAATTTAAAGACAGTTTATTCACTATATTATATGCTACTGCAAAGTTAATGACAGTTTCTTCACTATATTATATGCTACTGCAAAGTTAATGACAGTTTCTTCACTATATTATATGCTACTGCAAAGTTAAAGATAGGTTATACACTGTAATATATGCTACTGCAAAGTTAAAGACAGTTTATACACTATATTATATGCTACTGCAAAGTTAAAGACAGTTTATACACTATATTACATGCTACTGCAAAGTTAAAGACAGTTTATACACTATATTAGATGCTACTGCAAAGTTAAAGACAGTTTCTTCACTATATTATATGCTACTGCAATGTTAATGACAGTTTCTTCACTATATTATATGCTACTGCAAAGTTAAAGACAGTTTCTTCACTATATTATATGCTACTGCAAAGTGAAAGACAGTTTCTTCACTACATTATATGCTACTGCAAAGTTAAAGACAGTTTCTTCACTATATTATATGCTACTGCAAAGTTAATGACTGTTTCTTCACTATATTATATGCTACTGCAAAGTTAATGACTGTTTCTTCACTATATTATATGCTACTGCAAAGTTAATGACAGTTTCTTCACTATATTATATGCTACTGCAAAGTTAAAGACAGTTTCTTCACTATATTATATGCTACTGCAAAGGTTAAAGACAGTTTCTTCACTATATTATATGTTTCTGCAAAAGTTAAAGATAGATTCTTCACTATTTTATATGCTACTGCAAAGTTAATGACAGTTTCTTCACTATATTATATGCTACTGCAAAGTTAAAGACAGTTTATACACTATAATATATGCTACTGCAAAGTGAAAGACAGTTTATACACTATATTATATGCTACTGCAAAGTGAAAGACAGTTTATACACTATATTAGATGCTACTGCAAAGTTAAAGACAGTTTATACACTATATTACATGGTACTGCAAAGTTAAAGACAGTTTATACACTATATTAGATGCTACTGCAAAGTTAAAGACAGTTTCTTCACTATATTATATGCTACTGCAAAGTTAATGACAGTTTCTTCACTATATTATATGCTACTGCAAAGTTAAAGACAGTTTCTTCACTATGTTATATGCTACTGCAAAGTTAAAGACAGTTTATACACTATAATATATGCTACTGCAAAGTTAAAGACAGTTTATACACTATATTATATGCTACTGCAAAGTTAAGGACAATTTATACACTATATTACATGCTACTGCAAAGTTAAAGACAGTTTCTTCACTATATTATATGCTACTGCAAAGTTAAAGACAGTTTCTTCACTATATTATATGCTACTGCAAAAGTTAAAGACAGTTTATACACTATATTACATGCTACTGCAAAGTTAAAGACAGTTTCTTCACTATATTATATGCTACTGCAAAGTTAAAGACAGTTTCTTCACTATATTATATGCTACTGCAAAAGTTAAAGACAGTTTCTTCACTATATTATATGCTACTGCAAAGTTAATGACAGTTTTTTCACTATATTATATGCTACTGCAAGGTTAAAGACAGTTTATACACTATATTAGATGCTACTGCAAAGTTAATGACAGTTTCTTCACTATATTATATGCTACTGCAAAGTTAATGACAGTTTCTTCACTATATTATATGCTACTGCAAAGTTAAAGACAGTTTCTTCACTATATTATATGCTACTGCAACAGTGACTCCAGAGATTATGTAACATGATGTTAAGTAAATAAAAATACTGCTGGGTACTTGAAACTAAATATGTCATGCACTTATTTGGAAACTCAAATATCAGTGATATGTTATGTCTGTGCAGGTTTCTAGAACCATCTGACAAATTCATCAATAATTGTAAAATGTGTGTATAGATACATAAATGCACACATAGATGCATACATTTGTTTCTGAGATATTTTTCTTCTATTTCATGCCACAAGGATGCGAATTGTCGAGTAAGCTGGAACATATTCGGGCAGCATTATTACTTGAGGTAGGTGAAGCTGATAATGTTCGAATAGCTCTAACCATAGTTTATCCTAAGTGTTCTGTTCGGTTACCAGGCAAATGGGTCGTGTTGGACAGAAGAATATATCTATAAAGAGATATTTCAAAACTGCGTGTAAATGAAGTCAGTATTTTTAAAAATATATTTTTTTTGTACAAGACACTTGAGTTGATTCTCGACGGGTGTTACTGTTCATGGGGTCTTTCGTAAATTTTAATCAAAGACATTTCTGTAAGATTGTTTTCGGCTTTTGAAAAGGCAGAAACTTCACACAATTTCTAATTGTTTACAATATCGGCTACCTTACACCTATTTACCATTATAAAATCCCACTGTCACATGTGACAATTTGACTGATGAGTAACAACATACAAAAGAGAAAGGTCAATAAGTTCGTTTATTTAGACAACTTGGAGTGTTTTCCTAGCCACAGAATATCAGGAATATAGGACAACTTACACATGTCTATTCAACTGACAATAACCTACATTCACATAATTCTCAGACAACAACAGCTCAATATAATTCAAAGAATCATTCATTCTTGTCGGGAATATCCAATCAAATCCTTTCTATATGAAGACGATACAGTTGGTTATTAACGTTTCTACTCAGAATAAAGCGTCATGCTTTAATGCTCGTATCGAACATGGTGCTGAGAGAAGAGTTTGACATTTCACCTATACAAGAGGACGATATGTTAAAAAGATTAGTAAAGCCATATATGCTAATATGTCTATACATACGTGTATTTCGTTTAATAGTTTTTTAAAAAAAAAAAATCTATATATCTAAGATATATACTTATGTCCGTACGGAAGGACTAAAACACAAATATCCGATATGCTACTACTACTACTACTACTACATAATACTGTCACTACTACTGATTAATAATAATAATAATAATAATAATAATAATAATAATAATAATAATAATAATTGCGCTTCAAAATTCAGAGTATCTAAGCGCAAAATCCGTAAATATTGTCCTACTTAAAGTCCTGTTTAATAAGAGTTATTTCCCTTCATTCATTTTCAAGCTCGCAAATGGTAGGATGCTGCATGTCTGTAGCATGATGCCCCAGTGGTAAACATCAGTATAAACTATATGACACATATTTATCATATTTAACATTTTATCTAACATGTTGTGGATAATAATATAGAGATCATGAATGCTTTCTCTGGTTCGCAGAATCAGTGAAGCCCAAACCCGAAGGGCAAAAAGTTCAACTCTCCCGAAGATTCGGCGCACCTTAAGAAATAATGTGTGATCGCTATTCTGGTGAGAAACTAAAAGGAACTTTTAAAATTTTCATATCAGATTTAAAGATTATCTACTGAATGCACCGACCACGCACGTTGCCTTAAAAAAATAAGACGAACAAAGAAGTCACAATTTATATTTTCACCCGAACAAGTGACTTTGGTTTGTTTTTGTTCGCAATTAGAGTAAAAAGTGTCTTGTCTGAAAACACAACGCGTCAATTTACCATTATTGGCCTGGGATTGGTACCCCATACTCCTGAGTATAAGTCCAGCATGCAAAACACAATGCTACTGCATCTCTCATTTATCGGTGTGTACCAGAAATGCACAGAAACATTTTGCTTTGTTGCTAAAGTGAGTTTTTGTTGGGCACTGATAGTTAAGTGTGTTGCCTGAAAACACAAGGCAACCGATCGGGCTTGTCCTTGGTTTGGAACCCTACAATCCTGTGTATGAGTCTAGCATATATCACATTCCAGTTAATCGACGTGTACCTTAGACCCCAAACAATATTTTTGTTTTGTTCGACAAGCCATTTTGCCGAAACAGTGTGCATCAGAGATATAGAGGATATTTGCTTGAAACGAGTGAATAATGGATATATTTCATCGAGTGGATGAAAAACTCAGTATTTTCACGAGTGGCGAAGCCACGAGTGAAAATACTAGAGTTTTTTTTATCCAAGAGATGAAATGTATCCGTTATTCACTCGTTTCAAGCAAATATTCTTTTTATTTTATGCTCACATACGTTGGCTACCTCAAATCTGCTCTTTCACTCGTTTATTCACTCGTTTCAAGCAAATATTTTGACCCAAAAATGTAGTTCCTGTAGTGAAAAAATATTGTTATTTTTTCACTGTTATTTTTTCACTGTTATTTTTTCACCGCAGTGAAATATCAATATTATTTTAACTAGAAAATCAAGTAATTCACTGCTGAGCATAAAATAAAAACAATTATTCTGCTTTTGCTTGGATTAAGCCCGTCTTTTAAGATTTTTCATGGCTGCTTTAGTGAACGTTTGTTGGACATCAAGTTAAGGTTGTTTTGCCTACGAGTAAAACATGACACTCGACCCGATTGGTCTTGTAATTAAACCCAGTATTCGTGTATAGGAGTCCAGCACGCATAACACTTACTGAAAGGCATTTCTGAATTTTAGCATCAACTGGGATCTTTCAGGATCTTTTTTCTTTCTTTGTTTTTACACACGCTATTCAACAAGCAATTTAATCTACATATAAATGAGAAACCCAATATTTATTGGGGTTTATGCGTTAAAGACTATATTAAAATAAGGTAAGAAAAGATATGCTAAATTGATACTTTATATTAATTATATTTGTCCAAAAATATATTTCCTTATTTCCTTTTACAAGAATGCGAAACAAACATGACGTATATGGCCCACTATCATCTTTCAATCTAACTAAAGTTTAGAAGGAGGAAAATGAGTTATTAAAAGAGATTATCTTGCATAAACTGTTCTTTAAAATAATCAAGACGTTACGTTTAAACAACGTTCAAATATTCACTTGAGAAATTAAGAGGGAACACCCGTTAATTTAGTGGCTTCAATCGCTCGTAATTATGTTCGTTTTCGGGAGTGCTCCAAAAGTAGTGATGTAATACATTCGACAAATTCTGTAAGTTACTAACCTAATAGCATCAACATTTGCACGTGGCGCACAAATTGATTCGAGAGGGAATGAAAAGAGGCTGGCTTGCTCTTTTAAGCGGATCTCGGAAGAAAAGTGTGAATCAGTTAAAACTTACACTCGGGTGAATATTGGTGATTAGCTAATGCACTGGAAACATTTGAACGGCTGAAGACAAACCCAGCTGTTGTGAATTTACATACGACACCGATTATATGGTACACATGTGAAATATGGCAGAGTATTTCGGTTCCACGGAGAAGTTATATGGTTCATAATCTTATGAAACGTCGATATTATTTGGTTTTCAAAGAACGTACCGATGTTTAGGATCAATATCTTTCAAGATTCGGTATTATTTAGCTGATTTGGGATATACGATGTTCGCAGGTAACAGCGGCATTAGGGTATTAGTAGCTCGTGTCAGAAATGGGTAAATAAAAACATTCTTTCATGTAGACTCTGCGGAGGATCTTTCAGTGTCGTGTTAAGGGTAAGTGGCGTAAATGAATCTTTGGGTAACGATAATGGCCCAGAGAGCCAAATATACGAGGGCCAAAGGGCCGGAGAGAGGGGAGGGTTGATGAGAGGGGGCAAATCCGACAAAGGTTGGGGTTTGGGGATCGCAGTGACCTCCCATCGGAGCCCGTGGAGAGACCTGGCCGACAACAATTTTCCTACAATTTAATGCCATTTGGTGGCTTTCTCTGGCATCGAAATTCTTTCACTCACAATATAATGGAGCATTTTTTATGCATGTCATTTCCACATTATTCCCATTAAGTTTAGATCGAACATGTTACTGTTACGCTTGTACAGAAACCATAAACGTTAACAAAATTGATTTATTTATGGACTATTTAATTACAAAATATAAATATGTCTACACAGCAAATCATAGACGATGAGTTTTTAGCGAAACATGCAACGACGAGTGGCTGTCTGATTTG
The DNA here is from genome assembly GCA_030141615.1 of Unio pictorum. Lineage (NCBI taxonomy): Eukaryota > Metazoa > Mollusca > Bivalvia > Unionida > Unionidae > Unio > Unio pictorum. The sequence goes on along the minus strand of JARLTB010000207.1, from coordinate 109,201 downwards.
AAGATAGACGTCTGATTTAAATGATTTGTGCCCAAGCGATAGTACTAATCGATGTCTGGATCCCTCTCAATCGCGGATTAGCGGGATGTGTTTGTTTATTATATGTATTTTTGGGGGGTGGGTTGGGGAGCGATGTAGCATTTTGTTCATGAATCACATGCTGGCAGCAGAAATGAATTTGGAAAATTATTTTTATGCGTGTGCGTTACGTAATTTGCTGAAAGGTCTGGATTCATGAGTAACAATTTACAACACAATTTTAGTCATTTTCAAAACAATAAAAATATTTTTTTCTATTGTTTTGGCACCCAAACTGAACTAATCACGATTTGAAATAAAATATAGTCTTAAGAAAGACTTAAAACAATATTTCATCTGTTCTTTATTCCCCCTAAAGGTTAGACGTTAAATATAACGACCGAATTAAACCATGGTTTATATATGGACTCATCTATGTTGAGGATTGTTAGTCAGACACTGTCCATATCGGTAATATCGAATTGCCAAAACAACGCGGTTCCACGTAATTTTCAGAAACCACTCAGTAGCAGAGAGGGCGAACAGACTTTTTTGCTGAATCGTCATTGGCCTTAAATAGAATCTTCCTACGAAAAATATTAAACGAATCCCCCCTCTAATTACCGAAATTTTATGTAATCGGTTTATCCCGCTGACGACCAAACTGAAGTCACGCCCTCTCTGCTGCTACAAATCAGCCAAATATTTTATCGATACCTACACGATATCTTGTCCTGGAATCATGCAGATTTATTGTTATAAAACCATACGGTGTTGCTTGCGCACGTGAAAAGAAATTTCTGAATTTATTTATATCCATATCTCCGCTACACCAGGTCTGATGAATAGTATCAATTCCATTAAATACAGCTAAAATATTACAATTATCTCTGATTACTTTCGGAATTTGTGTATACCGCTCTGTATAACATCAGTATTTTTATGTCTTCCTCGAGAAAATATTCTTGCCGGATTTGATTGTTTATCTAGCATTACGATATCGTACGCAACTAAATTATTAACGAACCCATCAAGATCATCGACAGATGGTGCTTCATCAATGTCGGTTATAAAATCAATAATATCATCACCGCTCAGCAAACGTGCGTTTTCATTAAATTCCTTAAGTACCTCGTAGCATCTCTGATCATCTACAGATGGTGCAACTAAGTACAATTTATTCCATTTTAACCATCTCATTATCCAATTAAGTAACAACTGTGTTTTACCATTTCCAGATGGGCCTATTATTATCATTCTGATCGAATTTAGTAACGCTGCATGTTTTTTTTTGTTCTCGTTTTCGTGTCGCTGAAAAATCAATTACATCCATGGTATAATTATGCTATGGATTTATAATGTTTACACTGCCGAGTTAAAACTCCAACTACTGATTAATCTACGGTTACAAAAAAAAAATAGCATACAGTGGAAAATGTTCCGAATGTGGCAGAAAAAATTCTCATTTTTATCAACAACTCAAAAACTACCAAAACAACTGGTGGTGATATTGCATCGTTAATGTCAAAATTTCCAGGAACTCCTTGAGCCAAATATCCAGGAGAAAAACATCTTCCAGGATATAATTACTGCGGTCCTGGCACTCGACTTGATATCAGACTTAATGAACAAGATCAGCTAAAATCCGGTGACTATCCGGTAAATACAATCGATAAAGCGTGTCACGTTCATGATGTAGCTTATAAAAGTAAAGATCTAGAACAACGACATATCGCAGATGTGAAATTGATTCATGCATTGAATTCCATAAAAATAAAAATCTCAAGGAAAGATTAGCCAATTGGTTAGTAAAATCTGCGATGAAAACCAAATTAGCAATAGGTGCTGGTAACTAATTATAATGAAACAATTTATTATGGCCCAAGAAGATACTGGAAAGGTAGAGCAGCGATCGATAAACTCGCTGATGCAGCAAATGTCACACGTTCTACCGCCGCAGCGTGGTTAGCACGACAAACAATATGGCAAATTTATCTACCACCGCCTAAACGAATCGAGTATGCACATTTTGATGTTAATGTTCCTAATGAAGTTCATCAGGCTGATATTCTGTTTTTACCTCATGATCGTAGACGCAAATACGCATTAACCGTTGTTGATGTTGCAAGTAGATATTATGAAGCAGAACCATTAACAACTAAAACAGCTACTGAAGTTGCATTTGCCTTCGAACGAATTTATCGACGAGGACCCTTGCGATGGCCACAACTATTACAAGTTGATTCTGGGAAGGAATTTCTTGGTACAGTATCATCATTAATGAAAAAACATGATGTTAAAATACGACGACATACTGCAAATCATCGTGATCAAGCGATAGTAGAACGATTTAATAGAACACTTGCTGAGCGATTATTTGGATACCAATACGCGAAGGAATTCATTCAGGATACAAGAAATGCAGTCTATAATGTTCCAGTCCTTATCAATGGTAAAAGATACAGACGTAGATAAGTTCGTACCACTTTCTATCGCAGTAGAAAATATTAAATCAAAACTGTCTCACGAATATGAAACGAACAAAATTATCAGGACACGCGTAAGACAACTTAAAAGATTATAAATGAAAATACTGTTACCGATGGCAGCTGTGATTAATTCACCAACAGTTCTGTTGTTTTATTCTGTTATAATATTATTTTTTTATTCTGTTATAATATATTTTTTTAATTCTGTAATTTTAGTGAAATTTCATCATTTTTAAACTTATTTTTGTCGAAATATCATAGAAACATCTGTCAAAATTGTAATATTTGTAGGGTGAAAAACCCAGCGATTATCTAAATGATTTATCGATAAATCGCTAAATTTTCTATTTTTTGCTCATAAATCAACCAAAATCAGATATATGTTCTACAAAAAAAACAGACAAAAAAGATGAAATTAACGATTTATCGATAAATCATTTAAACTATATAATATTTTTTTTAAGTTGATCAAGTTAAATGCAGGAGTGCGCGTAGTTCATAATCTGATGTCGGTCACATGTGATCACAGAAATATGTTCTTGCCGCAATCTATCTAACTGTTCTTGCGTCAGTAAAAAATCTTCTTTACCGAATTCATGAATGACTATACTGACGGAAAAATGTTCTGTGTTCACCGGAGACTGTGTAAATATTATTTTGATTGCATTTCCAAGTGCTTCCTTGTCGTGTATAAATACGCTCACGTGCTGGTATATATAAAATATTTATCTGATTAATTCCTTCTACGATCTTACATTGAGATTTATCAGCAAAACCTCGCCGCGTCAAGTGTCCACTTTGGTCGGTGAGTTTAAAATTTATTCTTGACAAGAATGGATTATGCGTAGATAAAGCAGATTGACTGGTTCTTGCACGATCAAGGATCCAGGAGCAACCCTTCGAGTAAATGTGTAAAGAGCGTATCCCTGTTGAGCTTGATTTGATATCCCAAGATCTGTTTGATAACTACCATCGATTGCATCACATACAAGATTGACTGCAATCGTTGATGTTATATTTACGACTTCTGGTGAAATGTGTCTGCCTTCAGCATCTGGATCATTATCATGTCAGAGAATATTATCAGTATGTGGTGATATTTTTCTCCATGCCTCAACCATTTTAACGAAGTTTTCATGCACGGAAGTATTAAGCAATCTTATTAATCCTCTTGGATTATATCTACCAGTCTTGAAATGTGATATATTAGCTTCGGTTATTTTATAGTAGTCTGTGAAAAACCTTCTACTTTCGGCTAATGAATCAAGAATCAGTTTTGTAAGTCTGTTAAGAAAATATTTGAGGATATCAACTATATAATTCACAATTTCTACCTGTTTGATGACTCTGTCACGCGATGACGTTACATTAGTTACATATCTCTGAAAACTCGCATTTAAAGGCATACAACCTAAGATTTTCGCCTTTTTTGTTCTTGCAAATGCATGATATTATGAAAAGTATAGTAGAAATAATGAGTAATTACAGGTCATTCAGTTTCAAAAAATGTACATCTGTAAGTTTAATCAATGAAAATGTAAAGGTTTTCTGAACGGATTGCTAATTAATTATGCAAAAACGGAATTTACTGATATTCTCCGAAGTCGCATTGTCAAGTGACGTGCGTCAACAAATATGGAAGTCGAGGTAAGCATGTGATTCTCTTTTGATGTAATTATTGCCTTATTCTTCGTCTGTCCTTCTCCTTAGTTCTTTATAGTCACCCACAATATATGTATTACTTATAGATTTCTCATTATATATGACAAATTACAAGAAGTAGGCAAAACAGTCAATACGATGAAAAGTCCTGACAATAAGAGGTTCCTTTAAGGGGCCATTCTTGAAAGTATTTACTTGTCGTGTTTGTGAGACTGTGTTACGTTGTAATATAAACCAACTAAAATATGATAATTTGTATCATTGTAATCAGAACCGCTATTAAAAGGTCTCGCTTAAGTCGCTTCTTAGGCTCCGAATAAAGTTGATTTTCTTGTGCATTTGCATTACCACCTCACGCTCACGTATCCGATAGTCGATGTGATTTGCGCATTTGTTTGTATATTTACACGTTTGCTTCACTGCATAATACAAAAATTAATATTTGCCCACATAATATTAAATGCATTTATTTTATTTGTATTTTTTTACTGACCATTTTTTTAAAATAATTCTGCAGGACATCGACCTGGTTGTTTTAGATGAAGCCGTGCTCCTTGTTGCACAGAGGTATATGCAAGAAGTCATGGCAGAAGAAGAAGATAATGATTACAACCGGGAGAAAAGGCATACTGCTAATAGGCAGTTTAATTTATGGACTTAACAGATACCTAAGTACTGGCAACAGACATGTCATTCCAAGCTGTTTTGTATGGCGTATAATGGATAAATAATTTTGACCAGTACCATGGCTTTACTCAAGGAAGACTAGGGTGATCTATCCAATGATATCATGTGTGAATAATATAATTTATGTTGATTTTAAGTTGCATAAAGCATTTATTTTGTAGTATGCAATTTGTATTTTGCATGAACAAGTTTTGTTAAACATTTTTTTAGCTACCTACCCTCTAAAGAATGATTATATGTATAGCTATGTTTTGAAAGCAACTGTGAGGAGACTATTTATTAAAAACATACGATGAATTGAAGTTGACTAGCATTGTCTTGGGATGCAAAGGATGTAAAGAACAAAAGTACACTGGTGAATATGATTTTAATCGTGCATATACAGTAACACATTAAGTTAAATGATAAATAACGCATATTCATACTGAGTTAAGAAAGCAAAACATGTTGCAGTGTTTCATGAATACAGATTGGCTTGTAAATATCAACAGAACTACAAACACTAGGATACCATTCTATCCAGATACTGTTCATTAATTTCAATTACATATAAAACAAAATGGCTCTGGAAACAGAATAAGGTTTTTAAGACTAAAATACTAGTTCATCAAAAGCAACCTTGAATGCTTATATCACATATGTGCATCATCAGCCATCTTATTACAACTAAATCACACATACTTGACATCAATTAAATGCATCAAATTTTCAATTTTTTAAATGTGTTCATTTACCATATAAATAATTATACCCTTTATATGAATACCCAGATGAATGTACACAACTGCATACACTGTAAAACTAACTGTTATAAATATGAAATGTACTAAACTTATATAAGTACAAATGTGCATGCATGACTTTAATTCAAGAGTACTTTCAGGCATACAAAACTGAAGGATATCATCTAAGAATAATTATGGCATATACAGAGGTTTTCCATGTTTTTTAGGTTGGGTTTTGGTGCTCCCAATATTATTTAAATTATTACACAATATCCCGCGGCTTGTTTTTGTGAGGAATTGAAGTAGTGATAGAGAGATGCAATGCTCAGAGCCCCATTGAGAGGTTCCGACAGTTAAATTAATGAATACACAAAATGTCAAAGTCAAATAAACATCAATTTAATATCATTAAATAAGTCATCTCTCAAATGAAATTCAAATCAAAACCCTATTACTCGTCTTTAACTCGACCAAGTTAAGCCTCTTTACTGGTAGTCCTATTCCCTCCAGTCCGTCGAACTTCTGCCTCCGTTCTTCCTTTTTCTTTATCTCCCTGAGACTTTTATATGAGAAACTAGTGTACCATTACTATAGAAGATTGACGAAAGACATCCCATTCCAAAATACTAGACAGTTCTATAGAAATTAATTACATTGATGTTTTAGTATCCTGTGCTTGTTTTTTTTTTGCTTTTGACACAAGTGATTACCATTTACTCAATGCCAAACTTTAGTATATCACCTAAACAAACTACTGCAGAGAAACAAATATTGAAATTAAGCCCACCGCACCCAATCCCCATATATGTTTCCTATTGCATTTATTTTAAAATTATGGTATCTAGGTACTCTCTCTCTCTCTCTCTCTCTCTCTCTCTCTCTCTCTCTCTCTCTCTCTCTCTCTCTCTCTCTCTCTCTCTCTCTCTCTCTCTCTCTCTCTCTCTCTCTCACACACACACACACACACACACATATATATATACACGCAAGGGAAAATAAATGTTTCATTAGACACAATAATTATATATACTTTACAAATAATAGTATGCATAAAATATACTTAACTGTATTGCATTACTTTCATTTACAGCCATCACCATTTACATTATATATAATTTTTATTTAAAAGTAAACAGTAGTGACTGCTTGCCTCTAAATAAAGTCCAATGGCTGCGTGCAAAAGTGAAGATGAACATTAAATCCCATTTTGTACCCTCAAAAACAACAACAGTATATACATGCGGGTTTAAGCGATATTGTTGCAGGGCTGTGACATTTTATTTCACGCTTAATGGAATTATGCCAGATTATATCACATGTTATTTTAAAAGTTTTGATAAAGAATTAACAATACAGAAATAAAATAGCGGTATATAAACTTGACAGTTCATTGCAAAATTGAGACTCACCAGTATCCAGCAAGAATTTGGCGACCTCTGGATTAGTTTTCAGGCTCAAAGTGGACTTCTTTTTATTTCATCGTTCATGCAGATCACCACTACATATGCGTGTGCTGCATAATTTTGTAAACACGTGTCTGCGCATGGCTAAAATTCTTAATCTTCGGGAGAGGTCAACTTAGAGGTTACATTAATATAGGCGTGGCAAATAGCGAATTTTTGTCTGCCAGACAATAATGAAAAATCGCGTATTTTATCACAAAATTTCCGATACTAGCCTGATTTCGGCCACAGTAACAGCCTAAATCGTAATTTTCCAACTAAATACGTAATCACGAACTGAAAAAAGAAATATATAATTTCATTCATTTTTACTTATTTTGTATGCCTTTAAAATATTTATTTGTTGCATATAATTAATGTTCACATCATTAGTAATATTACTAATTGTTTCATCGGTGACAAAATTCGTAAGGATTTTTGTTGATGCTGTGTATAATCCAAAACATCTGACCCCTTTCATTAACTTGAAATAAATCTCGCTCATCCCAAGCTCGTTTTTCTGTGTTCAACCAATATTGATCCATGCATGATAGTTTAACACCATGACGCGAACTGTTCGTCGATGTCAAATCATTTCGTGTTGGTTCCGGTATTTGCACAATCGGTGGTTCTTTCTCGGGCCATCGATAGTTCTGACAGAAGATCGATATATATCAACGACGATGTATCCAGGAGATTCTATTTCAATCGTGTAAGTTAATGTTGGTTCGTGTACGGGCTAATTTTATTTTTAATACTTTTCCTGTTATGGATTTTATTTTCCGCTGAATTTCATCGTTGATTTGTTCAATCTGATAACTTCCCGTTGTAAGGTAAATAGTTTTCCATGAAAGGTTTCCATCTGGGAGATTTTAATTTGAGAAAACAAATGATTTATTCGGAGGTAATCCACCAAATGGTTCAGATCTGATGTTTGGCAAGCTATGATATACTCGTAGTTGAGCAAGTGCAATCTCATTTGCTGAAATTGCAGTTGGAAAATTAATACTGAATTCAGGATTGGATGTGCTCATTGATATCATAGTTGTTTTCACCGGTGTTTTCGCGACAATCTGTTGAAATTGTTCTTGTGCTGACATTTATCTATTTATCTGTAACATTAATGGGTGTAGATTCTATCACAGGCATTGCTTCGGAGAATATTTTAATCATTAATGCTAATTCAGAATCCGATATTTAACCATCTTTGAGGCTTTCAGATATTAACTGAGACAGTTAAGAATACGCCACCGTTGGCGCGTGTACCTTCACCGCATAATCGGATAATTTTTCATTCGTGCATGTCGATAATTTTTTTGCGATTATATTAAAACTTCAGTGATCGTAGTTGACGCTGGAACACAGATCGTTATGACCGCAGGCGATGTCATTGTTACCTTGATTGTGTCTGTAGTCCATATTATTTACGCTGTAATTAACTGAGGTGTTTCGGCAACAAATACCAAACACCACCAAATTGTCGCTGCAGTTAATTTTTGTCGGATGCAACCAGAATTAATGTTTATTCGTCTCCACTGTTTAATATAACAGATACGGTTCCAGAAAACTTGTCTGTTGAATGACGCCATGGATATGTGGTAAATATCTCGAATTTTGCACAACTAAACACAGACAATCTGTACACGCCAGTAACTTCCGCGGTATGTTTGATAGTATTATTTTGTTGAGACCATGTTGCTGATTCTGATGATATTGTGTATACGACGTTGTTAATCCGCCTGTGGAGAATTTACCCTGATATTTTACAACGATATAAATTTTATTAATAATATCATGAATATCACTTACAATATCTTCCTCTGTTTTCTTAATCTATCTATTGTTGTTTTAGTATCAGAAAGTTTCGTATCAATTATTAATGGTTTTCCGAAGAATCATCTGCAATTTCATCAATCTTTCTGAAATTTCTACGGAGACTTGTAAACGCACTTACGTAACGTCATACTCGGCTCTCAACGTAGATAATTTTCCGAATACGACATCCACGTATCTTTTTGTTGCCGCATCTTCATCTGATGTTGAATCTCTCAAGACAGTTTTCTTTATTTCCGTTCATGGAACGTTCTCCTGTGAATACACCACCTGACGTTGATAATCATTTTTGAACAGCTTTTATAATCTCATTCCTGATATATTGTATCGATATATCTGGATCTCTTATTTTTCCGCTCTCGGTAAATACCGGAATATTAATAGTAGGAGCGCCAAGAACCGTACGAACTATATCATTCCACTTAATATTGCTGGTTTCAAAACACCGTGTTTGTCCTGAAAAATAACTTCATCTCTGTCAACCCTAGCTTGGTTCATAATATCAGCAAGGTCATCTATAGTTGCATATTTTGATGCGTCGAAATCTTTATCGGTTTTTCTTTCTGTCACTCAAGTATCTTCCTTAAAGATCAACCATTATATATATATATATATATATATATATATATATATATATATATATATATATATATATATATATATATATATATATATATATATATGTACAATTTTAAATACCTCTCCAACGATTACTTGTGTATTCGTGTACCAGAGGCGTGGCGATGATATTTTGCGCCCGGGGACGAACTATAAAATTGGCGTCCAGCGATCTTGTGACCGATTTATTACCCTTGTTTACTTATTATAATGTAACGTTGTAAGCCTCATTTTGGCGCCCCTGTACCTTGGCGCCCGGGGACATATGTACCCCCTGCCCCACACCCTTAGCTACGCCTATGTCGTGTACATCTTTATAATTGATTCACGACCACATATCCGTGGGTCTGTCATTGTCTGTGTTAGTAATGTTGAATACTAAGTTCTGACAGAATCAAGGACAGGTAATTAATTGATACATTTTAAAAATTCGACTGGTGGTGATAATCCGTACGAATCAAAGTAAACAATTCCGCGTGGATCAATTGCGTATGCAATCCAATGGGTTCATGGACCGGAATTATTATCGAGATTCATGATACCGGTTCAGGGCCGGACCTAAGTTTTTCAGGGTGTGTGTGTGTGTGTGTGTGTGTGTGTGTGTGTGTGTGTGTGTGCAAACTTGTTATTGGGTTTAGGTGAAGGCGCGAAGCGTCGAGCCTTCTAAAGGGGTCCAGGGGCATGCCCTCCCCCCTGAAATTTTTTTTTCAAGGATGCAAAATGGTGCAAGCTGGTGCTATATGAACCTTTAAAAAGGGATCTAACAAAAGTGACTAAAAACTGCAATGTTTTAAATAAACTAAAAAAAATTTAAAAAATAAATAAATAAAAAAAAAAATCGGAATCCCCTTTGCATCTTTTATCAAAAGCAGTGGGTGACACATTCAGATTGGTGCAAGTCCGATTGCCACCTGTAATGAACAAAACATGCGATTTTAACCACAGAATCAGTTATGCGTAGGCGCTCGTGTTTTAGATAATCTTGTTCAAAATGTACTTTCTTTTCTTTCATTTCTTCAAGTTTAATGTCGTTTTCACTCGTCATTTAGGCTATGTGATATCATTGATCCAGTATTGGATCTAGTCAGCGTACTTTCTCATTATCAATACATGCTGAGCTCATTCTGTATACAAAACAAAAGTAGTCATTATTTATTTACCTGACTTTTGCCAAAACGATTGGAGACGTTTTGTACCTGCGGCGTCCACAGGTTTTAGCGCTTTCCTTTTTGGCATGTTGTCAAAATTTCGGCGCATAAAAGCTTCCAAAGTCGGAAGTGAGATTTTAGTCACAGCGGGTCAGCCAGCGTCTTCCGACCGCTTTGCAAACAAAATCTCGGCAGGCCTAACATAGTATACGTACTATTACTATAAGCTAGTTGACTACAGAAACCGCAAAATAGAATACGCATAAAATTAAACACTAGCTTCTAATATTATTCTTTGTTTGTTCGTTTGTTGATTTTGTTTGTTTGTTTCTTTCTGACTGTCTGGCTTTCGTTCTTTTCTTCCCACACACACACACCTTTTTTTTTAAAGAGGGGGGGGGGGGTCGGCCACCCTGGATCCCTATAGCAGGTCCGGCCCTGCGGTTTCAACGTGATGTGGTTGTCCGGTAATTGTTCGCGCATAAAAACTCCTCTGGTATGTTTTATTTGTAATTTTTTAGCAGCATTTATCAGATCAAAATTTGACATAGGTGTTATTATGTTCCTGGAAGTTTTAGTCCTTTTCCTAGATGAGTTCCCGGAAGTCTGAGACCGCGCCCCTTTTTTTATACCCCTACCTATTGCTTTCTTTAATGCCAATCCAGCGGCAGATCCAATAGTACCTAACGCAACTGCTCTTGCAACTGCAGGTGCGGCCGCAGCAATTAATGCTGGTATTGCTGCAAGAAGTGGAAATATACCTCCTGATTTAATCATATCTTTAATGGCACTTGGAGAAAATTCAAGTTGAACTCCAGTTTTTGATGCCAGAGCTTTATTCAAACGTTTAAGCTGATTACCGGTTAACGATAATTTGTTTGGACCGCCGCCCATTTTTCTTTCTTTAGTGTGATTTGTGCTCCACACCGATTTGCGTTTTTTAATTATATTTGTTTTTAATTTGACCTTGAGTCAGAGCGACATTAACATGACTATACGACATTTTTATATTTACTTGGTTGATTTAATTACATGTTCTCTACGGGTGCATCAATGACTCGCATTCGTCGACCAACACCTTCGAGTAATACTGCTTTGTCGCTAAGTATAACAGAGATCGCTCTGAAACCAGGAGGAACAGCAGGTGGACCTACAGCACCAGCAGGAAACACATCTACATTAGCTCGAACATAATTATCATACTGTTTAGCACCAAATATAACCTTTCTAACATCTCTGCAAAATCCAAAAATATGAGATAATTGAATCACACACCAAAATTCTCACATTGACTTACGTGCTGAAAATCCAAGGTTGTGATTATTATTTACTGATATTACTGCAGGTGTTGTATTATCTCTACCTGTGTTTCTTACATTAGCAGTAGTTAAACTTTCGTGGTCTGGATGATTAATTATATCCTTTGCAAACATCATCGATGGACCAGATAATCTTCAATAGTCATCAGAGTATCTTGCTAGACCAGGTATCATCGTAGCAACATCAACATGTTGCAAACATGATTCGCTGTGTTTTCCATCGATGATGTATGTGGCATTACTGAATAATGCCATAATACCATTATTAACAAAACCAACTCTAGTACCAACTTCATAATTTGTATCGTCTGCTTTTGAAAGTCGACCTTCGACTTTGATAAATGCCTCAGCAGGTAAGAAATACCGACTTGTATCTTGAACTTGTAATTCTATTCTCCCACGTTAATTTGGTTGTACTGCATCGTAAGAATAATATTGATAATCGCGCAGGGATTCGTTTTTACGAACTGGTTCGCCCATGTCCAACGCTGTATCAATTTCACGCTTAAACATTTTATTGTAATTACTATGATCTAAATTGTAATTATCTACGAAGGCTGCTTCCTGCTATCAGATTAGCGGTTAAATTATCATCCATTTCTTTTTCTTTGAGTGATGAATCAGCTAAATCCATTAATCTTTTAGTTGTGGTCTGATTTATTATTTTACTTTCATTTGCAGGCATAACTTCAGTTGATGGTAATTTGAGCTGTTTTTTTTTTTCGTCGTACTAACCGTAATATTCTTTCCTTGACTGAAAACGCTTTACCAGCAAGATCATCGACCGCGGAGGGAGCTTTATCACGAATAACATCGATAGCTTTCATTGATAATTGTTTTGCAAGTGGTATTGCTTTTGGGGCTATCCTGGTAAATAAACCCCGAGCAACATCACCAAGTCCATCTCCGTAGGTCATTTCATAGACTGGTAATCGTGAATTTACTACTCTGATCATTCTTGGTCTACAATAAGTATTGTGTACGATCATTTATTTAATCATTCACCATGATCTAAATTATGGATCAAGGGATTCAGTCATCTGTAATTTAATCAAGAAATTACCGACAGGTATTGATGTCCATGATACCGCCGGTAAATAATCGTCAACAAATATCAGATATTTCATTGATGATTTCACGATAATTATTTCTAGCGCGTTTTCCTCCTATGAGAATTTCTATTCTGTCCACGTCGGCGATGACGTCGTCAGGGCAAGTGATAAGATTATTTTCTTGAGTAGTAAACCCACTTCCTGTAGTAGCGCCAAAAGAATCATCACCAGGATCTTTTTCCGTACCTAGTGAAGAGCATAATTTCTCCCGCCGTTTGATTTCTTTTTGTTTCAGTTCTTCCTTTTTTTGTTCCACCATTTCCTTTTCTCGTTTCAGCTCTTTTTATTTGATCACTTCTATATTTGTCAACCTCCAACATCATCCTTTGCTGTAAAATATCTTGTTGTTTTATTTGTTGCGGAGATGAAGTTGATACTGGGGAGGTTGTTGTTCAATTTGCTGCAGAAGTGGAGGTTGTTGATACTGAGGAGATTGTTGTTTTTGCTGTTGAGGTGGATGAAGTTGATACTGGGGAGGTTGATCTATTTGCTGTTGAGTTTCTTCTTAAAAAAATCTATTTATATCTTTAATATATTCATTATATACTGGGTCATCATTTCTAGCGTTAATTTTATTGTAGTACACACGATATAGCCATTTAAAATAGTTAACAGCATTTATGTTAACGTATTTAGGTTTTAAAATTTCGGATTTTCAAAGAAGACTATCATATGCAACACGAGAAAAATCTTTCTTTTTAACTTTTTCTTTAAGATCTTCAGTAACACCTTCCTTAAATGTACTAATCAATTCAATATTTTCTCTTTTTGCTTTAGGTTTAGATGCAAGTTTTTCTCTAACATCAGCTATTTCAGTGTAAATTTTATCAATATCTTGTGGAGGTTGTGCGGCAGCTATTTTAGCTGGAAGATCTTGTAAAATCTCTTGTGTTGCCCTAGCGGTTTCTTGTATGGTCCCAAGAAGAGGTTTCTTTTTTTCTGGATCAGTGGTATCTCCCCATACAACTTTCTCCGTTGTTGCAGTAATAGGTTTAAATAATGTTTCTGTACCTTCTACGTAATCAACTTGTGAATCCTGGCGTTCTTGAAGTTTTTTTTCGAAGCGAATCTCTCAAAGGAATATATTTTTTGATTGCTTCCTGGCGTTCTCGAGCTAATCTAGTAGTGTATGTTTCTCCAATATTTGACACACACACACACACACACACACACACACACACACACACATATATATATATATATATATTATATATATATATATATATATATATATATATATATATATATATATATATATATATATATATATATATATATATATATATATATATATATATATATATATATATATATATATATATATATATATATGATTTCATTACATGTATCGATATAATACTTGGCTGATTTGTAGCAGCAGAGAGGGTCTGACTTCAGTTTGATCGTCAGCGGGATAAACCTGTTGCATAAAATTCGGAGGGGGGGGATTCGTTTAATATTTTTCGTAGGAAGGTTCTATTTAAGGCAAATGACGATTCAGCAAAATAGTCTGTTAGCCCTCTCTGCTGCTCACCCGGTAACATGGAATTAGCGAAAAACATGCGATAACACATATATGCTAGCCACGGTTCTGATATGATAACCCTATGTACATCGGAACCTTGGCTAGCGAAGGTGCACGGTAGCATGGAATTTGCCAAATTCACGACGTAGTGGCATGGTCTAGCCGCTAAACGTTCAGTACTTCACCTGTTAAGATAAAGCGACCTTATATCAAGCAGTACATGCCTGAAAACGATATAATTGTTATTCGTCTTCTCATGCATACCAATTTGAAAAAAAAATTGTCGCTTTAATAAGCTGACATATGAGTAGATTATCCAGTATATACAAATAGATTAAACTAAGCCACTGATTACTGTAAAGTCACATGATCGCCAGATCTTGTGGTCTACTTATTCGAGGGCAAACGAATTGTCGTCAGCCTTTTCTCTCTCAAGTTAGTTTATGTCACGTAATTGTTTGACCTTTGACATGAAGTAAAATGCTGGCAGCGAGATTTTAGATTTCGTGAGCAACCAATGTAGTAAATGACCTTATTGAATACACTGTACATTTTGGCTCGAGTGTAGGAGTATTTGTATAGATGATAAAATATTTTAATTGTTATATCTGATAAGTTATATTTATATTGCTTTCGTGCAGTTGCGGCTCGATGTAAGGGCTCATTATTTAATTTTGCATGGCCCTGTAACTAAGCAGTTGCCTTATTCCATTGTCTCGGGGTTCCGGCAAATTCCATGTTTTCCATATTGGATACACCCTGATCTTTAACTCTAACACATCTATCCAAACATATCGTAGGGGTGGTTAATTGCTTAGTGATTTGAAGTTAGTTAATTGGACATCAGCCGTAGCACAAACTTAACTTACTGCCCCGTAATTTTAAGTTTCAGCTCAAACTTATAAGGTCTAACTGTCTAGTGATTTTAAGTCTAAGCTAAAGTTTAGAAAGTATAACTGTCTAGTGATTTTAAGCTTCAGCTCGAACTAATAAGGTCTAACTGCTGATTTTAAGTCTCAGCTCAAACTTATACGGTCTAACTGCTGATTTTAAGTCTCAGCTCAAACTTATAAGGTCTAACTGCTGATTTTAAGTTTCAGCTCAACCATAAAAGGTTTAACTGCCGAGTGATTTTAAGTGTCAGCTCAAAAATATAAGGTCTAATTGCTAAGTGATTTAAGTTAGTCTAATTGCTAAGTGATTTAAGGTAGTCTAATTGTTAAGTGATTTAAGTTAGTCTAATTGCTAAGTGATTTAAGGTAGTCTAATTGTTAAGTGATTTAAGTTAGTCTAATTGCTAATTGATTTAAGGTAGTCTAATTGTTAAGTGATTTAAGTTAGTCTAATTGCTAAGTGATTTAAGGTAGTCTAAGTGTTAAGTGATTTAAGTTAGTCTAATTGCTAAGTGATTTAAGGTAGTCTAAGTGTTAAGTGATTTAAGTAAGTCTAATTGCTAAGTGATTAAAGTTAGTCTAATTGCTAAGTGATTTAAGTTAGTCTAATTATTAAGTGATTTAAGTTAGCCAAACGTATGATTGCTGAATGATTGTGAGCCTCAGTTCCACCTTATTCGGTCGAACTGCAAATTGATTCGAAATTAAACAGTTGGACATCAGCCTCAGGCCAAGGTTATAACGTCTAACTGGTCAGTGTTCTGATGATTACCAGTAGGACGTCAGGTTCAGTCCCATATTTTAAAGTCTAATTGGTTAGTGATTTGAGATTAGCCATGAGAAAGACAGAATCGTAAGATACATATAGTTTGAACATAAGTATAAACTTTGTTAAATATAAGCATATTCTAGGGGCCATGACACTTTTCAAAGGAACAACAAAATCCCACTTCAAGTATATACACATTTTATTGTGAAACAATACATTAAGAGGTTTGTCTTACAATTATAAAATAATTTAGACAATCACCTGCAATAGTGAGAAAGATCACAGCAAGCAAATAATGTGTACAAGACCGTGCTTATTACTCACTATGAAATGCACATTGGTAAGTGAAAGGAAGGACGAAAGAAAATTCAACAATTACTCATATTCAGTGGTGTATCGTTACAAAGTATCTATGGAGAAAATAAAGTTCAACAAAATATATTATTTTATTCCATCACAAACGTAATATTAGAAGACATTTAGCTAAACTAGATGAATATGTATTGTAAAATGTACTTATTTGCACCAAATTTTAAAAACAAAATTCGATGACCTCTTTGGCTAATTTATAAGAAAGCTGCTATGAAATTGCATTTATATGATTATGAAAACCAGAGGAGCCTAGTTGCTATGTAATACACATTTTCTCACGTGCAAAAAGTTTTAGGATCTAATAATTGGATTAAAAAAATTGAAGATAAATATAAATACCGTTAGAATCTAATTATTTGATATGTTTAAAAATGTGAAAATAGAAATATGAAAGTATTTTTGGGCATTGAAGCTGAAAACAAAACATGACTACGTCTTACTGATACTTGTTTAGTGACAGTAGATACGATGCAGTCATGCTTATATGAGCAACGATTGTTGACCACTTACACACATATAGCTTTCGGAACGCCCTAATTTGGTTGAATGGCATGAATTAGAGGGTGTATTTTTCGTGCATATTGTTTGGTTAGCTGTTTATTATTCAAGCCTTTTATCTTCTATATTTAAACATATATTTTTTTCAGTTGTTGTAAGATTTACCCACCCACCTCCCGTAATATGTGTCAGTATAATTTCTTACAGTCACTAACAATGTCATTCATATAAGTTGCTAAAGGGAAGATAACCATGAAAACGAAAGATATTGATTTCATGGGAAATAACTCTGAAAGGCAGCAACTTAAAAAATGCTTAGTGTTTAATTTTGAAACTTCTTTCTCAATAATCACTAGGGCATTAAAAGAAACATACAATACAAGTTTGCAAGCCTCTATAAATATACAGCACACAATTTCAAACAGTTGTTTAAATTAAATATGAATTAAATACAGTAATAATGTTTTGGATAGCGACTAAAGATGCAGAGGCAGATATTTGTCAATGTTAACTTTAGAATGAAAATATTGCATTTCACATTTTCTTCTGGGTATTATCCAAGAGCACAAACACACATGTCTTTATAACCTAATGGTATAACTGCGAATTCATTCATTTTTGTTGGATCAGGTTTCGAGTCATGGAAAAATTACATTTTCCTTCTGTACTTGAATTTACAGATTATGTATGGAGTCTTATGGTTTGCACATCAGGATAATTATTCTATTTATTGTTTTTTTTTTTTTTTAATTCGTCGTTGTTGGCAACCACGAAATCCAGGAAAATGGCGCCCTGCGAAAAATAGTGAATTTACAGTAACTCATTCCATTCAAACTTTGAATTCTCATTTCAGAAAGTGACATATTTCTTCATTCTGAAACTGGTCATTGGATGCCTGTAAAATCTCATTTGATAAATCTTAATGAATACTATGCAAAAATAACGTGATGAAAACATAATGGTAGAATTGTGGCATGATAAGTTTAACGATTTCTATGTAAAGTTAGAATTCATTCATAAAGATGACATGATCATAAACATGAAAACCTGATACAACCTCATGAACCAAACATAATGGTACAAAAATAATACAAGAACAGTTTTCCTTCTATTTCATTTTAGACAATGACATTACTTTTCCTAACTTTTTCCAGCTGCATCGGTATTGCAGAGAAGAAGCAATTTACTCAAATTTTCATGTTTTTCTCTCCTTTCCCATCATAAAGAAATTGATATCATACACAGCTTGCGTGCAGCTTCCATCATTCATCGCATTTTAATATTTATCGTTTTCAAACAAAATTTATACAGATCATTGATGAAAACATATTCAGAACATAAATGAATAATATAGGTATGCCATATACCAAATAATTAAATATATAATTATTATTCATAATTTACTCATAGGTAGCTCAAAGACTTGCAACGGTTTGTGATCTGTATTGTTCAACTAACTTACTAAGGAATATGTAGAGTCAAAACTGCAAAACACTATATCAAGGTAAATTGACACCATCTTATATCACAGTTAAACAGGCATATACTCTCATTTCTAAATTGAATAGTCAAGAACATTAACCTCCATACATACACATATGAATCATTTCAGACGCATCCTTCGATACTATATCACACTGACATACATGAGTTTTGACCATAGATCAAAACTTCACACACAAATTAAATAGCAAAAAAGCAATAAAATCACAGTTATCAATTAATTTCTCTATCACAGCTAATACGGCATTGGCATCTGTCAGCTTTGCTTTAGATTGAAAGACCAACAGACATACACAAAAGCAATCACTGAAATACAGACAAACTATGCTTCAATTTAGCTCATTCGATATAGCTAAATATTTTCAACGGTGATATTCTAAATGAAAAAGTTACTGTTTAAAACTGTTCAAGCATGGATTGAAAAGAAACAACCGCGTACGAAGGAAAAAAACACAAATGAATAACGTAAAGATTTTGTTGGTAGCACCCTGACAAAAAGCAAATACGATGCAAAAGTAAATGCTAATGAAAGGTTAAAATTAAAAAGCAGTGTACTTTCATTCGGTACTAATATTATGTAAATGTTTTTATTTCCGGAATTATTGAATTTAAGTTTTAACCAATTAAATGATGGAAAGTTTTATTTTATTTTAAAAAGCGATGTTATTTATAAAAGCTTGAGTAAATGCATGCTGTATTTTCAAACGTCGGCACATATATCTTAATCAATACTGTGAGAAAGGTTAGTTTACCGACCTAACCCTAACTCTGCAGTACATTGGCTAAAGTCATAAAAATCATAAATGCGTATTTCTTCTTCGTACATAATGTTATTGCAAATTTTACGATGGCGATGATGAATAAAAACGGGTGCACTAATAAGGAACCGACATTTTGTGTATAGACATGCAAAATACATCAAGAAGATTCCGACAAGCACTCAGTCGTCAGTTCTTTATTACTCTTATGCCTTTCGGTCAAAACTTTTGCTATGTCCTCCCTTCCCATATCTTTCAGTGCCATGGAGAGAACCTCAATAGCTCCATCCTTCTTATCTTTCATCTGCCTTTTCCAGTACAGAAGGATTTTATAGGTCACATCAACCATTCCAAGACCGTTTGAGATGGCGTCAAAACCTAAACCGGTGATAGTGCTGTCTGGAAGATCTAGGTGAACTGCGAGGGTCAGACCTTCAGGGACCATTTTCGATAGCGCCATCAAACTCTTTCCAGACAGGCACTTGGATTCTTTATCCACTGTAAAGAGGCGGTAAATTAAAAAAATAAAATAAACATGCGTTCTGACTGTTTCTGAATCTCCTAATTAGATAGCTTAAATATTAGAGTTGATTTACACGAAAACATTTTTATCGGGGTATATTGGTATTTCTGAACATACGAAGATACGTATCACGGTATACCGCAATTATATTAGAGACTAATTATTCAATGTTCCACAAATTGTTCTTGTTTTAAATTAAAGCTAAATACCATCATATAACGTCCATTATATTACTTAAACAAGTAATTATCATCAGGTATAAGAAATCTAAAATCTCACCTCAAATTAACGTGTATAGTAATTTTTGTATAAATAGTAAATTAAAAACTTTAAAAGTAAAATCGGATGATTAAGCTTATACTATATCTGACACCCTGTGTAAAACATTATGCAGACATTATTGAGCTTGTTAACAAAAAAAGGAAGTGTTGACAATGTAGCCTATAATTTATTGGCTACCAGATCGATATAACAGGCAGGGAAACTTTGAGTGGGATGCCAAAACCCGGACAAGATATTTATCAAAGATGGCCAGTAAACATAAACCACATTTACTCAGCAAACGGGAAAATATCTAGTTGATTTGGAAAATTAAGTAAAGTTCTGAACATAAATAACAGTTCTCTTGACAACTCAAGGATGATTAAGTCTTAAAAAGAAATATATGTATTTAACACATTAACGTACGCTAGTATAAAAATAAAATTTATATTTTTTCTTTCATCGGAAATTGTTCTAAAAGTTGGATTTAGCAAGAATATCTTTTACGACATCCCTTCTGGCTACCACGCTAGCATACGTGATATGTGTGAAGCATGTGAATAAAGGATCATAAATATAATTTCTTTTTGTAACATTCAGAACTAATTTTTAACAAATACAACTGTTCTGTAAAAATAAACAAACAACGGCATGTTTTGTCATGAAAAATGAAAACATGCTGCTTTTTTAAAATTAAATTCGTAACAAGACTGCTCGGAAAATTTTCGTTCATTTCCTACTGACGGAAAAGCAGCTCAGCAAAAAATACCTCGGTAACTCGGTAAACCGGTAATACAGCGCACTTCTATAAATGCAGTTGTAAAATCACGGCGTATCCTTTTTATTGTTGTTGTAAGGTTTATCGCAATTTTTCAGCACACGATAGGCTATACATGGCGGCCAGTATTATTGGTGGAGGAAGAACCCGGGAAAACCCCCAGAAAGAACCACCGACCCACGAGAAGCTACTAGCAAGCTTTCTCACATAACTACATTAGCCGAATCTTAGACTCGAACCCACACAGACAGAGGTGAGATGGCAGTGATCCGTAATGTAAAGCGCCCCCTTCTTTTTCTTGTATTTGACGAATAACACATATCCCATTTAAGAGGAACTACGTTAGGTCGTAAACACAGCAAAGGTAGACCATGGATGACCAATGGGCAAAGAAGAGCAGCTTTAGCATTCTTTGAATGATGCATATTCGAACTAAAATAAATACAAGATCCGCTGCCATTATTTAAAAACACTTTAACATTCTTGTCATAGTTGAAATGATACGAAACAAATCGTGAAATTGATTAACCTCGGTGGACATGTTTGCTGTTTAATACTGGTTTATCGCCACTAAACTTTAGTTGCAGAGATCTATAAATTAAGACCGTTTAAGAACAATGATTATTAAAATAAGTTAACATTTAAGGCAGGTGCGACTATATATCCTGTACTTAGAATCGTTCTAGAGTTACAAGCAACCAAAGCAAAATAATACTCTAAATTCCTCCGGGTCGTATCCACTTTAGAATCATCGCTATTACGCACAAGTATCTAAAATGCTTTGTGTTGTAGATCTATCCCGTCCATGCAAAGCATACACATTCCGCGTAAGCCCTATGTCTATTTTCACGGATGACTAAGCCCCAGTAAATATTATATTAAAAACCAAGCAAACAGATGACTGTTGTCGAGCAATACAAAAGGTTAGTTCATCAATATATATATATATATATATATATATATATATATATAGTGATGTCTATAACATAGGTCGCAGAGAAGAAGCATGATGTTACACTTAGTCACATTCTCCTGACACCAGACAAAACAGTCCTAATACTAACCTCTTATAGCTGAGCGCCTATCAAGGCAGCTGTTAGTATCTTTTTTAGAAGTCGTTTGGTATGACTTGGCCGGGGTTCGTACCCAAGACCTTTCGCTTCTAAGGCGGACACTCTAACCACTAGATCACCGAAGCAGTGTGTGTATGAGAGAGAGAGAGAGAGAGAGAGAGAGAGAGAGAGAGAGAGAGAGAGAGAGAGAGAGAAAGAGAGAGAGAGAGAGAGAGAGAGAGAGAGAGGGGGGGGGTCTAAGTTGTAGATGTCATTAAAATGATATCAACGATTCTGTGGTGGATGTCTGAATTGGCCTTAGATGAAGATTTATGATATTATTATAAACTAAGTTTTATGAAGACAGCACTACGGTACTATAGTGTTGTTGAATAATCTCTGACATATCAGTATAACAGCCTATATGTCATTTACCTTTCCTCGGTATGGGTTGATTTTGATGAATCAGTTTACGAATGACAAAACAGAATCAGTTTCCAAACATCAACCATTGTTAGATCATTACAGTGTCCATAGTTCGCAGTTTGAAAGACAATAAATCAACGACATATCTGAAACAACAAGACCCACACCCCATAACTCACCCACCCCAATCATATACTCACAAACAATTGGCTTTCTGCTTGTTTTCATCAATCTCTCCATCACTGCAGGTGGAATAGGTTTGAATTTGGGCACGAACGTTTCTTCTTTCTTTTCGTCTTTGACATTAAACATGCTCAGATCGATTGTGGGACGGTGTTTTTCTGGCTCAGGCTCTTCCGGCACGAATTCGGGTTTGAAGTAAGCCTTCACTGCATCTTCACTTATTTCCACCTTGAATTTTAGCGTGGAAGCCATTTTAGCTAAAGTGTCTTTCTCGTTCACAGGGACAAAATTGACACAACCGACCAGTGCCTTTTCCTCGTTCGTTTTTGGTTCGATGACGAATCTTCTGTAACTCTCTGGAAGGAACTTCAAAAATTGCAACTCACTGTTGTCCAAAAAATCACTTTCAAAACTTATCTTTATGTCATCAGTAACTTCTATTCCCCATTTCATACAATCATAAATTTCAAAGCAAGCGTCTTTTGGGGATTTTGTAGTATTATTTTGTCCTAATTTCTTAAACATTTTCTTTTCTTGTTCCTCTTTCCCTATTTGTGCTTTTTCTACATACTTATATCCTTTTGCTTGTCTCGTCGCTATCCTTTCTTCCTTTCTCGACAGAGAAAAACATTCTAGAATCATGACCCAGAATTTTTCTTGAAGGTTTATAAATATCAATACTTCGCCTTTCTCTTTATCCATTATGCCTTCCAAGACACCCATAGCTCTAAAGACAACTTTTTTCCTATCTGGTTTTGCCTGTGCGACACAAAATCTGTAAGAAAAAGGTGAGAGAACAAAATCACGGGAAATAATTTTTTTCGAGAAAACGCGAGTACATGTCTGTCTGTCTGTCTGTCTGTCTGTCTGTCTGTCTATCTATCTATCTATCTATCTATCTATCTATCTATCTATCTATCTATCTATCTATCTATCTATCTATCTATCTATCTATCTATCTATCTATCTATCTATCTGTCTGTCTGTTCGGTTCTGCAAATTTTTATATCTGACTACATCGTAATGTTTCGTCTCTAAGATGAGAACGGTCCATGCTGTCTAAATGTCAGCCAAAATTAAATCTTTTAATTTCAAACATCGTTTGCTTTTTCTTTAATTTTAAAATTTTATTATATCAATACAATTTTCATCGGATTTTGGCTTGGCTATGAAAAGTTCCTTTGGAAATTATGCAAATAATAGTCACACAGTGTAGTATGTAGTATAAAATAAAGAGAGAAATTAAAAATACCACTGCTTGTTAAAACACACACACACACACATATATATATATATATATATATATATATATATATATATATATATATATATATATATATATATATATATATATATATATATAGTTTTGTAAGCAATAAATATAAAGGTAGGTAGGTAGGTAATAAGCAGATAGGTAAGTAGGTTGGTAGGCTAGACACATAATTAGTAGAATTCTACCTGGATAGTTCCTTAACGTCAAAGGTTACAGTTGTCCGTGTAAATTTGTAGCTGACATCAACAACTTGCCACCCCTTGTTTGTTTTCTGTAAGACAGCTATATCATTGGTGCTATTATCATCCTCTACTTCCAACCCAGCCGGAAGTGGAAGCTTGACGGAAACTGCGCGCTTGAAAGTGATATCTGTATCTGGAGTAAGATCTATGATTTCAGAAACAAGCAGAAGATCGTTCGTATCTGCAGGGTAGAGCTCCCTGGCAAGCTGCACCTTTTCAGGCCCTATTGGGTTGATCTGAAATTAGACCGTAACTTGATTACGCGGCAAAAACACCAAATGACTAAATATGTAATTGATTGCAAAGATTTGGGACCACTATTCTAATTCGGAAGAACACAAAACAAGTAGGCTTCTAGTATAGGCTACCTAATTTACGAGAAGTTCTGAATACATAAAGCACTTGTAATGAAGCATGGTTGTGATTTCAGAATAGCTCGTAGAAACAATGGCACAGTGGTCGTCAAAAGTGTTCGATACTTACATATATTTAAAAAGACCTGACAAAAGAAGACCGAATGTGATGCAATTTTTAAATACCTGTCACGGTTTTGTCAACTTTTATCTCTTAACTAAAAGCAATCAGATATAAACATAGGCATTATCACGATATTTTCGCACCAGGAGGCAATGCAAATTTAGTAAGGATAGGAGACGGGAATTTCATGCGAAATAATATTCAGACGTAATTGGGAAATGAATAAAGTTGTCAAATGCTCAAACATATTCCTAAGAACCTGTGCTTGTACGAAAAGAAGTTCTATACAATCTAACTACCACAAGCCTTGCAATATTTCTAAACACAAGACATTTATTCAGCTAGTTTAAGCCATAAAGAAGCGCAATACCTGTATTGAACACTGGAAACTTCTGTCCGCAGCCTTCTTAGGAAAACGGACGCTGATATATTTGCTGAGTCGGGCATTATACAAACATCCTTGGGTAGTGACTTCAAACACTTCTTTCTTCGGAGCAAAGGTCACAGCAAACAACCCTAGTCGGTCGATTTCAAGTTCCACACACGGAGTCTTAGTACCATCCTGAAAATTAGAAATGGTTATTTATTTCTGATACTAATCAAAAATGATATTAATAAGTGGTGATGGTGGACAAGTAAACATTTAGAAAATAGTTCCAAATTTTTATTCCTAATCTTAGTGAGTTTAAAAGGTACTAAATCTGGATTTGAGTTAGGGTGTTATACTAATTTCATTCCGATGCGTGTTATATCCTGTGGATTGTGGTTTTTTTTTTTTGGGAATAGGTTAAAGCTTTATGTACAACCCATTCGCCTTCTACGCCAATGCCAATAAAAAAAAAAATTCAAAACAAAGTCTGCCTTGAAAATTACAATTAACCTTTAAACTTTATGATTTCTTGGTACACTTGAGTCCAACTTCTTCCTAAACGTTTGAACGTAAACAAAACAAATTAGGGAAAGGAAAAGACCCCTCGTGTTCAGCTCATTTTCACACGCTGCCAATCCTTGTCCATTCAATGCTCAGCCCAACTTTGAACAGGGTCTATAATGGTGGACCATTTTATTATTACTAATTTGATCTAATAATGTTTCGTACCTTACAAATTTTCAGCATTTTGTTATGCTTTCCAATTTCATGGCTTTTGTTTTTTGTTTTTCTGTAGTCATATCATTATAGATGTTGTAAAGCGCTTCGAGCTTCTAAAGATTAGTCGCTATACAAAGTCCTCATTATTATTAATTTGTAGTATGCTCATATACATTATATGACGGAAAAATACCAAAAAGCCTCTTTGTATTTTTCTTTTTTACACACACACACACACACGCACACACACACACACACAAACACACACACACACACACACATATATATATATATATATATATATATATATATATATATATATATATATATATATATATATATACGACAAGCAGTATAAATTGAATTATGTTCTCAAATTAACGGGGTATATTTATTCTGTAAGTACATGAAAGCAGTCTATTCGTCTTTATTCTTTCACCCAAATTTTTGAACAAATCCTAAGGTTATTATATTAGACCTAGCTCAAGGTCAATTTTGAAAGTGTTGGCAAACATTTAAAAAAGAGCCCTTATACTGTTTATTTAAACATCAATTATCTTTGAAATAAATAGAAAGACACATTTCTATTTTAAAAAAAAACTCAAGCCAGGACGCAGGGATTGAAAAGTAGTTAAAGCCTCATCCAAATTAATTATATATTTCGCAGGTGAAGCTTTTAATGACAATTATTCGCTGCTAACATTGCGGTTTGTTAGGTAACTCAGATCTCAAACAAATGCTCCTTGTTTGATATAGACTGGTTTACATAAATCTGTCTATCTATGACTAAACTTCAGTACAGTAACAACAATAATCTTTTGTCCGTCTAATGCGCATTTAGTGTAAGGTTCGTTTACTGTACTTGAAAAGTGCAGGGCATCGTTGAAGGTACATATTATCTTACTTAAATTGCTTAATGATATGAGTAGGTAGATCTTTTAAGTACCATAATCGCCCCGAAAAACATTTTCTCGTCTTCGCTCTTATACATGAAATAAATGAAGTAGTTGACGAACATTAATACTTGGAAACATAGACGTTTCTTTTCTATGTATCATCTCAGGGATTTCATTTTAGGAATTACATGTCATCCCAGACGGTTTTAGACCCACCTGCATGGAACATATAATGGTGTGAAAATACTCAACATTATTTGAAATTTAAAAAAAAACAAGCTACGACATTTAAAAACTCTTTCAGAATTGTGTAGTTAGTTTTTTTTAATAAAAAGTTTACGGAATTAATCTCGACCCAACAAGAAATAAGGTATTAGAAACCAGCCTAAAAGGTATTTTGATATTATTTATCACCATGCACCATTATAAGGAGGGGAAGTAAAAGGGTCTAAGAATAAATAGGTAATTCACGTAGATTGATACGAGATGTATGAGAACGTTATACATGAATGCACACCCTCTGTCGCTCAATGCAAAATATGCCATGTCAACGTTATAGCTGTAAAAAGTTCTCAGATTTCAAAACCTTGTTAAATGGGTCGTTTATGACACGCTAGATTAATACTTAATAAATCTTCAAAATTTGTGTATGCCATAAACCGTTGCACATCAATTTCTATTAAGTGTTCATGTTAATTGTGCCTTATAAATATGAAAAAATTTGTAAAGGTTAATAATAATAGGGTTTTATCTCTTTTATTTAGCAAACAAACAGGAATTCATAAAAAGGACAAGCAAAGTTGGCGCTGAATTAATCACGCCTGTTAGGGCAATAACTGTCATAGTTTATCTGATCAGGCTATATTTTTTAGTTTTACATATTGTATGACAATGACTCAATTGTACGTGAATATGAGTATTAAAAGAAGTCAGACGTCATCAAATAAAATAGATCTGTTGTGCAAGTCTTAAGTCGTCCCATTAATTTGCGAAGTGAACTAGCGCATTCAGAAAATAAAGCTAACACGCAATTTGGTTATGCCTAATACTTAACTAAACTAACCAATCACGTATATGATCAAATGTACATCCGTCCATCATTTTATCTTACATTCTAGGGGCATGTTCCAAGTAGGTGAAAATATTTGGCTTTCTCGAGTCTCATCGTTCATCCTGTTGTAAATTCTCCAAAGCTATAATCATGAAATTTCTCAAAATTAATTTTTGATAAACCTTGGGAATAAATAGTTAACCTGGTTTTTGAAATAAATATTTAGTTCTAAAACAAGGAAAGTATGGAAAATGTACATGGCGAGGAGAATTTAAAGATGTTACGTCATTAAACTGGGTCAAGGAATGAGCATTACTTGTGTGATATTGATTGCCGTTCTCTGTTTAAGTCTTTCATAATCATATCCTTTTAAACACCTTTGTATTTAAAAATTCCTGTTTTTTCCAATCCTCATTTCCTAAAAGAAAATTCATGAACAAATGTATAATATATGATACTGAAACTAGTTTGCATCGTTTGAAATGCTACATCGAAGCTGCTAATTGAAGTGACCATTGTGACTAGACAATTCGTCTCATAAATATAATTTTATTTATATTCCTGTTTATAACTATACTGAAAGTTAAAGGTCGAATGGACAGCAGAGCAAAACATTGAAGTGACTTGTTATTGTAAACATAGACTAATCATAAAAACAGAGAGTAGACATCGTGCCATAGGCTTAGAGAAATGGGGGGGGGGGGATCATCTAAGCCAAAGTGAGGGTTTACAAGGGTATTCTCCATCTTCAGAATCAAAGCAATTGAGAAAATTATTTTACGTGAGCAAAATCTATATACTTTAAGACTCCAATAACAGAGAAGAAAGAAGAAGCAAAAGGATACGGTCTTTTTGCGTGCTTCTATGATCATATGCATATACATTATTATTAAATGAGTAATCTTTCGTAGACAATTTTCAATAACCTGTTAAACAAATTTTATAATAGGTAAAATAATTTCAAAAGTAATTTAACAACGTTTCTGTCAGTTATTTTGAACCAAAAAGGTGTAAAAACTCACCTTTTTCAAGAAGCCAACATCGACCCACTCATTTTCGTCTTTCCATTTACCCTTGACGTTTATCTCGGCGTGCTCAGAATCCACTTGGTAATAAGGAAGCTGGATCATAATGGACTTTTTTAGAGGATGAAGCGTGGAAGAGAATATAAAGATCTCGCTCGTCAAATGCTCACTAGAAGGCAGCACTGGCGTGTAGCGCCATCTTTGTGTGGGTGCTGCCACCTGGCACGTAATGCTGTCCTTCTTGCTAAACACACCATCTGGTACAATCATCTTAGCACCGAGAGGAAGTCCGAAGTTGCCTCCTTTCTTCCCAGGGGTATAGCTCACTTTTAAGCTGTGGGGAAAGAGTCCATATTATTGTTAAATTTCTGCCTTTATTAGGCAAACGACTTTATTTATTTATTTATTTATTTATTTATTTATTTATTTATTTATTTATTTATTTATTTATTTATTTATTTATTTATTTGTGTAAAAAGATTTTAAATGCAATATGCGACTTTTTAAGCAGGTCTGATAGAAGAACGTGTTCGTTAAAGACTACAAAAATGTAATTCACGATACCATTCTAAATAGGGAAAAAATAAAGATTAGTAAGGAAAAGAGAAAGTAATATTGTGAATTAAAAGCTTCCCCCCCCACTTAATAAGTTATATTTCACACTTAGCATAGGATGGACATTTTTCTGATATTTCAAAACATATGGTCATTATAAGCAGTGTTTCTGCAAAACGTGATATTTGTGTTTTACCCTACTTGATCAAACCTAATAAATTAGTCCATAAAAACAATCTTTATGCAAAGAACTATAGATGGGGGACAAAAAAACTAAACCAGAAATTGTTTAACATTTTTGCAACTGAGTTAAAGCTTGATATTTTATGTTGACCAATCACAGCAGAATTTACTTTTAAAAGGTCCTTTCGGATTGGCTGATGGGAAAGGCTAAATTTCAAAGCACAAGCTAAGAGTTGTATACCCGCGTGACTGATCAGCGTGTGTGTGTGTGTGTGTGTGTGTGTGTGTGTGTGTGTGTACTTGTGTGTATTTTAGCGTGATAAGATATAAACTGAAATTATTTACTGTGCATCATCATCATCCATATTAGGTCTTTCCGTATTGACCGAAACATTCCAAGTATTGTCCTTCTTCATGTTCTTTGCGTCCTCGGCGTCAGATCTGAAACAAGAGAAATATAAAGCTTACGTTGTTGAAAAACTTGGGGCTATCCGGCACAGTGCTCCAGTTAATTTCTCACACAAAGGCTGAAGACAAGTGGCATTTACAAGATGCTATTTTAATCAATCATAATGACTGCTACAAAGACTTGGTAAACATTTGTAATTAGTTATCAATATTATCGTAATTGGTCGAGGCTCTCCAGAATTTCTAATTTGCCTTTCATTTGCATACTATGGTAATTTACCTTTAAGTAGTTTACAGTCTCTATGGATAAATGTTATTTCCATTAATAACCGTTGAGCAGAAATAAATAATTACGTAACGCTGTTTTGCTGATGACACAAATACATTTGATATTGGAATGACATAGGATATAGAAATAACATACAGTACAATTTTAATAAATTATGTGAATGCTCCAGTAACTGGTTACTTTGTGTCTCTTGACCAACATTTGATATCCTATTATTGTATTTTATAGTCACAAGAAAATCATTTATATTTCTCATTGTTTTTTCTTTCTTTCTTTCTTTCTTTCTTTCTTTCTTTCTTTTTTTTCTTTCTTTCTTTCTTTGAGATTTGTTAAACAGTGTAGAATTACCGTTTATTATATATATATATATATATATATAAGTTGGTAAAGTCAGTGGTAAAGTTCTGAGCCAAGGAGGAGCGGTAAATCTGTAAAACTTGACTACAATGTTACAGAAAGGTAGGTGAAAAAAGAACATGACCTAGATCTGCATAGTGTAACACATCATACCAACAAATAGATTTAAGTTCATGTCATATAAATGCCTATTCTTAATGGATGAGCAGGCACTTAACACATTGCAATGTAAAATGACATCTCTATAAGCCTGAAAAGCACATGAAAAATGTATAATGACTATGCATTCAGTGTGGTATCTTCTATGAGTTAGAAAAATATATACCTTTAAATATAAAATGTTGTTTAGAATAATCGCTCTCAGTACAAAGATGTTATAGGGCATGTCACGTAGCAAGTATGACGTGAACTGTTTGTTAGATTCCATATAAGCCATTACACAATACTGCTGACGATTTTGCTTTGCCAGCCTAATTCTAGAATCGATAGTTGTTCTAAAATAAATAAGGCAATAAATATCAGATCAGATGGAAGTTACTTTAAGAAGCTTTACCAGGAAAATTGACTTTGTACAAAATTAAACTTTAAACAACTGTTAGAAGACGAAAATACCGAAAAATAAAAGAAAGAGAATAAAGAGAGAAGCACCATTTGATGTGGTAGATGACGCTGATGATGATATTAAAGGACAATTGGAAAAAAACATGACAATGAATAAGATTGTACATGCATGTTTCAATTATATGAAAGAGAAAAATAAAATTAACTTGCGGGCATGAGAAAGCTAAAAGTAGGTGATTAAATTAAATTAAATTAATTAAAGACTTACTAATGCATTATTAAAGACTTACTAATGCATTATTAAAGAGTGAAACTAGATCAGTCGTCATTTTCTGTCTAATACAACTGTTTCTTAACGTGTAATTTATTCACATGCTTAGAATGAGGCCATAACTTGATGGAGACAAAAAAGAATAATAAATGAATGAAAAATACATGGAAAGATATATAGGACAATGGTATTATACGACGATGGTATTATACGACAATGGTATTATACGACAATGGTATTACACGACGATGGTATTATACGACGATGGTATTATACGACGATGGTGTTCATAAAGAAGAAGACTAGGATACACGATTCTTTAAAATTAATGAAAGACAAAATAAAGTTCAGAGGTAGTAAAATAAAATTAAGCAAGTGTAAACGCGAGTATATGAAAGTTTTAAAACAAGGACCTGCACATATTTGTTTAGTAGTCGACCGTTTAAGAATAAATCGTGATATAAGGTAAAATATAATTATTGAATACAATGATTCATCAGGTACATTATATATATATATATATATATATATATATATATATATATATATATATATATATATATATATATATATATATATATATATATATATATATATATATATATATATATATATATATATATATATATCCCACACATCTGAAGTTAAATATTTAAATTCCGGATATGTATAAATTAATTATATATAAAACAAATACTGGTCTACATGGCTGTTTATATTAAATGAATTAGAACAATGGTTGAACAAAGAAGTACAAGTTAACAAATCCTGACATAAAGTTTTGATAAAACTAATCCCTATGACAACTTTTTTTTCCTCAATGTTGGAAGAGGAACACAAACTGTCAAATTCGTTGAACAGGTAAAGACGACGATCTACTATCCCCAAAAGAAACCGACAATAGTTACTCGAGATTAATGACTATTTATTAAAAATAGGATTAGATCTTCAATGTTATTAACTTCAAAGTTAGGTGGTTATATGGTTGTCAAAATTGTGGTAGTATACTTACTTCTTTGCCGGGACGCGGGACCGAGGCTTTGCCGCATTTGGCATAGTGCTTGCTCAGTTCGGTCGGTTCAATATCTATAGTCTATGTCCATTACCTTCTATGACTCCAAATCTGATACGGTTAAGTCCTAATATCTAATAATCCGTCTTTACCATCTTTCATGAAGCTCTAATCAAATTCTGTGTAATGTTCATAACCTAATCCTTGTTGTATCTACGAACCGTCATAGTAACAACCCACTGCATTGTGCTTGCTTCTTTAACTTCTTTTTTAATGGCATTGAAATATGTTAACTGAATCCACGTGACGTGTCTGAGTGTCGATTACAGGAGCAGTTAATAGTTTCTTTTCGTGCTCTTCAATCGCCATAAAAGATGAGTGGAAGATTAAATAGTTTTAACAAATGAACCAACCAAAGCGATTAGTTAATACCCGAATGCTTATTAGTGTCTTCAGATAAACATTCAACAATGACGAAGGACATGTAAGTTCGTATTGAGAGATTACGGTGTATATACTCATCGATAAGGGCTCATGTTTTATTTTCTCATTTAATTTCGTACCTTATATATCGGGTCAATCTATACAAATTTCGTGCGCTTCCAGTTCCGTATCGATCACAGTACAAGATGCCATATCCATAAACACCTATTTTAGAGATTTAAAAAAAAAACTATAGTAGTTTTGTGCCTTAATTATTTTTCGTTGTACCCGGATATCTTTGACGTTATGTATGTAAATACAGACAGATGAACTTAAAATATACAGACAGTGTTATGTCCATAAAACTAATTACATGTTTATCAATTGTTTTTATTTGACTGCGCCCTTTTCACGTCCGTATATCACGTTCGGGAGTCACAGTTTCAAAAGATGTAAGATGGAGGAGATGAAGGGGAGGGATACTGAAGCAAAGTCCATTTGCAGTTTTTGAACACAAAATAATCGGCTATACTTGACTTATGTGACATATAACGTATACAGCACTATGTTACAAAAAAAAAAAAAAAAGAGAAATGCAAGCTTTGACCTGACAATTATGGATCATACACTCTTGCAGAGATTGTCAAACATTTCAAGATCTGAAAATAATTATTGTCAATGCTATTTAGAAATCTTGATAAAAGATTCACTACGAGCTTTTCATAAGTTTGAAATGTATCGGATCGATTTCATTTGACAGCCTTGAATGAACGGCCTTATTGATCTGAGATCAACACGGAAGCACATTTTAATCACACAAAATGGGCCAGAATTAATAAGCACCATTACCAAGCCTTTAGCCGTCCCAATCATCAAACTATTGATGTTCCACAACAGAAGCTTTAATAAATCACTGAAAATTGAGAGCAAGAATTGAAAAATTCCTGTCAGCAATACAATTTTACTCCACCCTTTTCTCGTCCGTATTCTGTTCTGGAGTCACAGTTTCAAAAGATGTCAGATTTGAATTATGTCAAGGTACAAGTTATCTTGAAGGATAACAAATAATTGTAATGGCTATTTCCATGTCGCTGGCACGTAAATTTAAAAAGTAAATTCATTCTATCAGTAAAAAATTTCATGAAAAATGATTTAAACATACATGCAAAACTAAAAGAAAAGAATACACAATTTACTGTCAAAACTAAAAGAACGTCCCCCCCCCCCAACGGATTATACAAGGATTGTTTTACAAAAAAGAAAATGGTTTGATGAAAACGCCAAAAATATTACGAAGATTAAACATACAGCTAACTTCATACTGCATTATATATTTGATGGAGTCTAATATCTGTAACGAAATTCCTTACACCGTACATGATTAGCTTAAAATCGTTGAAACAAGATGTGGTAACGATGCTTGCACATCCTGACGTATGATTGGAAAACAAACTGTAATCAAAATCAACGTCTCCTTCGATAAAACTTAGTAGATAACTGTCTAATAACATACCGAGATTTGATTTAGATAAAAATCATGAATTACGATTAGTATCATTGGTAATAATTATTAATAGATGTCTAATAACCTACTGAGATTTGATTTAAATAAAAGCATGAATTACGATTAGTACCGTTGGATATAATTATTAATAGATATATTTCGATGTGAAAACGAAGTTCCAGCTTCGGATAAAAAAAAATTATATTAGGAAAGACCAATAGCAATACTTTGTTAGAATAAAACGCTGAAATACACCTGTCGGAAACGCAAACTATTTAGGTCACATTGTCCATGTCCAAAAACCAAGTTGACTGTGACACTCTAATCTAAGCTATACTCTTAAGGTAAGATATATACAAATTGTTTGCTTAATTTTACCTTCATGCTCTCAATATTTGCTTTTTCCATAAAGACCTAAACATAACACTTTAATCAAGATGATAGATAGATAGATAGATAGATAGATAGATAGATAGATAGATAGATAGATAGATAGATAGATAGATAGATAGATAGATACATAGATAGATAGATAGGAAGATAGACATAGAGATATATAGATAGACATAGAGATAGATAGATAGATAGATAGATAGATAGATAGATAGATAGATAGATAGATAGATAGATAGATAGATAGATAGATAGATAGTGGAAACTAAAACAGTATACATTTCTGAACTTCGGAATGGATATGAATGGGAAACGATCGCTATCGGATAAATGCTTTTAACGAATATTCATCACTTATCATATAGCAGATTAAAGAAGGCAATTTGCTGCATAAGCATATGGCTTAATTGTCATTGTCCAAACACTGTGAATAATTTCACCTATACGGTATTATTGTTGAATATTGGTGTTAAAGTGGAACAATATAGACAAACCTTTTCAGCGCAATGCACACAACTTATTTCTGAATTTTTTTTTGAGCCAACATTACCACTCTGGATTCCAGGAAAGACATACCAAGATGTGTACACCGTTTTATACACTAGATTATACCAATTAATGCAAACTCAAACAAATAGCTTGAGATAGATATACGAAGAAATTGCATATCATTACTTTAATCGTCATCGTTCCGGTTACTTAAAACCAAACACAAATTAGTTTCCTGTAATAAAACATCAAAGGTTATTATGCAGCTAATAGTCTTGATTTCAAGTAACACACACTTGTCTATTTTTACAAACAATTAAAAGATATGTCCACGACAGTAGTTAGAAAACCTTGCAAATAAAAGCTGAAATAGAAACCATCTGCACGTAAAAGGAAATCTTGCCATAAAATAGAAAAGATAAAAGTTCTTTCTGCATAATTCAAAATGTAGAAAACCGTTTTAATGTCAAAAAGAAAGAAGAAAAGGTAAAGACGTCCATAGAACTAAAAGGAGCGACGGTGGAATACTTGTACATTAGAAAAAAAGAAAAATATTTTTATATAAAAATAGAAGAAAGACAACAGCTTAATGAACACAAAAGAAGAAAAATCTTGCGAGTGAAAAAAGACCCAGTTAGCCTTGCTATTAAAGAGAAAAACAAGGAATACCCTGTTCTTAGAAGTAAAACAAAAATATCACCTTTACAAAGGTAAAAAAAACCCTCTTTCAATAATAAAATAACAATTGCACACATCCTGCATATGCCATGGAACCCACGATTATAACTAAGACGTCAACTAATGCGTGTACTAGGACATACACAAATAAACTTTAAAACTTCACTAAAAAGAAAGGGTATGAAAACCCATCTATATTTATCTAAGAAAAAAAAAACGGATAACCATACCACTAACAACAAAAGATTGGTGTTATTATCACTGACATTTTCCCAAACCAGGAACGTGACTATGCTGTTAATGACTACAGCTAGAAGGACTTACTCAAGGTCGGGTATGGAAGAAGATCTGACGTCAGAGAACATGTCGTCGTTGACTGCATTATCAAGCCACACCATCAACATGGCTGAATCATAGAGGGAAGTACTGTAACAACTGTACAAAACACCCATCTCTTTCATTAAAAACATTATTACTCGTGGATCGTATGCTCATATGTCGATTTACTTTATGGCTAGTTTTAATAACACATGTTAAATCTATTTCGATTTTCTGAATATAACGAACATCCAGAAACACGTAAGGAGGTATATGATACCCCATTTCTAACCGAACATTCAAGTCGAACAAAAAATATCATGTAGACCAACAGGGGGTTGGGGTGGGAAACCAGGGATATATCCACAGGGACCAGGCCTGTAAGAGAATCAAGGCTGAATAACACTTTTTCATTTTATAAAAGAAACTTTTGTTTTAACAAAGAACTCAAAGAGACCCGGATGTTTCTTACCACAGGGCCCGTGATCGCTATCTACGGCCGTGCAGATTTACATCACACACGCATATCAGGGCTAAAACACTTTTCATATAAAATATATTCTGAAATTGTTACAAGTGGGCAAAGGAAAAAAAATGAAATTTATTTGGAAGGAACACATAACAAATATATTCACTAGTCAATTCAAATCGCGACTTGCCCAAACATTTGTAAGTATATCTGTTCACAGCAAGAAGTAATACGATGCTTTCCTAATACATGTCTAAAGGCAGACCTGAATGATGACAATCAGGAATCTTAATTTGTGAATCATTTTACGAGTACTGCCAATGCGTGACGCATATTCATTCATTGGATCAGGTTATATTTTTACTTAGTTACCACCAAAATGCTACTTCGACGGAAACATGTTTTTAAAACAGTCCGATACATACTTGTGACATCACTGGAGAACTGTGCACAATATGCAGACAAGTCAATGATTGTACCAATAAACTTGCTTCTTTTATTTGCAACATTGTTAAATGATGTTCATATTTCCATTAGGCATGTCTGAATACCTGGGACACATATTTTCGTTTTCATTAGCAGTTAAATGATGTTCATATTTCCATTAGGCATGTCTGAATACCTGGGACACATATTTTCGTTTTCATTAGCAGTTTCGCTTACGTTTATGTTTAGCACTGATTTGTATACACAAAATCTTGAAACAATCGTCCAATAAAAAGTCTTTCATCCCCCCCCCACGTCCGAAAAAAATAAGCTATGCAGTGCTTTTCGTACAATAGTTATTGTTCTATACCAAGCACATAATCAAGCGCCTTTATATATAGACCATTAAAAACATTATTTCAAATGAGCCTGAAATAGCATACTTAGATACTCACTACCTGTATATATCATTTATATTACACAAAGTCATCTGACGTGGTGTGTCAAATTTAATAGACCTATTTGTATCCCAGCAATTAATGAACAGAGGAAGTCTGATAATTGGATAACGGATAATTAATAGGTTCGGATCACGTCTTGGGAAAAGTGTCACTGATGATACACAGAACTATGTCTTAAAACGCTATATTTAACAATCCCAATTGTAGCCCAGAAATTAACAGCGGAAATTTGGTAATTGATTAATAAGTGTCCGTAAAGAATGAATTAAGCTTATGGATGAAATGAATAGTGATGTAGGAAAAATGTCATTGTTGCAAGACTAATACCCCTTTCTTTCTCTGTTCTGACTTCAAACTACTGTCTTTTTGAAAAAATATAAATTTAAATATATTAATGTACGTGTAAGTAAGAATATATTCGCCAAGAATGGAACTTTATATTGATAGGTCTGCCTGAGAAAGACGTAGATATCAAGATAACTGTTTTACCACCATATGCTTATAAATCACGTTTTGATAAGATTATTTTATCGTGCATTTTTAATAGCGTCTGCGTACGAAACTCTTCCCAATCTAATAGTCGGTATTATTAATAGTTTGTTCAGAAGAAACAAAATTCATGCATTGTAAAAATATGAGAACGAATTTATATTTAGTAAGCAGTCTTAGCATAGTTTTACAAGGTTCGCTATAAAACTTCACACAGATTCAACTCAAGGAAACTGCCGAGGTTGTATAGGATCTGGAAAGGGGGAGAAAGCAACTCTAGGTATGTACACTTAAACAAAATAAATCGCCTACCATTCATCGCAACGGGTCGATATTTTCAGACATTGCATAAATTATCATCCTAAATAATTTAGAGGTATTTGATATGGGGGATTCGTGTATGCTTTTAAGCTTTTTGTAGTCATCTCTATCATCATCACTTATACTATTATTACTTTTTTAATACTTACTTATTTATTACTTACTTACTTATTTACTTACTTACTCACTTACCTACCTACTTACTTACTTGCATACATACTTACTCACTTACCTACTTACTTACTTACTTGCATAAATACTTACTCACTTACCTACTTACTTGCATACATACTTACTCACTTACCTACTTACTTACTTGCATACATACTTACTTACTTACTCACTTACCTACTTACTTACTTACTTGCATACATACTTACTTTCCTACTTAGTTACTTATCTAATTACTTTAATCAATTACATACTTCTAGATT
The DNA here is from genome assembly GCA_030141615.1 of Unio pictorum. Taxonomy (NCBI): domain Eukaryota; kingdom Metazoa; phylum Mollusca; class Bivalvia; order Unionida; family Unionidae; genus Unio; species Unio pictorum. The sequence goes on along the minus strand of JARLTB010000207.1, from coordinate 70,512 downwards.
AAGCCAAGAATGATATTGACGATTTGTATAATGGGGCATTTCGAACAGTCACAAGCTGTAATATTTATAATGTATATGCACTTATAACAAGAATATCCTCGATAATTAGTTATTACTTACCTGGCCTCCAAACATGAAAGAATATATAGAGACGACTTTGACATTGCACGATCAATATTTTTTGGATTTGTCAATCTGAGATCAAAACATTAGTAAGTACATCGACATACAATCATAAACAGATCTTCAGCCTCGGACGAGGGAGGTCGCGGGTTAGAACCCCGTAGAAAAATCCAAATCACACACACACACACACACACACACACACACACACACACACACACACACACTAAACCATAGGGTGTATTCGGGTCATTTGAGGCAGTCGTTACATCAATACATTAATTTTGAGAACACATGCATCCAGGTGCACCCAAATTATTATTTTGGGGTGGGGGTGGGGACAAACATGTAGTTATCAGCTCTTAAGTTTTACCGATGCAGGCCAAAGCATGTTTAGAGATGAAGTGGGGGAGGGGGACAGGCACCCCTTTTGCCCCTATGTCCGTGCGCCTACGTATCAACCTAAGAGTATACGTTGGTAGATGAATGGGCGTGAAGTCGAAGATCGTGTAACAATATAGTAAGATAATATCAAATTTCTGTGTAATGTCTGAACCTATCGCTATAGGAATGACCTGAATTGATATTAGTTTATAAAGAAGAATATATTTTGGGTTTCTAATTTTCATCAATAACACAATATCCTGGTGCCTAATTTTATATCTGTCCGTCTGTCAATCTGCCATCAAGTAAAATCTAATTAATAAGCCGTCTTTTGACTCTTTTCTCTCTCTCTCTCTCTCTCTCTCTCTCTCTCTCTCTCTCTCTCTCTCTCTCTCTCTCTCTCTCTCTCTCTCATATATATATATTAGTGTGTGTGTGCTACATAATATATGTCTGTCTTTGCGTGTCTAATACGCATACATGATAATGCCCTCCAAGCAATTAGGATACTTGTAAGTATATTACCGTGACATACACATTTATGCAGTTCTCACCTTACATTACCTTGGTTTGTATGTTGTTTTTTTTCACCACTCGACGTGATCAAACCTGGGTTTGATTTGCGCGCCAATGGCAGGACAGGTTGAATTACCCTCATACATGGAAATACCTTTGTGATATAGTGTCACCTTCCTGTTTACTAATATTAATTTACACGTCATTCTTATTTTCGTTTTCATGTCTTCTTCTCTGTTCTCTTAGTGTGTTTGATTGTACAAAGCAAATATTAGCAGATATATGTAAATCTTACACAGAGGAGGAATATTAGGCTCAGTTTAAAGCAATGCTTTACTCTGTTATCTTCAGGTGTAATTTTAATTTAATAATATCAATTAAAGTTCTTATACTGTGAGATGTATATTAAACTAGACTTTTAGAAACAGTCGTATGTCATGTTTAATTGTCCATGCCATTAACACCGGTAGTATTTAGTTAGTCAGCCTCAATCTGTCAATCTGATTCCAATTTATATATACTCTCTCTCTCTCTCTCTCTCTCTCTCTCTCTCTCTCTCTCTCTCTCTCTCTCTCTCTCTCTCTCTCTCTCTCTCTCTCTCTCTCTCTCTCTCTCTCTCGTCATTTCATTGTGTACTTTTTAACTTCCATACATATTTTTGCAGGTTGGTATTTTGTTTCTCATTTTCATGTATGCCACTTGATTCATGTACCTTGTACATACATGCATACATACATGCATGCATGCATGCATGCATACATACATACATACATACATACATACATACATACATACATACATACATACATACAGACAGACAGACACACACGTACGCACGCACGCACACACACACACACACACACACACACACACACACACACACACACACACACACACACACATACATACATACATACATACATACATACATACATACATACATACATACATACATACATACATACATACATACATACATACTACCGCAGCTAGATCCAGTATTATTAAAATTTTTTCTTAATTTTTCTTTCTACATTGATCTTTTTTTCAATATTTTTTTATCTCAAATCTAACATATACATATACCTGATTTAAATCATAAATTATTCTTACATTACTTTTACTCATATTGCAAATAAATATTTGGAATACTTCTAATGTAATATGAACGTTTTGAATATGTGTAAAAATTTATGTTTCATACAACGTGTAGGCTTGCTACAGCCGTGCATTTTGTATGATTGTAAACAATAAACCAAAGGTCACTAACATTGGCGCTGTTTAGTTATGGAGGACACGAAACAAAGAAAAAAATCAATTAGCACAATGCAGGGGGTTATTCGAGAGAAACGTTTGTCGCCAGCTCTTTTGAAATTTAAGTTGCTAATTATAGACCTCGTCTCGTGCTTTGTGCAATAATTATAATAATAAGAGTGTGGGACTTTAGCTGAGTCCAAAACTTAATAGGATTTGTTATAAACAGAACTGACACAGCTTAATGAATGCACACAAAAAACAACATAAGTAATTCTCAATACATAAAAATAAGCTAGCATGTGTCCTTCGTTTGACATAGTTGTGATGTTTTTAAGATATTATCATTTGTACCTAGCACCCGAACTAGTTTTATTTGTGTATTTGCTTGCGATGTATTAGACCTAACTCATTGCAAAATGTGGTTTATCTCAATTGATTTTTTAAAAAAAACAACAACTTCATATCTGAAATGACGCTCAAACAAAAGTAGTGACATAAGGACGTTCCACCAAATTAGTTCTCTCGTTCTTCTATAATTATTGTCCATTATATTTACAGGCTGTCAGAAGAACGGAAAAGCATACACGCACACAACCGGGAGAAAAGGAACACTCGTGTACATCTTGATGATTTCAGTTAATCGTTTAAATGGTGTCTGGCAATATTAATCACAGTAATTACACTTGTAGTTTCAATGAATCATGGAATTTCATCCAGTAACATAAATAACAGTTACAGTTTATTTTGTCATCAAGTAACGTCCATACACGTTACAGTTTATTTTGTTGTGAATTAACATACATGTATAACAGTTACAGTTTATTTTGGTCACGAATTAGCATACATACCAGTTACAGTTTATTTGTCATCAAGTAACATACATACCAGTTAAAGTAACCGCTCCGGTGGCCTAGTGGTTAGAGCGTACGCCGCGGAAGCGGGAGGTCGTGGGTTCGATCCCCGGCCGAGTCATACCAAAGACTTACAAAAATGGTACTAACAGCTGCCTCGCTTGACGCTCAGCATTAAGAGGTGAGTGTTAGGACTGGTCGGCCTGGTGTCAGGATAATGTGACTGGGTGGGACATCATGCTACATGTCTGCGGCATGATGCCTCAGTGCTAGAGATCGTTATAAACTGCCTCACAGCAGACATCGTAGCGATATGACTGAAAAATTGTTAAAAGCTACGTTAAAAATCCTAATCAAACAAACAGTTACAGTTTTATTTTGTAATCAAGTTACGTCAATGCCAGTAACAGTTTACATCTATTTCATCTTTATGTCTACTACAAATATTTTATTTACTTAGTTATATGGAAAGAAGCAGTTTTCCCTTTGTATAAACGACACAATTCAAATGTATACACATTCAAGTTACATTCATACCGTCACATGTCAGAGTCACATTTTGTGCCATATAAGCAAAGTTAAGTTTAAAATTATTTACCAAGCTGTGATTTCTGAAATGCCGCAATAAAAAAGGGGGAGTGTTACATAATCGTGTATTTGAATTGCTTTCCTGTGTATAGGTGTAAAATTTGGGCGTTTTATATATAGCGGTATGAACTTAGTGTACAAAACACATATTGTATTGTCATCTACCCTTGAAGGAACATCAGTCTGGAATGCTGGTTATAAATTTTCGACAGTTCTTGACCTCTACGAGTCAAAATGTTATCAACAATTTAAAATATTACAAGACAAGGTCGGACTTTATTGCACACATTTCGCTTCAGAAAATATCTGCACTCACCTAAATGGCACTTTGATGTTTGTCTGAGAAAGGTAATGTTTAATTAATTCCGTTCGAGTCAAGTGGTATGGTATCTCAGGAATGAAAGGATATATCAAGTGACAAAAGGGAAGCAAATCCTCTAGTACACACTTATAATATATATATATATATATATATATATATATATATATATATATATATAGCTTTAACAAAAACAACAGCTGCAACACCCCATCACTACTAGGGATAATAATAATAATAATAATAATAATAATAATAATAATAATAATAATAATAATAATAATAATAATAATATTGACTAAAGTTAAAGAAAGATTAGAGAGAGGAGGTCAAGATGACAAAGCAGGTAAAAACATCAACGATATAGCAGATGATGACTGTTAAGCAAAACAGAAATTAGAAGAAAAAACCCATTAAATTACAGCTCGAGTTGATATACCTCTAGAGTCCTCCTCACGACATGTACGGATCCGGATTCACATCAGATATTTAGTTGAAGTCTGTTCGCTATATCATACTCTACGAAGCTAAAAATGACGATTCAGAATATTTTTTAAATTTTGTTTTTTGTTCTTTTTTTGAGGGTGTGGTGAGCGAAAATGGCGATCCCTCTTGTTTAAGAATTCGCTATGAACACATTACATTCTGTCGAAACTTCGATTAACTAGCAATAGCATGGGAATTCTTGTCAATATGAAACAACGACTGTGACGTGAAAAAAAAGAACATTCTCCTTTGTTACATATAACACAAAGTGATAAGAGAACTCGAGAACTCACATAAACAAACAGCACTATACGTTAGACATATGGGACTGAATGTCAATCAACGCATATTTGCAACGTACATTTCGTACCAAGTAGGCAAAACATTAGTTGTATATGTATTAGTACATAGGTAAAAATAATACGCTAGATGCGTATGTAAAATGCGTATGTTAATTACATGTAATTCATACAGTAATATACAGTCTGATTTGTCTTTGCAGTTTCGTAATCATCCATTAAAGTGAGTATCAGACTACATAATTATATATATATATATATATATATATATATATATATATATATATATATATATATATATATATCTGTGTGTGTGTGTGTGTGTGTGCGCGCGCAAATCTAACGGTATGTTTTATAAATATGATGCCCAGTACATGTACAGCGTGTTGGTACAATATGTTGAATCTCAGCCTGTTTAACATAAATGAGTACAAATGGCGTGTATGCTTTGTTAGAGACTCAACACTTCAGATGATAAATTGCGACCGCTTCTATAGCTGACGAGTAAATCGTATGACCCATGTTCTGTGGGATTGTCCAACAATTTTGTAATTATGGGTTATCGTCTTTGTCTGCAGCGGTGACATTGATGAGTCTCTGAGTTGATCATAATAACAAACGAACCTGGTTCTTAATCCTAGATACAGTCAATTCCCAAAACCCTGACAGCAAAAGAATTTTGGTCCGAAAATGGATCGGTTGTCATTTAAAACAGAGTGAGTTGATGCTAATACAGACAAACATGTTATTTCATTTTAGATGCAATCTCAAAGCATTTTACTCATAAAATGGATAGGTTGTCACTTGAAACAGAACTCTTTTTAATAATACTTCAACGTTAACCGTTTGATAACATGGTAGTTCTCAATTTCCAAAGAGGATTCTGCTCAGAGAATATATTGGTTGTCACTTAAAACTGTTTTACCTGATCCTAAAAGCAGACAAAGCAGGTACTTGATTTTAGATGCAGTCTCTAACTGTTACACAAAGAGGATTTTTCTCATAAAATGGATAGGCTGTCACTTGAAACCGAACTCTCTTAATAATGCTTTTCAACGTTAACCGTTTAATAACCTGCTATCTTTCAATTCCTAACAGTCATAACGCACGATTCGTGAAACCTTTAAATAACATTCTTACATGAACACCATGAGACCAAACCGGGTATAAATCATTTATGTAAACATTTTTAATAATATATTGAAACAATAATTATATACTCCAAATTGACACGGTAGAATGGACAAGGTCAACATTCGGTGCGTTATTCCAATTTGCTTTGGACGAAATAGACCAAAAAAATAAGTAAAACAGACGATCTGACTTTGATAAATTAAATGCTTTTCAAAAACCTTTCCATAAACGGTCTTGAAATGGATGGGATTGATTTAAAGTAGTGGAATAAATGCCATCACTTGTGGTCCAATATATTCCCGATTATTGGCAGAAAAAAATATTTACGTTTAAGAGCATATGAAAAAAATATAAAGCAGTTGTACAAAATACAGTACAGTCACATGTCAGTTTTAATCTTTGCCAGTATTTAGTAGTTCCTGTCACATACTATTGAGCGATAACTCGGTAGGGCTGGTCATCGGTTACATGCAGTATTGTCCATCTAAGAACCAAATAATGCCTGGCGTACTTTTCAAAATGAAATTATGATCTCTGGATATATCTAACAATAACATATCTGAAAATTCTCTTTTCATCGCGTGTCTAATGGTAACATTCAAAATCAAGACTTAACTACGGCCGAGTAATACCAAAAGACCTATAAAAATGGTATTAAAAGCTGACTCGTTAGGCGCTCAGCATTAGGAGGTTAGTGTTATAACTGGTCGGCCTGGTGTCAAGATAATGTGACTGGGCAAAACATCATGCTAAATATCTGCAGCATGATGCCCCATTTGCTTCACATCACTATAATCTGCCACTCTGCAGATATTGTAGCGATATGACTGAAAAATGTAAAAGCTACAATTAAAATCCAAATCTCTCTCTCTCTCTCTCTCTCTCTCTCTCTCTCTCTCACACACACACACACACAGACACACACACACACATTCCTCTGTTCGGCTTTTGATTCTTGAAATCAGTTGTAGGAATACACATTAGTTTGACGCGTTTTGGTGATTCGCCTTGGGGGGGGGGGGGAAGCACCTCATATATTACAATATCAAAAGGCAGATACTATTCCGATATTTATTGTCCCTCCTTTCGCCGCCATATTGTTCGGTGTTGAGCGAAAGTAGTTCGGAATATAGTTCTGAGTGAAGACAAATTAAATCAGAAGCTTATTTCTCAACTAGATGGAAAACACAGGGGATGTTCAATTGCATACAATCCCTGTTTGCTTTGTTCAGATACGGATGTCTAAGGAACATAGATATTATACGAAGCAAATTATTTATTACGCCGTTTGTTTTAAACTATTAGTCAATCTGACCCATCCACTAGAGAAAGCACAAATGTCATGGCATCACAGGGGAAGAAAAGATTGTAGTTGGGTACTCTGTTATCCTACAATGTAGGATACTATTATCCTTTTAAAATCAATGCGATTTTTTTCGCATTAGATCAGCAAAAATAAAATGTCCAGCGTTGTCGGGCACACTGTTTGCGTATGAACTGAGATAGACTATTCAAAAACAAAATCTTCTTTATCTTTAACCCCCCCCCCCCCCCAATACCCGTATAGGACAAACCAAATCAATTGACTAGAGCACTATGGTGTTCTCTAACAATTCGATGTTTTGTGACTACGAACGCTGGGGAAGCAGATAACAAATTATTGTTCAATTTCATGTCTGATAAACAGATGAAAGGGGGTCATTAAATATACAGAGAGGACAAAATGTGCGGCCTAAAAATCATTTACCAATTAAAACATTTTATCACGTGACGATTGTGCTACTTAGACTCCTTTCTTGTTATTCACTGGCTTTGATGTATATGAAAGTCGAATATAAAATGTGCCCAAACTAGGATATTCGTAAATAATAGCATATTTATTGTCAAAATACATTTATCCTTATAAATATGCCAACATACCGACAAAATTGTAAACAGTTATAAAGTTCATGGCAGATGCCAAAAATACGCACGAAAGGCGCAACATTGATCTTAACATTTGTCATGAATACCAATTGCACATCATGCATTATACTCGTTCTTCAAAGTACCTTCCTCGACAGCCAGATTCTTGAGAAAATAAATTACCTTTCAAGATATCGTTTGAGTACCTGGACGTGAGATTCAATTAAGGTGAACAGCAATTAACTGGCTTGATACGTTTTGATGTAATTAACTCAAGGCAGATATCGATGAAAAAGTAGCTCACCTGAATAGAAAGATTTCTGTTCTTTTCAATCCAGTATCAACGAAATTACAAGGACACACACACCTTATTTCTCACTACAGTATTAGCGAGATCCACTCAGTAGATCAAAGCTCTATATGATCCAATCGACACGAGGTAGTTATATAAATAAAAGGTTACTTTCATTTGTTTGTAGTGCCATCTATCCACGTTGATGAATATACCAGACGGTCTGAATGGGTAACACTAACATTAATACCTATGACGGTCGGATCCGTACTCGTGTCATTCATTGCGACTGGGTATGTTGTTTCTACCGTTGCTATTTGTCTATAACATAACAATCCAATTCGATTTCATCAATACTAACCACCAAATGTAGTAATAGTTAAGCCAACTTTACTTTTAGGTCCAGATGGTGTCATGAAAGTGAAAAAAGTTCAGAAAGTTAATCTATTCGAGAACAGAGCAAGTGGATCAATAGTAAAAAAAAAAAATGATAACAACAACAACAACAATAACAATACTACTACTACTACTAATAATAATAATAACAATAACCCACATATACACATATACACACAAAATGGTGTAAAGAAAGCTCAGCGCTTTCGGAATCTACCAGAGCAATTTGGAAGATTCCCATACAGGTCAAGAACAAGACACCAAGACCTAGTTATTTGACAGATGCTATAATATGTCTGGTTCTCGATATTTACAAAATGGTACAAAAAAAATGAACAAAAGAAACAAGTTTCTACTTGCTACATTGCGTCGTCTTGCGAGATAACAAGTATTACTTCTAGGTCAGTACCAACGTACGTAGTCTCAATCTAGTTATGAAGCATTTTTCCTCTCTCGTTTTAGTGGTGATAATTCAGTTAGACTTGTACATTGTTGGTATGAACCGTCGATCATTACAGCTGTTGTACCCCAAACTACAGAATCGAACGTTTGAATTAATCGGCAAAATCTTGAAAATGGAGCAATATAAATTAAAGATCATACATATATAGACCCATTATCTAGGTGCATTTCTACAATTTACAAGAGGGGTCCCGAGTGGCCGAGTGGTCTAAAGAGCTCTCCGTTACGGACCACTGCCATCTCACCTCTGTCTGCGTGTGTTCGAGTCTAAGATTCGGCAAATGTAGTTATGTGAGAAAGCTTGCCAGTAGCTTCTCATGGGTCGGTGGTTCCTTCCGGGGGTTTCCCGGGTTCTTCCTCCACCATTAATACTGGCCGCCATGTAGCCTATATTGTGCTGAAAACTGGCGTTAAACCATATAATAAAAATAATAATAATAACAATTTACAAATGAAAAATAGGATTCAGTTTTATTTTACAGAAAATTACATATTTATTGAATTCAGCCTTTTAGCTTTTCATCTATGACAACGCGAATAGGCTGATTAAGAAAATGCTCATTTCATTTAATTAAACTGCAACTATTCCTAGAAAATTACACACAATCTATGCTAATTTGTATATGCTGTGTCCAAGTTAGTGCCAAAAATAAGTATAATGGTAATGTAACTATAACTGATGCATTTATAAAAAAAATGACGGAAGTATAGACGACACGTTATTGGTGTGGTGATTACTTTTGACCGTTGCCATCGATACCACATGAAGGCAGAGATGATGTTAAATGTGGACAGATACAGTCGTCGTAAAACTTATCGACCTGATTTGCATATTGAGCTGTAATTCTCTTTGTTGCTGTTTTTGTTGTAACTTTGACGTTTTTAATAGCATTGAAATGTGTTTATAGAGAAAGTCTTATACTAGTAAAATTAACGAAGAGGCAATGAAAAGGTTAACAAAGGTATTGTCTGTTTAGAACCGAAATAACGGTTGTGCCTACTTTGATTAGAACTTAATCATTTTAAAATTTTAAAATAAAGGAAAACCCCATAACACCCCACAAACAGAACAAAAAAACATGGTCACATTAAATGAAATATTTATGTCTAAAATACAATCTAACGGAATATTGTCTCACTTGATGCTCTTGTTGCAAATTCTTCAGAATAATAAAATCATAGATATAAATAATAAAGCATGCTGGTAGCTCACATTCTCATTCATCTCTCAGGAGTCGGCATGTTTTATCTCTACTTTACATGCTGGCTCTGTTCTGTTTGATCGAAAACAAATTCTGACAATTCTTGCAGACATAAAGCAAACTGTAGCCCCATGAACAATTATTGTTTGAGTGGGATTCAAACAAACCAAATCAAATCGAAACAGAGACTCTCGGGACACCACGAACATCTATTATTGACACGATACAATACACTCAAAATATGACGCGGAAACCATATGTTAGTTTGTCATTGCAGTTTACATAAGAAAGTTCATGCTCGTGAGAACAATTAAAACTTAATATTACTCTTCTGGACGTTGACTACCTTTGTAAACGAGTATTTCATGATGAATTTGAACTGAATAAACTCAAAAGCGTGAACAATTAAAAAGGAATGTTTTTCTATACACGGAACGAAAATAGAGGATAGCTATTATTGTTTTATTGTTGAGAGAGAGAGAGAGAGAGAGAGAGAGAGAGAGAGAGAGAGAGAGAGAGAGAGAGAGAGATTATTTATGGAGGAGGCAGCATAAATGAATATATACAAAATCAAAATATGATTTTAGCAGAAAGCGTAATTATCCGTGGAAAGTTATATTCTTTAAATTAGTTCCGCCACTGAATTGACGTAGCGCGTGCAATGATGCAATGTGACCTCTGCATTATAACAAGCAGCAAACGAAAATTGCTTAACTATGAAGATGGGGTGCTATGAAGGTGAAGTCATCTGATGTGAAAATCATATGAATGTGAAGTCATATGAAGGTGAGGTCATATGAAGGTGAAGTCATATGATGGTGAAAGTCATATGAAGGTGAGGTCATTTGAATGTGAAGTCATCTGAGGTGAAAGTCATATGAAGGTGAGGTCATTTGAATGTGAAGTCATCTGAGGTGAAAGTCATATGAAGGTGAAGTCATCTCAGGTGAAAGTCATATGAAGGTGAAGTCATATGATGGTGAAAGTCATATGAAGGTGAAGCCATCTGAGGTGAAGGTCATATGATGGTGAGAGCAGTCTCATACTAAATTTCATGACCTGTAGACTTGCAGAAAAAATCTAACACCTTAATTGGTTATTTTAATCTAAACGTTATACTCATCTAAATATTAATATGAGTATAAAGGACAGGTCATATAATGGTGAGATTAGTTTTACAGCAAGGTCTGTTGGGAATGCGAATATGGTCAACAGGGTTGAAGGGTATAATGCATTTGGGCAAACACCACGATGCCATGTAATGATGGATGCCATGATGGTCTTCTTCCCGTCATATGAGAGTCATAATACATGCATACATGTAACCCGATGGCTATCAAGCTTTCCATACTGAAAGTAGGTCTACATCAGTGGTCTGAAGAAAACTCGGAAACATGCATGAAATACATATTATAAAGTGACTTATTCACATAGTATTCTTCTCTTATTACAACGCAAGTAGCTCTGTAAATATTAATCCACCTAAGCTTATATTTATATCTTCGGCTATCATCGGTCCTACGTTCTTAATACCCATCTATAGATAATAAAAAGTACATGTCAATTAGGGGCGTATGATAAATAATCATAAGCATAAACGTGATATATATATATATATATATATATATATATATATATATATATATATATATTTACTCGTCATTGTCAGCATGAGAACAATATTAAATTTTTTTCCAATGTGTTTTTAAATATGATAACTATTGTAGTTGTGGTATGTTTTTCCGCTAGTGTGTGAGAAGGCATGCAAGGAAACGATGTGGTTCTGATAAGGAAAACATATTTTTTAAAAAAAGAAGAAAATTACGAACTGATCAGGTAAGGTATATTATCAGTTGCATACTTTTTAATAAGTTACCTCGCTCAGTTCTGTTGGATATTACGACTGTCACTAACTACGAATGTTCAATAACTTGCTTAGTGGCAGAATATAAAAGGTTTATATGTACCAAGTGGTTAGAGCGTCCGTCACGGAAGCGGGAGCTCCTGGATTCGATCCCAGGCCGAGTCATACCAAAGACTTACAAAAATGGCACTAAAAGCTGCCTCGTTTGGCGCTCAGCATTAAGAGGTTAGTTTAGGACTGGTCGACCTGGTGTTAAGATCATGTGACTGGGTGTGACATCATGTTACATGTCTGCGGCATGATGCCCCAGTGCTGGACATCACTATAAACTGCCAACTGCAGACATCGTAATGATATGACTGATTTTTTAAAAAAAATGCTATGTTAATAATCCTAATCTCTCTCTCTCTCTCTCTCTCTCTCTCTCTCTCTCTCTCTCTCTCTCTCTCTCTCTCTCTCACACACACACACACACACACACACACACACACCATTCTCCCACCTATATGGAATTGTGCATTACCAACAACCGTTAATCACTTACATGTTTAGGTTTGCATAGATTTTCATTAATTAGATAATTACAAACTAATTTTCTTTTTTAGGAGGATATGGTCTAGCTGTTCATGTTGACATCATATTTATTACTACCGGCACGTTTGGTTTTGACATTGATAGTAATTCTATTAAATAAAAGGAGTAATCAGTTGAACAAACAACACAGACTCGGATCTGCAGGCCCATTATGCTAGGTCAAATCAAGATCTTTGTTCTTTTCAGTTTGCCTCGACTTCTAGGAGAGTAAAAACGACATGCGTTTCTACCATTTTTGCAAAGATATTCTTGTCCTTGAGGGCGCACTGACATACTGGAGTCCTCAATATAGTCGTGTTGGTTTATGATTCAATTAATCATGAGTGGAAAGAAATACCTTTCTATTTATATGCAGTAGCTAAATTATTCTGCTGCAATATCATACTCCTCCACATTGTTTGTAAATGTAAATATTGGATTCATATTCAGTAAGAAAGGGCTTTTCAAGATTGATCTTTCGGTGTCCAAGATATGAACGGACTTGTCAAGTCCGACCTTTCGGTGTCCGAGTAGTCATAAATTGTTTGACAAAACTGAAAAGATTTATCAACAAAGAATACACAAACATACGGAAACCACTTGCTTCTTTCGCTGATAAAATTAAGAGCTTAAATTAGGCATTGTCTAAGTTATCATGATGACTGGCGACTAAGCGGATTATATGGTGATACTCCTAATCTGTATTGTGTTTTTGTTAATACTCCTTCATCAAAGGAAAGTAAAGGAATGAACATTAAGTTATTTATATATTTAGTATTAATTATGTCAAGGATACCAACTAGATTATCACTTCCTTGGTCAAAAATAATAAGAATAGTCACATATCTAGGAAACTGTAGCTTTAAAACTTTCTCATTACGGACTGCTCTCTCTGTCTGTCTGTCTGTCTGTCTGTCTGTCTGTCTCTCTCTCTCTCTCTCTCAACAATAAAACAATACATCTGTGCTGTCTTCATCCTATTCATTCAATAATTGTGAGAGTTGTAAGCATAGCTATTTTAAGAACCACGAATATGTTATCAACGTTGACAACAATCACAACAACAGCATTGACATTAACACAAGCTATACTCTATTTGGTTTTGTTGCCGGAGTCTCTGGTGATGTTATTTGTATTTGTATTTTTATTTATCTACACACTTCAAGCACTTTTTCGATTCAGTGGCCATATAACTGTCCATTATGTCACGACCAGTTTTCATATTACTGTTCAATAAGTCACGACCTGTATCTATAGTACTGTCCAGTAAGTCATGACCATTGTCTATATAGTACTGTCCAGTAAGTCACGACCGGTGTCAGTACATCTGTCCAGTAAGTCAAGATCAGTACTGTCCAGTACCGGGTAAATCACGATCAGTGTCCATTCTACTGTCCTGTAGGGGCCCCGAGTGGCCGAGTGGTCTAAAGCGTTGTCCGTTACGGACCACTGCCATCTCACCTCTGTCTGCATGTGTTCGAGTCTAAGATTCGGCAAATGTAGTTATGTGAGAAAGCTTGCCAGTAGCTTCTCGTGGGTCGGTGGTTCTTTCCGGGGTTTGTCCGGTTTCTTCCTCCACCATTAATACTGGCCGCCATGTATAGCCTATATTGTGCTGAAAAATGGCGTTAAACCATAAAAAACAAAACAAAACAAACTGTCCTGTAAGTTCCGGTCAGTGTCTATTATATTGCTAGTGAGAGACGACAAATACAAACCGAAACACTTCCCATGCATGCATTCTTAAGCTACTCAGCTAATAATGACAGAGCTATGTCTGGGCACGCGTTATGTAATAACGTGAAGAATTTATTATATTATATAGCACTCAAATGATGGATAAACATAATACCAGTGGATAACCATAAACGAAACATGTCACGGAAGTAACTGACTCTCCTAATAATCATATATTTAGGAGCTCCAATGCATTAGAACAAGTATTCGTACTTTCTTGTCCGAGTTGTAATCTACGATTTACGATGCATTTCATTCACACTTGATTTGCATTTAAGTACAATGAGTTTCGTAAACAAAGAAATTACTAGGCGAATAGAATTCTGAAGGGCAGTTGTGCCTTTCTTTGGCAGGTTTACAGGCACAATTAAAAACACAGGTCATTCGACCTCGTTTATAATTGTGAGTTAAGTCACGTCTTTATCTTTAATTTTTCATTTAGCATTTTAAGCGCACCAAATTGACACGGTATGAAACAAAAAGCATGCTTCGATTTAACACTAAAAGTGTGTCATCCTTAATTAAACAAAAGATGCAGTTCACAAAAAGGGTCTAAACCATACAAAATCAGAAAGTCTTCGGCTTTTTTCCTTCGCATGTTATTAAAGATCTCAGATGTAAAAGTGTGACCATTCTGAACTTTCCTTCAGCCAAAGGTCATTCTTACGTCATAACAACATTATAGATGTTCCAACGTCTCCATGACATGGTGCCACAAACAGCCACGCCAGCAACAGTTTGAGATTATGGTGACAGAATGGTTTCTTACAGTTTTCTATTTAAACCTTTTGCATGTATTTCATTGATTGAACGCGCAGACACGTCTGTGAATATTATAGTCAACAAGTATTTATTTAAAGCTTACTATCGTTCGCACATCGTGCCAGATGTTCGTTTGTTAGGAACGTAGGGAGCGCTCAGATATTATGAACTTCTGAGAGACTGACATGTATTAGGAGAAGCTGTTTGCTTACCTCTGTAACTTTTATGTAATGTGGATGACATTTATTTGGATATTGTACTTGATGGAAATTGTACGTAATCTACATACAGCTGAAAAAGGACTGCTCCCGTCTGCTCCAAAAATCAGCCTGACTTAGTCTAAAGTATACCGTATTTATCAGTTAAAGGAAGCGAAATTTGCCAGACAAGAGACCAAAGAAATATAAGATTTCTTTTCCATTAAATAACCAATTTACAAGTGAGGAAAACAGGGGAAATTCTATTTCTTTAAAAAAATTTAACCCTATGCACCCCCCCCCCCAAAAAAAAAAAATGCCGAGCACCACCTTTCCAATACGGAATATGTCACTATGATTAACGCCCAAACTCAATTAAGAATTTGATTTGCATCGAAAAGAGATGAGAATGTTATAGATGAGCCACACATGAACATGAATGTGCGTGGCACTTTGATCAAAGGCATCTCTTCTGAACAAGAATCTGCCTGGCACTCTGAATAAGAATGTACACAATCATGAATATGATCTTGTTCGCGAGATAGTGCCCTCCCGTCTGCCATCTTCCTTCAGTGTATATTACTTTATGAAAATGAAGTGATACGAGTATATCCAAAGACGTCAATACATCAGAACAAAAAACAGTGTAAAAGGTAATCATCTTCACAGTAATGCTAAGACACAGTGCTGGTTGAAGACAATAAATTCAGGAAAAGTATGTGAAAAGAAGTTTTGCTATTGTACATAAGAGAAAAGAAAGTGTCTGTTCAAGACAATTTGGTTCATTGTTGTCATACCATATGAAAAGAAATATTTCAATCAGCCTTGTGAACCGACAGTATCTAATAAATGGCTTTCATCTATAGTTGTTACATCTACGTTGTAGCTTTTCCTAAATTATCTCGCATGAATTTAGTATCTGATATATTTTGTGTATGGCTTTGTTAACGAATAGATGGGAGAAATTGACTGCATGAAACTCAAGCGTCGTTTCCGAAACTCTTATATCAGAAAACAGTAACATACTTCTAGTACGTATGCGTTGAGTATAAGCTAGTGTAATTATATTAAATATGGCTTTTGTGTAATTATATTAAATATGGCTTTTTGTCAGCAAATTCTCACAACTTAGTATGCAATAACAATGAGAAAAATATTTACATTACACATGGCGAACATTTGTTTTTCCAGGAAACGTAAGTATGACAACAACTGAAAAAAAAACTGTATCTGAGAGGTTAATAAAATATGTACATGAAATTTTTGCTTCTTATTTTATTACTTCAAAAGATAAAGAAAAGCGGAAATAAACTGAAGTCTGTTCTTCGTTTCTTCCGCTCGTTTTAAGTATTAAAACTGTTATGACTGAATATTTTATAATCATAATTTTTATTAAAGTAGAAAGTGTAAAAAAAAAGTTGAACGATTCTATGTGTTCTACATTACAAAAATATACTGCAGTAACCCTTCCTAAATTCAAGTTAACAATTCAATAACATTACACAGTAAAATGCCACGCTGAGTTCGTTTCAATAATGTAAGCAATTTTTTCGACACTTTTCGTCAGTAATTTGAAAACATGTATAATTATTCGGAAGGTCATGAACTCGGAAGTCCGGTTACGTGAGCTTTACCATACCTGCTGAGTAGTTTGGACAAGGAATGTGTTATACGTGGCTTTACGTCGAGCGTTTGCGCTCATTCCTTTAGGATGTGTCCTTTCTTAGAGCAAGGGTGAACGCATTCAATGTCTTTGTCCTTTACTAGGGCAAGGTTGAACGTATTCTAAGCATGTGTAAGAGTAAGGATGAAAGCGTCACATTCCTGTATCCATTTTTAGTGCACGGATGAACGCATTCCAAACATGTGTTCATTTTTAATGTATGGGTTAACGCATTCTGGAGTAAGGCTTATATGGTTTTGTCTACACAGAAGCCATCATCAATGATGTGTCTATACTGATAAATATAAGTTTGATCACGAGCACACATAAATTTAAAGTTCTTGAATTTTAATATCATGGTGTTGTGGCATAGGTTTATTATGGGAAGTGAGCTAGCACCACGAGTCTTATACTCTTAAGATTAAAAATGGATGTTGAAGGGAATGCGACTGGGAAAGAACTGCAGCGCCGTGATAAATAGCATTGCTGCAAATTTTAATCAACACATTCCTTATCACTTGATCAGGTTACATTAATTACACAGCTGCACAAAGGGAAACGTTTAAACTTTGTCCTATTTTATTCGCTTGATTAGGCTATGAAAATTAAGTCTTGATATTATGAATGTTTTTGTTATACGTCTTAAAACTGATGACAAGAAATTCGATATGAAAATATGTTCTGACTGAAATGGGTATTACCTTATTGTTTGTATTGTGTATGTTTAGTAAGCCAAACGTGTCAAAATAAAGTTCAGAATATATTCTCGTATCGGTAAGCGAAGTCTTTAAAATTATAAAAAAAAAATTAAAAAAATTATTAAAATTAAGTCTTTACAATTATTAACATAGGTGTAGAATTTATGCTGTCCAAACAAGATGGATGAGCGTTCAAATTTCGTGATCTTCCTGTGTCAATCAATTGAAGGTCTCCTAGTCAACTTATTACTTAACAATTATACCAATTTGACAAGAACATGCTTTTTTAAATATAAAAAAGTTTTGATTATAGTTAGCATGATATATGTTTCTATCAAGTTGCATACAAATAAATTTTTAAAATATTGCGTCAGAATTTTTTTAAAACGTCTTTTCTGATTTTAATATTTTCTGTCATCAATACTTTTCGCAATAAATTTCCATCATAATAATACCCAGGCTGAAAAGAGATAGGTACATTTGGAAAAGAAATACGAATATTATAATAACTCCTGTCACAAGGAGACTGTGCGAACTTACTCTGGTATTTATGCTGTTTTCCAGATGACACTTCCCATCTAAATAATTAAAAAAAAGAAGAAAAAGAGAACGATGATGACTAAGACGAATATGAACTGGGTGAATGATTAATGAATAATGTCAAACTGCTCCCAAACAAAACATTACACAAATTGCACTTCATCAAGATAGAAGTTGCAATCCAGTATACACATGAAGCCAATACACTTTTGTGAACAAGGTCACTAAAGTGAACAAGGTAATATCCCAAAATTGTTGTTGTTATAGGCTTAACGCCATTTCTCAGCACACAATAAGCTTTATATGGCGGCCAGTATAACTGGTACTGGAAGAACCCGAGAAAACCCCAGTAAGAACAAACGACCCGCGGAAAGCTACTGGCAAGATTACTCACATACCCAAATTGGCAGAGCCCGAGACTCGAAGCCACGCTGTCTGATGCGAGATGGCAGTGAAAGGTATGGGCTTATCTCTGGACATAATAAAATAGTCGTCGCTTTTTTTCCTTCCCTTTTTTTATATTTCTCGGCCATGCCAGGTTAAATTATGATTTGCGGTTGTATAACATGGCAACAATAACATGTCGATCAAATTGTCTTCTCGATGTCGTTATTTGTAAGATGTATCTTGAATCGTGTGACTGTTCTGCAGCAACATGACACACATTTAAAACTCCAACCGTTTATATATCTATCCATCCTTTCGTTTATTTTATTGGACGAGATAATAGTCACCATACGACAGATGAAGAGAAGAAAAGAAATAAACCAACAATAATAATAATACGAGCAACAACTTGATGTTAGCAATGTCCGTGTTGAATGATTATGAAAGCATTCATTTAGCATTGGGGTTAATCTGAGGGTGTAAGACGGACTTTCCATTAAGGCGGGCTCGACAAAAAAAAAACACAAGAAAAACAACTACTGCTACTTTTACACAAGGATAATTGACGTTCCGTTCTTCTATACTAATTCTAGGACGGAAATAAAAGTATAAAAATAGAGATGGGCGATTTAAAAATCAAAATTCAAAACAATTTTTTTTAAAAAAAATCGGGATGCCGCTACGACTTGCGAATTCCTGACTTCTTATCTGAAAGCCGGGACACGCAGAAAAACGAAAAATTAACCGTTCGAAACCTGGAGTGATAAAATAAATTTTCAACATAAAAATAAAAACATTGGAATAAGCGAGCATAAAAGAAAGTTTGAACATAATTATTTTTAAAGGTAAATCATCAAAGTGAAGGATTGGTGCCATGAATTTCTAATTCGCAACCTCTTGTAAAGTAGCCTGATTGCCAGTCCTGCAACTGGAGTGATAACAGAAAGTTTCAACATAAACAAAAATAAAAACGAAGTTAAAAAATAAGAACAATTGGGATGCGACAGTTAAAAAGAAAGTTCGAACCTAAAAGTAAACAATTTTTTTTTAAAATGAGATGCCGCAACAATTTTTGAATCCGCGACCTCATGTTTTGCCAGCGGGACACATAAACCCAGGAAGACAACGTGGGTATGTATGTATATGATGACTGTTAGGGAGTAGAGGAGTTGAACGGTTTCCTGTACAGTAACCAACATCATCATCATGATCGTCATACTCATCACAAGTTCTCTACTAAAAAGATGTTGTACATGGAGTATTGTTTTACAGAAACTTGGTTCACTGTTATACCATAAAGCTGCCATAGCTCCGATAATTTAAGTGCAATGAGTTTATTCATAACGGGTAATTGCGTACTTCCATCTTCATTACACTAATAACTCCAGTGCACTACCGCGTTCGTCACAGTGCACTGCATTATTCGTTATATTGCACTGCTTTGTTCACCGTATACTTTACCTTGTGCAATAATACGTGTTAAATGGCGTCAAATGAGTGCACTAGTTATGCACTACTAGCGCATTCCTAGTTAATTCCGTTAGGTTCACTGATAATATAGAGTGGTCTTTCAAGATAAACTCTTTCTTTTTAATGACGAACCTACTTCTCATTTAGTACCTGCCCCTCTCAAAATACTTTCACATACAAATGACAATCTGCACACGTGAGATTTATATCTGCCTCTATATCAAAGTAGGTTTTAGATTAAGCCTGACATGGGCCACCTCACCTCCATATAAAATGTATTGATCGATACATTATCTTAGATATTTGTCTGCTTCTGATCCCTAAGTGAGCACAAAGAGCTGAGGATCTAGTTAAATCCTTGCCTCAACGTGAGGAATTATTTATATTCACTTAATATTAATCCAGTTGTATGCAAGTGACGCGCATGTCCATGCTCTTCTAACGGAAGAGTCAAAATACGCAGCACCGGTACAACAGACTAAATTATATCTGCTTTAGCGCACCCCTTAAACCATCTCCTACACTTTATGAGTTCCTATTTAGGTGGTTAGGTTCCAAGCAGATATGGTCCAATTTCAATCCTGGGTCGGGAGATAATACAAATATAACTTACATTGCTTGGTAAAGTCGACGTCACAATAAACCAGAGATAGTCTAGCAGTTTACTTATAATACATTTAAAGTTTATTCGGTATTGTTGCTGGTTGGTTGGTTGGTTGGTTGGTTGGTTGGTTAGATGATTTTTAGTTGCACTTCCGATACATTGTTTGGCTATATGATGCAAAAGAAATGGTTGCTAAGGACATACCGAGGTAGCCCAACATGGACTGGCCTGGACGGGTATCGAACCCGTGACTGTTGCATAACGGGTAGCTTGCTATACTAAATTTTGAATATGATTATACGTACAAGTGGCTAGACAATATATTTTTCTAAAGCGGGAATCATTAGACAACGAACAATTTGCACTGATCCTAAAGAAGAAAAAGTTGTTTTAAAAAGTCACCCAAACAAACCGAAATACAGACGCAAAACAACTTAGTCGTATTTCTTATTGACAGTTTTACGTAAGGTTACGTCATGCTGCAAGCAATTCATCTAAACAGCCAAACAAAGTAAACTAGAGGTCCAAAATCTCGCTTATAAACTGGTTTCGGATAATTTACAAGCTTAGAAAAAAAAAACAGGAACAAAGATCACAAGCTGAAGAAACGCTAAAGGTCTCTTTCAAACAATGTACAAAAACACAGGACAAGTGTGTGTTTACGTTATCTATACAAGAGCATATTTTATTGCTTTGCCTGCTCCAATCTTACGTGGTTACCCAATATGCACGAATGGAGGTGCAGCCGGATTTGAATAGATTGCGAGGGAGAAAACGGTGGAAAAGAAATTCGGGTGAAAATTTATCATGTCCTAACGACATAGGATACTTGTTAAAACGAAACATATACAGAATTAAAATAAATTTAGCAGTACATTGTTACAGAAATTAAATTAATCAGAAACACTGCTTGGATTAGCATTTTGATTGATTCTTTGTTATTCTATTAGGTAGTTTATCGAGAAGCATTTGTGGCTGAAAGGTTAGAGCCCTGAACTAGCGACAGAAAGGGTGCGGGTTCGAATCTTGCCGTGGCATGTCTTTGGGTAAACTACTTTATCGCATTGGCACGAAAGAACATCAGCCATGTGCCTCGAAACATCAAACCAAATATAAGGTCGTTGAAACTTGGTAATACATAAAATTCACATGACGTAAGATGAGCAGAACAGACATTGTACAATTTAATTATTTATATTATTAGTACCTAGATCACGTAATCGCAATTACAAATAAGTAGAAATATGTAAGCAATCTACATTTTTTGTTTTACTTTACAACACATCGCCAAAAATATTCTAAATCCAGAACATTTGAGTTTGTTTTGATCTGTCCTCCTAAACATATAGATGTAAAATTGAAAATTACTCACCTGTTACATCAATTAACAGTATGGTTTGAAAACCGTTGGAAAGTAACAAAAAGCCTAAAAATAATTTGTTGTAATAAATGTTTATAAAATATTTTAACCTAATATTAATACAACGTTTTGGACCGCTCCTGTGGCCTTGTGGTTAGAGCGTCCGTCGTGGGTTCGAACCCCGGCAGAATCATACCAAAGATTTACAAAAATGGTACTGATAGCTGCCTGTTAGGACTGGTCGGTCTTTTGTCAGGATAATGTGACTGTGCCCCAGTGCTAGACATTTCTATAATCTGCCTCACTGTAGCGATATGACTCGAAAATTGTTAAAGCTACGTTAAAAATCATAATCACACACACATACAAGATTTTGGTAATAATACTACATTGTTGTTACAAGAATTTGCAAGAATATTAATTATTTGAAACTAACAGTCCAAATTTTTGCGACCTACTACATCCCGTCTTTTATAACAATTTATTTGAAGAGCAACCGTTTTTCTAATCATGCTAAGGTTGATTCGGAATCATGTTTTCCTTCATTGATTTAAAATTCTTAGAGAGAATATTGATCATATATATTGAACTTCTAGCTGGATTCTGTGCTTCGTTCGTGTATTGAAATAGCATTATGAATAAGGAAAACAAACGCGTGTCCCGATTTCACGAAACACGTAAATAATCACGTGAACCATCATTTAGATCATACATTGGCTGTCAAAATTACATAGTCAGAGTGGGCAAAATATATTATTGTTTACATTTATCAAAACCAAATACATTGTACCGATTCTCTAATGAATAACAACGATGCTAAAACACTTCTAATTGATAATATCAAAATATGAGTGAAAATATGCTCAGTTTTCGAAATGATCTTCATTCATAGATCAATGTATTTTGCGTTCGTCATAAAATCGATATGTACGGTAGGTTAAAG